>WKFP01015056.1:1777553-2041573 GCA_011057875.1 Pterocles orientalis | reverse complement strand
TTTTTTTGTTTTTTTTCCCCCCCCCCCCCCCACCCCGTTGCAAAGTCAGAGAAATTTTCATCTCATGAAATTGTGTTTCTATTTTACACAACTATTCTAAAACTTAAAGGACAACATCTCCTTGGGCTGTCACCCTTTTCCCCACTCTGTGTGTGTGTGTGCCACAGAGCTGTTCTCAGACTCCTGCTGGTTGTACCCAGGATGACCTGGGAGCAGAGCGTGTGCTGTGACTTTCTTGACAGTAGGGTTAATACTTTCCAAAACAACCACCAGTAATGGATGTGTTCATCTCATTTCTACGTTGAGATAATGCCAGGACAATTACTGTCAGGTTCCTTGGAACTAGGACAGGACACTGAAGTTTTTGCCTTCACAGTATACTTTTAAACCCAGTTCTGGCAAATGCAAAAAAGATCTTGTAGTTGTGCAGAGGCCTACAGCACATGGAATAAGTAGCAGTCATATAGCCTAGCACTAATGCAGTCAGTTTAGTATTTTCTGCAGCATTCCAGGAACATCAAAATCCCAACTAAACATAAAATACTGTACTAAAATTTAGTTTTGGTCTGGGTCCTTAATTAGAGATGTTTTGGTAAAATTAACTCCTCTAGCATGTTCAGCGCAGGATTTTGCAGATCACTCAGTGAGTGCTCATGACATTGAAGCTGGGTACAAGTCATTACTCTCTCTGCTGTAAGAATAGGAGTAGGTAGTGTAAGTCTTAAGAAGAAGAGCAGACTGTTAATGTGTAAACGGATACTATACCGAGAGCATCTTTGGACTTGCTGTGCTCCGGATTTTGGGTCTGGAACACAGACAGTCCTCAGGAGAGTATTGGTATCTGCACATCCACGAAATTGGAGAATCCAGTCCTAGTTTTTAAAAGAGCCAGTGATAGTACTACTCTGACATCCTTGAATTTATTTTCAAAGTCAAGAAATAGAAGGGGATTCACATTTTGGTTATGTGATCTTCCTCTAGTGCAGTGGGTTAAACTGAACCAACCTCTGGACCAAAACACTTGAGAGCTTTGATTCTTATAAATCTGTTTTTGAATCGTGTGTCTTTGGACCTCTCTTTATAGTTGTTTCACAATCTAAATATGTGAGTTATTAATGAGAGGAATGCATAAGTTACAGAGTAATTTTTTCACCTTTTCCTAGTCAGATGAAATATTGTTGAATAACATTATTTTCCCTGACAGACACAATTCCTTCACTAAAATAAAATCTTCAGGAATTGTAATAATTCTATAAAAAGTCATGTCCCCTTTAAAGAATTGATTTCTGTAGCACTCTATATTTCATTAGAATTGTTTTCCTCTAAGTAATTTCATAATTCTCTGTTAATGAGCAAGTGAAGAGTATTTAGGACTAAATAGCATGTGATGTCTAAACCACCAATCACTCCCTAGACCTCCTATCTCTGAAACCACCTGCTAATCATAACAATTGCTAATTTGAGACCTTTTAGCCATTTCTGGTGTCAGTGACAATGCCATGTAGCCTGCAATGGCCATTTGGCCAGTCTCCCACCCATCTCAGCGACTGCCGCTGCTGCTGCCCATTTTGGGCTCTATTGTTCTCCCGCCTCTGCTGACCACAAGCAATTCCTTCTCGCCTAATCTCAGGGGAATCTCTGCCTTCACAATGGGGGCAGGGCCATTTGCTTTGTGTGCAAGATAATCTTTTCTGGAATTGTTCTCACACAAGCACACAGACACACACACACACTATCCTGCTCACACTCTTTCTGCTTCTGAAAGGCTAACAGCAATGGGAAGGTTTAGAATGGAGATAGAAAGTGTTAACTACTTGTCCCCTTGTTGATATGTACTTAAAAATACATATAGATAGGGCTAAATAAGGAAATAAGTGTTTTAAGTAATCATCCTTATTTGCACACCCTCCCTAAGATTAAACCCAGAAATGCTTTGAATATACCTTATGGCTACAACCTGATAAACAAACCATTCACTGGATTTGGGATTTATAAATACCTATGTGTAAAAACCATACAGAGAGAGAGCAAGTGCTTCCCCCAGTATTTCAAAGGAGAATGGGAAATCTAAGGTGCTCTGTTAAAGGCAGCAGAACTGACAGCCCCTGTGCTCAGCATGGTATCTTCCTGCCTTATGGATGCTCCTCTTCATCAGCACACTCTGAATAGAAAACAAAATTTATTTCATTTCCCTGTCTGAACTGCTGAAATATGACTTTGTACTAGGCTTTACCTTTAAGTCCTCCACTCTGAAGGATTTAAAGCTAGTCATTATATTACAATGCAGGTTCCAGGAGGAAAAAAAAAAAAAAAAAGATAGAGTGCACTGACCAACTGCTTTTACCAGGGTAGAAAAATCTGTAAATACTATTGTACCCTACACCACAATGAATAAAGACATGGAAAGAAAGTATCCCTGTTGCCTATGACATGGGTGATGATTTTAGATATTTTTCAGCTTTAAAATTTGCTTTTCTGATGCATTTTCAATCCTTTGCCTGAGCAGAGTATAGAATTATCTGGAAAACCTACATCAAGCAGGCATTTCTTCTTGAAAATATTCATACTTTACTAAAAGAGCAAAGAAAAAGCTCAGAAAATCTCAGCTCTGTCATTACGCTTCGTCCTGCTGAAAGCGCTCCTCCTCCTCCTCCTCGGAGCGCAGACCGCGTAGATGGCTCCCTCTAGGCTTTGATACCCAACACAGCAGGAGGAAACGCTGGCAGATCAATAGTCCAACCCTACATCTGCCCGTGTCCAAATCACAAAGCAACAACAAACCCCCAAGAAGATCCATTCAGCTAAACAGAAACTGCTGCCTCTTTACAGGAATTGCAGGCTCACCACTGCATGAAACAGGGATGTTACAAAGATTTTGGAATATCTTCTGACAAAAGTGCTTTAAATAGATGAAAACCAAATCTAACATGTCTGTCTGTCCCCTAGGACTGAGTCTACTTGCCCCGGTAGGCACTGTATTCATGCTCTGCAGCCAGGGCTGTAGTCACTTAGTGCTTTGTTGTGCTGCTCCCTTTCATTACTCTCTGCTTTAGCCAGGTGGTGAGGGCCACGCTCAGAAAAGCTCCCTGGGGTCCATGTTGTCTAATAAGTATGGATGTTGCCTGAGGCAGTTGGCTAGGTCCTTGTATCTAAGGCCCAACAAACTCAGCTTTATAATGATTGGCAGATTTGGGGTTGAAGCGTGGCTTCTGACATGACATCGTAATTCATTCCACAGTGCTCTTTAACGTGTAAATTACCTGAGATATTAGGGTGTAGTTTACTTTTAACCCTCGTATGCTTGTATTTAATTTTGTTTTACAGCCATGTCAGTGGACTTCTTTGGAGAGGTTTTACAGATGCAGGACAAATGCAGGCGAAGCCCTAGGTAGCATGTTTTGTTACATATTTTCTGTGTAAAACACAGTGCAGTAAAGAACTTCAACATTTTCAGTCAAGCTCAACAAAATGTTACAGATGTCACATGAATGTTAGACCTCAAACATGGTGTTTAATCACTTGGTTCAAAAGTAGCAATTTTTCTGTGGTTTCTATGGAGGAACAAGCTACAAGCACCTCAGTTGAAGAAAAATCCTTTTCAGCACAGTGTCAATCTATTAGTGTGCCTTTGTATGGCTTCCTCTACTGATCTCAGTTCTGATATGAAGTTGCAGATATTGCTGTGCATTGCTGTGTACGTAAACATAACCACACACACAGACCAGGACCAATCGTGCTACCCCTCGCCCACTGCTACAACTTTCCTGTGGAACTAGCAGTAAGGTAAAATCAAGACTATCAAATGTTAGCTCATGTAGAGTAAGCGATCCATATGAATAATGCTGGAAAGACGGACTAGATATTAGGTATTACATTTGAGCTTTATCGGAATGTGGCATATTTACATAAATTGTCTGCCCAAAACCCCTCCAAGTTTTGTCATGCCTAAGTTTCAAAGCTTGTCATTAAAACATAGCATCTGGTTTTGAAAAAAAGCTTTAGAATTGTGTTTGTAATAATAATTTCAAAGGACAGTTTCTGTGCTGCTTTGACGACAGCAGCCCAATGTTGCCATGTATGTGTGTGCAGATGTAAGTAGGGGTTGCAGGATGTGCGAAGCAGGCTCCTGACCTCTCTCCCTGGCTGATTGCTCCTGCGCCCCAGCATCTCTGCTGCCCGATCTGCACTAAAATCAACTTCCTGGTAGCACAGCTACCCTGTTTGTAGTTGCCTTTGATCATATTCAATTGAAGAATAGCACAAAGGCCCTACGTTTTCAATAATTACTACAAAATAGTTGATATTTATAACTCGCAGCTACAGATAGATTTTTCAAGGTACCCAATATTAGCCAGCCTGGCAACCATTTAATTCAATGCTGAGTGCTTTGAAAAACTATATCCTGTGAGCAGGGACTGTCCTTGAGTTTCTCTGATTCAACAAAATCTGGAAGGATTTAGCATCCTGTAGGAGGTGGCTAGCAAACTGAAGAGTTCAACTCAGAAGTCAAAGGAAAATAACTGGTCCACGTTTCAGGTACTTCTAGAAATATGCATCACTGCAAACATTTTTTGGCTACCCTCATAATGGTGTAAGATCACTGCCAATTTACACAAATACCTTTATCTCAGACTTCAGCAGGAAGTTCTTGGCCTGGATACTACTGAGTTAGCTTTAATTTTGTCCCCTCTCCCCACATCACAAATGCTGTCATCCTCTCGGCATATACCAGATTCACTTTCACAGCTTCTCAGTCCTTGTGAAAGTTTGCCATTTGTAAAGGAAAACAATATTAATGCAAGCTGTATTCAGAATTTGTTATAAAACCTTTGCGTAGTCTAGCTGAAAAAAAAACCATGCACCAACCCCTCGCTCCCCTAAGGCAGTGAACATCTTTGCTCTATAGTGAACAGATGCTTTTGGGATTGCCTTTGTTCATCACAAACTATCCTTTGCAACAGCCCTAGCACTGGGCAGCATCAGGAACTCTAAGAATAATAATGTTCTTGAAGATCCCATTTTAATTTGGATCCAGCAAACCTTTCACAAGTTCCAAGTATTCCATGCATTTCACTGTAATGTGCCAATACAGGATGAAAAAAGCAGGTGAAAGTTTGCCCCAAAAACCAGATATTGTTTGTATGGATCTGGCATCAAGAGATTATTGGTTTTGTCAATACTAAATATTGGACCAAAATAATTTCTTATTCACATTACACCTAAAATGATTGCACTAGCAATTCATTTGGCCATGGTTTAAAACCAGCACAAAGTATCTCTTCTTACTGCACTTTGCTCCATATCAAGGTAAAACAGCTTTCCATAATCACATTCACGTACGGAACATATCCCTCTTGTCCCTTTTGAGTGAAAAACAGCTTTAAGGTTGTTTACAAGATGATGAGACAGTTGCTACAGAAGCCTGTTTCCCCTTCATCCCTGGCCCTTCAAGACCATCCCAGCCTTGCAAGATGCCGAGCTCTCTTGGCTTTGGCTAACCGCGCCAGGCACTGCACATATTCAGTGGTCTCAGGAATGATTCCCAGCACCACCATGTTAGGAGGGTAAGGGAGGATTTTCCCCTGTCCACATCTGAATCCCAGTACACTTCATTTTTTGGATGTGCTTTCTTGCATAGAAAAGAAATTATTTTTTAGCTACCCAAAGCAAAGGTTTTCATTTTAGCAAGACACATTCTATATTGCTGTGAGGCTGAGGAAGACACTGGGGCTGCAACGGCTCAATACTTGGTGGTAAGAAGCAGAGAGTTAATCAGTGCGGAGCCAATATTTCAATATAATGTTAGTGAGTTTGGTGCTAATTTTAGCCCCTCTGCAAGTTGTGCTCATTGTAGTTCCTGTGGCTCTTTTGTATTGAGAGGGAACATTATCTCCAGTTACCTGGCCAAACTCTCATTCTGGCAATTTCATCCTCCCTACTGAGAAAACTTGTGTAAGGTCTATCAAATAAACATGTCTCTTTCTTCTTCAGTAGCACACAGCAATATTACACTGCATGAAAAGCTGATATACCTTTCTTCCATGGGTAAGTGCTGCCTAGGGTAGCGATTTCACTTGGTATATTCTGCCAGTGGGTCCCATCCAGGTGGGGATGCTGCTGCGTATCCCAGCATTTCTCTACTCCAGAAGCCCTGCTGGCCTGTAATGTTATTGCAGACAGTTTCCAAGAGTCCCACCTGGTCCCCTCTGCCTATTTGAATGATGAACTCCTTGGGAAAGCAGTCACGTCTTGCCCACCCGGACTGCCACTGCACACGTTGCCAGCACTTGGAGAAGGACAATACATTCTTTTCATCTCTTTGCCTTTGCTGAGTGCCCACTGCCTAAACAGGCCACGGCAATTCTCTCTGGTGTTTACGAGTACTTTTGTTTCATCAGACACAGACCTGAGCCCTCAAAGTTAACTCAAACATCAGGGGTATATTTAACTATTACATTAGAAAGTGGGAACTTCCCATGTTTGTGTGGTTATCAGGAAATAGTGCAAATGTCATACAGCATTCTAAGACAAGTTTTTGAGCCTGCTATCTTAGACACTGTTGCTTTAATAAGCTGTACTGCATTACAGTAAAACAGATTATAGATTTGAGCATACTCCTGGCTTCAAGATAATCTTGCTACCAAACGGTTTTAAATACAAGGGCCTTTAAATTTTGCTTTTAAGTCAGACTATCCCCTCAAAACAGAGAAAACCATGTGACTGTGAAGCATTGCTATCTTTCCCTTGCTTTCTCCGTTTTCCTTTCATGATACAATACAGGCACACTACAACAGGAGATGCTGAACATTCTCTGCCTCCTTCCCTTTTAGTGCTAGAACCACTTCTTTTATCTGAAAGATCAGCCACCTAAAGCTGTTTTTCAGCACATGAGTATGTGTGGTTTTCTCTCCCTGCTTTGAAGGATGTCAGTGAATGCTGTGTTCACAGGTACACAGAGCACGAAGATAACTATTCGAGGGAAAAAACGTAAATCTGTTAGCCATCTAAAAACCAAAATATTTAATTGTAATTTAACTGCAGAGGCATGTCATGTGTTTTGACTGCTGCAATAAAGAGGAAAACTTTCATTATGAGGTTCTGGGATTCAGCTGTGCATCTTTCCCTAATGCTAATAGAAGACTCTGCTGTTTCTGCCCACCTAACACTGAAAAATTACTCAATAAAAATTACTTGTCTGGTGCAATTACACTCTCATCTTTCAATTAGCATTCTCTCTAGTAGTTAGGGTGGGCTTTAGGAGCTCAGTAAAGAGGTATTTCTTGGCTGAACAAAGTAATCTTCTTGCAAAGTAGATCAGTTAGCTTCAGCCTGCTACCCCTTTTCAGTAAGCACAGCACCCTGGAAGCATTTCATCCTCATCACTGAATCACAACACTGCTGGTGAAGTGCGAATGTGGATGCTTCAGTCTCCTAGGAAAGTGGAGCTTAATATTGAATAAAAATCTATAGGGGGAGAGGCAAAAGAGACTAAAAGGAGCTTTGGGGGCAGAAGAAGGCTAAAGCCAAATGTCTTTGTTGGTACCATTTTTCTTTTAAAAGGGAATGAACCACTTCAATGTTTCCTTTGATTTGCATTTGGCTGACTGAATTACTGTCAGAGGGAAATGCCTGTAATGCAATCCTGAGCGGCGAAGTACACATCACATATTAAAAAAATACCACGGTCCTTAAAAAGGATAACAGGCACAAGGATAACAAGACTCCCTTTCGGACACTGAGTAAGTTGAATCATCTAACAAAACACCACCAAGATTCTTTTTACATTGCATCTTTTTCTTCCATTTTCAAAAATTTCAGGCTGAGCAAAACTTTTTTTTTCTGAAGTACTTTTTGTTCAAAATTCCAGGAAATGAGGAAGGTGTGATGGTGACACAGAGGCAGCTCCCTGGGGAGGTGGGTGAAGGCAGCACCACAGGGCAAGAGCCCAGGGACCAGTCCCTGCAGCTGCTCCAGGGCAAGGACAAGGACTTGTCCTTCTCACTTCCCAGGAGAGTGGCTCACCCTGTTCCACAGGGACTTCGGAAGTGAGGTCACTGTGATCTCACCTTTAAAAACTTTTTTCTCTTGGGTAGATAAGTGTACATTATCCACCAGGTGGAGGATTTCCTCTCCCCTAACCCAATGGAGGATCCTACTTATCAGGCTCCAGAAATTATTCTCTCCCCTTCTCTGGCCAGAAGGACGCTTGGCTATTTTTACAAGGCAGTGGCCGCCACTGCCATTAAAGTTTTGAAACACATGGGAGAACTTCCATCCTTTACAATCTGTTTATTGTTGAGAAAAAGCATGTATGGGCTGAAGAATTCGCAGTACAAGCCTCAACTTGCAATGCAGTTAGAAACACTTAAACTTTTCCTCAATTCAAGGGTTTGTGGGGTTTTTTTTTTAACATTGTCAATTAGCAGCAGATGAAAGAGAATGTCAGGAAAATGGAATATTTCAGTAAATCCTGATGTAACAAAGAACTTTAAAAGGTCCTTGACATAAGATTTTTCTAGTTTTTCAATTTTAAACAAAGAAATCTCTCTAAAGAAATATCTCTAAAACTAGATTAAACCAGAGCTGTCATTTTACCACCTATTGTGCCCATCTAGTTCTGAAACCTGGCCCACAAGGCTCTGCTCTGAACAAGAATTGCTTTTACCAACAAACAAGTTGTTTGATAAAGGAAGAGAGTAGTGCTGGATCAGCCCAACAGAGGGCAACGGGATACATTAATGTGAAGCTGCTCCATACCCCACCCAAGTTGGTAAAGATGGTCACAGCCCCCGCAGTTAAAAACCAGGGCCACTGTTTTCAGTGGCAGGTCTCTATTCCACACAGAGCTGCCTAACACAGAGTAAGAAGGGAGTGACAAAGCAGGGCTGAGCCAGAACAGGGCAACTAGAAAGCTTCAAGGAGTAGTCACATAATGGAATTGCTAATGCTGGCTCCTGTGTTTTGGGTGGGGTTTTTTGTTTGTTTTTGATTGCCTTCATTTGTTTTTTGATCTGTAAACAAAGAGTCTTGAGAAAGGACAATCTGCCAGGCACATCTGACATAAGAGGTCAGAAGCTGTGGCAGTAGCGTGAGGGTCACTTAATTGGGTAGTCAGCAGGTTACACATTTTGCAATGGGGCCTCTTAGCCTCCTCTGTTTTGGGAGCACATCCATCTCGCGCAGGCTAAGATGAGCTCTGCTGACCTCACACTATTTTAAGAGCTCTATGGGTTACAATATGCATGTGTATGCAGAATAAATGTATTTTGGCTGCTTTTCATTTTACCTTTGGTCTCAGAAATCTGGGAGCAGGAGAACCAAAAGACGATTAAAATAGGATATTCTGGAAAAAATTCACATCAAGATGGAACCTCAAATCTGGGAATTATCAACCAAAGCCTATTCTTGGGAATTCAGTATGCCAGCTAATCTCCCAGGCATGCTTAGACAAGATTTATATAACCAATAAAACTTCCCAGTATTTATCTAAACAGAGCATCCAGATGCTACAAGATATTCAGACTCATATCACTAATACACTGCGGCCTTTTCTCTGCATAAGCATATTAATAAGCTGGATTATTTTATATTATTTTACACTGCATTCCTACGTAGTGAAACAGAACGGCAGGAAAGCTCATAATTCAAACTATACATCTTGAAACATGTGATACTCTTTTCAATTGGTAGTAGGCAATTTCACAGATGTTTACCTTTTCTTTTGTCATATGTTCCTCTTAAAATCAGTATCTGGGAAAATGTGAATTAACAAGCACCTGTACGGTGGGAGGATGACCACACAGTGATTTCAAAATCATGCTCTCATTACTGCTAAAAATATAGTTTGTTATTCCAAGAAGGGATGTTACACCTCTGTAATTAGGGACTGCTCTGGCCCCAGGGGAATCCTAATAAAGCAAATTTCATACATTGATGTGCTTCCCATTGCTTCGTTTCTTTGTTCTATCACCCTGTTGTTAATAACACCCTGCAGCAAAAAATGTTCATGAAGCCAAGAGCTGTCCAGATAAGAGAAAAGGTCATGATCCCCCTAGTGCGCGTTCATCAGTGAATGGACACCAATCTGAAAATAAGAGGATGCCTGTCAATATGGAATGGAAGGCAGCAGCATAACATCAAATTAAAGCCAACGAATGCTCATACAGTTGTACTGGGCTCCAACCTTAACCAAAAATCAATAGTCAACAAAGTATTACAATATGAAGTGACTGAATCACTGGGGAAGGAGGTAGCAGAGGGAGGAAGTGCATGAAAGCTTTACAAACATTATTATACTTATATACACATACGCACACAGATGATGGAGAAAATGATGCTCTGCTGCCTCTAAATTTTAACAGGAAGCAGAGCCTTAGCTACCAGGGGTGGGAAATACAGCATAAGATTCCAGTCACGCCAGTATTGTTAATGGAGGATGCAGCAGGTACACCCCTCCTCTGGTGGTCCTGAAACCAATAAAATGTGTTGCACACAGCCTTCATGTTTCATCACAGCCCCAAATACTAAGGGTGACTGCTGATCATAATTCATGTATATTTTACGGCAGTTCCTTTGAGTAATCACAGTAGCAGTAAAAATTTCACAGGACAAGCCATGTCAGATGGCATTATGAGAAGCAGGGATTTTTAGCCATAGAAGGGTTACAATGGAAATATAGGTTTGCTTTTTATCTTTTTTGGTAAGGTACATTTGTGAGGAAAAACACCATGTGATTGCTTTACAAGTAAGACACCACCCACACTCAGAAGAGTTCACCTTAAAAATCTCTACATTTATCAGTAAATTTGTGAACAACAGTAACATTGTAAATTTCTATCTCCAAGTCTAACTTTTGGCTAAGGAATTTCTGCCTTCATTTTAGGCCACTTTAGCTTATTCCAAAACCACTCACAAGTGGTTAGAAAACTCCCAGAAGCATCAGTGGAATTTGGTTCAGTCCCAGAGACACAGGGGATCACTCCATCCCTAACTGTAAACAATGCTCAAATTAAAAAGTCTTTTCCCCCATTGTTTTCAAACAGAAAGCGTTCCAAACAACAGAATGGCTAACAAAATTAAAAACATGTAACTATCCATCCATACAGCTTGTCTGGTAACTGTTTTCTTCCTGAGCGCTTGAGAAGGCAAAAAGAACCTGAGAATTTCATATTTCTGCATTGTTTTGTGGTGAAACAAATAATTTAAGCAGTGAGATGGCCCTCTGGTTTGGTGCTCTTCATTTTGCCCCGCTGAATGTACAAGATTAATTTTGCTGCCTGAAGGCCACCCTGAACATAATTAGGCCTGATGTTGGAAAATGACCTTAATTTTAACCATCAGTTTTGTACCCAGAGTAAGTAGAGGAGCACTTGATAGCCCTTAGACATCCGATGACCAGATTAAATATGCAAATCAGATAGTTGGACATCTAAGCATGATTAAATTAATCATCCCTTACTTAAATCTGTAAAGCTGCACAAATAATTAATTTTAAAGTTTGCCATTATTTCTAATGATAAAATGCATCAACAAATTCAGAGGTTGCTTTTGGGCTCTTCTAAAATTCCCAGAATGTATGTTTGTAGCTTAAGATACCTCTGGATTTTTCAGGATGAGTTGCTGAAAAAAAAACTGGAAGAAGGCATTAATTAGGACAGAATCCAGTTGTTCTAGGCACTGCACAAACCATGCAGTGATCACCTAGATCAGACTATGAACTAAAGAGAAAGACCTAGGCAAATAAATGACAGGAGAAAGGGAGACATACCAAAAATGAGAGACTGGATGCAAAGCAGATGTGATCCCCTGAATTGTGTTTTTTACCCTCCCTTTGCAAAATGCGTTGTATTAGGTATTTTATTGAGTTAATAATGAAGGCTTCATGTTTACTTATCTGCTTAATTGCAAAATGGACTGAGAAAAAGAAAAGTCAGTCTTATTTCCAGAAAAGCAAGTGAACCTATGCTTGGACATGAACTTTGTTATCTGACCTCCACATTTGCTCAGTGTGTTACACAAGAACTATGTTGTAGCCTTTTCTTATTACCCAAGCCGTAAATTTACAGAACAATTATGGTCTGCAATCTACAATGCAGTGTCAGTTCCAGTAACCCAGGGACTCTCAAACAATTTTGTTTGGTTTGTTTCTTCCAGGAGCCTTGGGCTCCTTCTCATTATCAGGACAAGCTCTACCTGGAGCATATGGTGTCTCAACAGCTGCATCATAAGCAAATCTTCAGGTTTATTACCCTGTTAATTAGGGTCACTGCCCACTAATAATTTAGCCAATAATAGGATATTTTTTAATCAGCCAGTCATTGCATTTATTATTTCCTTTGGCTGAAACTGTAATAAACACTATGAAATACTTTAATTTATGATACTTCTACCCATCATAAAAGCATTTAACCTGGCCCTAAATTTTCTTTAATGGTAGCTTTCATTTCTATTATTTCAGATCTTTTAAGACTCTATAATACATGTTCTGGTAGGTGGACTTCACTCTCATTTAGTGCATTAGCCTTGCTAGCCAAATCCACTCCTGAATAAATGTGTGTTTTATTTGCTTGCTAATGAGATTATAGCAGAGAACTATCCTGTTACTAGACGAGATCGCTCCAGTCTGTGTCACTGTACTAGGACAGGATACATGTTACCTACAGAGGATGCTGTAGACCAAATAGACCTTTCTGAAATCCTGCAGGTCACTATTCCAGAAATGAGAGCAGGTCATGGGAACTATTCACAATCCTGACTCCACTCCTGGTGCCCAGTCAACCTGAGATGGTGGTGGCATTTGTGGGGCTGATTATAGGGCACATGATCCCCAAGAACTTCCAGGAAAGATCCTGCAGCCTTCTCAATTGAGGGCTTCAGGAGCTCTGCTCTGAAAAAACAGATAAGCTCAATACCCATATCTTTACTATTTTCCTTCTGCTGTTAGAGGAAAGGCCTGTGTAAACCACTTAAAAACAACTAGTGAAAGAGGAGAAGAAAAAGGAGCTGCTAGCATTGTGCCACATTAAAGAAAGGTGCTGCAGCAAATGCTTAAAAGTGATAAGAAGCATCTGCACTTTTCAAGAGAAGAAAACCTCTAAAAATGGATATACATTGGAGAAATAAATGCCAGCACTAACTAAAGGTTTCCTTCAGTATAACAACTAAGCAATGACGTATGCAGGATATAACACCAACAGCTCATCCTGACAAGCAGAGATAGGCAGAAAACCAGAATAATGTTCTTTTCATGAGGGAGGAGTATTAACCATGAAGATGTTTTTCCACACCAGCAGGATTGAATGCATTAGGATTAGGAGCAGAGCTGGGCAAAGCAAATCCTGAGAGGTAAGGAGCTTGTCAGCATGATATTGATGTCACAAGTCATGTTGATGCCCAGGTAGTAATAGCGCTATTTTTTGTAGCTGTTATTTGTATTAAAGTAGCAGAGATTAGGATCTCTTTGTGTTAAGCCTTTAAGCAAGGGAAAGTCTAACCCCCAATGAGAATGCAGTCATCAATAATAAGACAAGCAAAATCTGGGAACAAGGCACCACTATTATTCCCATTTTATAGCTGGAGAACTGAGACACTGAGATTAAATGACACGTCACCAAAAAAAAAATTTTTTGGCAGAGTTGTGACATGAGTCACATCTCCTGATTCTACAGCTTCTGCTTCACCCATAAGTCCAGCCTTCTTCTCCATTACCATATCAATGGCAACAGTAGGTAAATAACATTCTACTCACCTAAAATATCTGAAACCACTTAACAAATACTAATTGAGCGTAATGATGACTTTGGAAGAACAGTAAGTATCCTCTTAAGTGTTCTCTTGATCTAAACAGGCAGGTTCTGGCTTTCCTTGTTCCAATAATGCACATCATATCAAGGATGCCAAATTGTCATCCTGGCATTGAAAGTATCATCCTAATTCACGCTCAGGATGTAGGAAGAAAAAAGCGCAACATATGAATGAATGTCTGTAAAAATGTTAAGTACTTTGTCACTTTTACTGGATTAGGAGGCAGCTTGTGGAGTGGAGCCATGCTATATATCTTGACTCAGATTCCTGCCAGCAACACAGAAATACTGCAAAAGATTGCCTAAAACAGTAGCCGCAGCAGGAAAAGGATGACGAACCACAGGGACCCTTTAGAGCTGCAGGTCTTGTAGCCCTGGATACTTCAAGGCAAGGGGTCCCTGCTGTGCCCACAGCAATGGGGAGTGCTACAAGGCTGGATGTTACTAGGGGCTGTAACTTCAACCTCAGCCACTGTAGGCAGATGCTGTGATTGCATCTCAATCAGATTTTCTTCCTTAGGCTAGGGTAAGTTTCTTGTTATAACCAAAATTACACCTTAATTTATGGCTTTGTCTGAGCAATGCAGGGTTAATGTCCTGTGTGAGGAAAAGTGATATTTCCTTTATTAGCACAGTCTCTTAATGTAGAGTTACATCTGTGAAAACAACCAACACCACAGGGCTGTATTTTAAATCCTCCTCCTAATTTAACACATCAGAGCATATATTTTAAAAGATACTTTTCAGCTCGCCACAGGCATCAACATTCTGCAAATTAGAGGCAAAAATCTAGGTGCAACCCCAGTGGCTTTGTCTCTCCTTTTAAATGGCCAATTCAACAAGACAGAGAAGACAACACTGCACGTGTTCAGCCTGGTATTACTCTAGCAGTGGCTTAGGCTGCTAAAAAGCATCTAGTAGCAACAGATAAGTAGTGGCTGTAGGGACTGAAGGAAATTTGTCTCTCTCTGGATCTGATGACTTGGATGACTTGTTTCCTCAATCCCTTTCCAGTTGGAGGGAAGGTGCTCTGTCCTGTGAAGCAGAATTTGCCATCTAAGTAGATACTAAAAGTTTTTTTTCTCTCTGTGCGCTTTTGTCAAGCAGAGCCCCAGGACAGACTAAATGGGAAGGAACGGCACTAAGGAAGAGACTTTTGCTCCAGCAGAGCAGAGCAGGTTGAGATTAATCCAAGAAGGGTTTATTTCTCTAAATGCTATGGTAACCCCTCCAGAGTCCAGGGTTATTCCAGGAATATCACAGGAGCCTCATATTCCTCAGAGCACTGTGGGGATAACAGCAGGCTCTGGAGGAGCAGGCCACAGAGAACCATCGGCAGAGTTTCAACAGGAGCTCAGCATCACATCCTCATGCTGTTGTCCGATGATCTGCAGCAGCAAGGCTTTCCATGGACTCATACTGGTAGAGTCTGTGAAATCAGAGCTGCAGAGCTGTTGTTATGCAGTAGCTCGGTTGTCAGTATGATGAGGGTGATACTGCTACAAACCGCTCTGAACTAAAGCCCCTTCTGCACACATAAACAAGATAAACATATATACAAATGGTCCATGTATAACATGCCATAAGAGGCATGCTGATCACAATAAAAAGGTTAAATAAAACTTAAAAAATGGAATAGAAGGTTCTATAATTATACTAGATACTTCACAACTCCGAGAAAAAAATTTGTCATAATATTAAAGAAGCAACTGAGAATATTCTTCTACAAAACTGATACTTATTTTTCTGCCCAGAAAAGAAAAATTGAATATTTGTTTTGTAATTCAAAATGAATTGTTATTTCTGGAGATGTTAAATGCACAGAAAAAAAATCAGTTAAATTTTATATTATAACAAATTTATGAGCTCTTAAAATACTAATTCTGTTTGGCAAGTGCTACAGGGACACACACTGTCACAATTACACAAGCTATGTGCTATATTAAGAGTTATCTCACACTGCCTCCTTATGTGTGTTACTCAGACCTAGACTGTCACCATCTGTGCGCTGTGAAGACAGCAAGAACTCATTTCATAATTAGTATCAGTGGAAAGCGCTGTACCACATAAGCACAGTGTTCTACATAACAACAACATAGCTCGATAACAAGCTTAGCATGTTTAAGCATAATTGGTTGGAGAAATCAATCCCCTTCTCGGGTGTAATTGGCGAGTGAGAAATAGGACCGAGCCCGAGAGAGCGCTGCTAGGTAGCTCCTTCAGCTGCAGGTTCATATTTCGGCACAAGTACTAAGGAATGTACTCAGAAATCAAGTAAGGATGGTAAGAATGTTTCTTCCCCTATTTCTGGGCAGACCATAAACAGTAATTGCAGTAAAAGGCGATTTCTCCCATCATGCCTTGTGCTCTATTGAGTTCACTCAAGATGTAATTGGAAAACAAATACAGCAACACCATCATCAGGACAGACACAAGTGCTTGTCTTGGGAACGAGCTGTTGTATAATGTGATAGGCCTTATTTCCACTGACACTCTTTATTCTTATCTAATAAAATACACTGCCACAGCCTTTGCAACCCTATAGTAATAATTAAACCTCATACATATATATTGGTACTCCATACAGATTCTAAGGGATATTTTAATAACTATTAAATGTTAAGAATTGACCTATGTGCAGAAAGCAGAATCTAGTTTATCATCAAATTATTTTGTTAATATAACATTCTGCTCCCCTCACACAGCACATAAGGAAGCTGTAAGTAGCAGCTAATAAAAGTGAATCCTAGCAAACAGAAATGTTTTTGCTAGAAATTGTGCATGGCATTACATAGTTACACTTATTTTTAACCTTTCTATTTATACACATTTCCAGTGTACTCGGTGTAGTATCCGAGTGACTTGAAAAATTAAAGATGCACCAATACATTTGCTATGAAGTCCATAATCTATACAAAGAAACGAAAGAAAAAGCAATTACCGGTGAGAAATGCCACACTTGTTAAAAATACCAGATGAAGCTTAAGAAGCTCAATTTGGTGAGATTGCACATTTGATATGACTAATTTGTTTGATGGTATTAGTCTTAACAGGTACATGGCTGAACCTGAAAGGATAATTTTAAAATAAATATGTAGCTATTAGCTTCTGGACACCACAAAAGTCATACCAGAATAGCATTACAAAGTCAAACAAACTAAAAATATTTAGTGAGACACAGTGCCACTGCCAGTGACTGCAGCCAAAAAGCTTTTTATCTGCTTCACGTGGAGTAAGATTTTAGACCTGAAAGCATTTCTCGGCTCCCTCAAATACACCTAGTTTTCTGTACTAAGGCTGCAAGCCTGTAAACACAATGTGTAACATGCAGCTGCACAGGAATCAATTACACTTTAGCATTATTCACAGCCATCTATCTGATATGATCGTGCTGCTAATTATGTCACACTAGCTAACATGGGGCCACAGTGATGCTTCATGTAGATGTGCTTAAAATGGCACAGTGGCTTTAAATTAATAAACCAATTCAGTACAGATACTGCTAACAGTGAACCTCTCTTACAACTGTTCATGCCGCAAAGGCCACCCCGCCACCTGCCTCCCACCCCACTGCTGATAAATAGAAATCTTAATATTTACTACAGGAAGTGCAAACACAGAACTTGTCAAGTAGCATTTAGCCCTGCTTTTTTTTTCTTCCTAATATCCTGTGAAGGTGCCAATTACCCTGCTGCTTATCAGCTGAAAACTATGCTTTGTGCAAAGGGAGCATCAATTATTTGTGAGCAGAGAGCAAAGCCTGCTTGAATCATAATGATAGGATGCTGGGGCTTCCAGCAAATAGAACATATCAAAAGGTAACATAAATCTAATAAAGTGTAGGTCATAAGGGATCATCTCAGAAGTCCACACTTCAATCTTTAATTGTTAAAATTATGTTAGTTTTGTAGAAGGCAAGTCTGTGAGCATACATGAGTTTGCTATAGCTTAATAATGGAAAAAAAAACACAGCAGAAAATATATTTTCCTCAAGCAACATTGCCTTTAAAATGCATCATTTCTTCATCAGAATTCATTCAAATCATTAGGCTTTCTACTTTGGTGCTGTTGTTTATGCCTTGATTCTACGCTGATAACCATTTTGCAGTAAACCCTCCTCGGTCTCAGCCAGACATAAATATGCTGCAAACCTGTAAGCCTCTGCAGATTGCAGAGAGAGGCTGTAAAATGATTTTGTGGGGACACTGGTCTCTTTATTTGGTATCAACATCGCCCTTACAAGCTTCCCCCCCCCCTTTCAATTTCAGGCTAGCTTTTGTACATGGAGGGATATGGGACAGAAAGATTAGGTTATTCCTTGAACTACCTCTGTAAGGTCAACTCTTTATATGCTTTTGAAACCCAATTTGAAGGGCTTGTCCCTACTTTTTCCTCAAGGATTGTGATTCACAAGGGTTACAACAAGAGACCATTATCTTATCGTAACACCTGCTCCAACTGGTGGGACTACAGGGTAGCTCCTGCAAACCAGCTTCTTTTCTGTTACAAAACTGCTTACCTGCTGACTGACACAGTCTCATTCAAATGATGTACAAGTGTGTCCCAACCATTTATAGGATTATTGTGCTCTTTTTTCATGAGGCTAGTACCCACCCCCCACCCCAATTTGGGTCAGAAATCAGGAGTCCATGCTTCTGTAGAAGATCTAACTACTCAGAGTTGCAACATGTAAGGAATAAATATCACAGTGGTTTCTACACCTACAATAGCACAGGTGTCTTCTTTTGGAAGGAGAGCGCAATGCTGATTCTTAGAAAACTGTTGAAACTTATTAAACTACTCAGTGCAGAATATTACTTTTAGGCCACCGAGCCTTAGGCAAAAAGCTTCCCAATTCCTAAAAAAATTCCTGCTTCCTAGTGAGTGCACAGAACACTATATTGGTACTGTAAGAGAAAAATAGTGGTGTGTCACTCTGAAATGACTCATCTAAAGCACTACAGTATCAACAAAATGCATATGCACACAGATGTAAAGGCCAGCCTCTAGTGACAGCCATCATCTGGCAATAGCTGTCATAAAACAGTCAGAGGTATGGGAGATGCTTGAAAAACTCAGGGCAGCAGATGCAACACAAACAGCATGACGGAGAAAGAGAAGCAGAATGAGGCAGCTGAGGAACGGTGCCTTTTCCTGCCTCATCTCTGCACATCTCAGATCAGCTTACAATGTTCTGTGATCAATTATTATACCTGCAGGTCTGCTTAGGGATCTAAAGAAATTCAGTGTTTTCAGCTGCAGTTTTCTTCTGAGCAATTGCTGGCCTCTAGCTTCCAGAAAATGCACCCCACGCACCAGTTTGCAACCCTGTGCCCCTCCCAGCTAAGAGCACGCAGGCACTCTGTGCTAAGAGAAAACACCAGTGATGACACCCATTAATCACCAGTGTTCTTCAAAGGAACAGATGGAACAGTCTCTTCCTCATATTACTCATTTCAGTGAGTACCCACCATTTTCCATTTCCAGTGGTTATGAGTGAGAGGGACACATGCTTCCCTGTCACAGCACAACCATCTTCCATCATTTGCCCACTATAGTCCGTTATTCCTATGCTCTGGCACAGCACTGGGAGCACAGCCGTCTCCGCTATTGCCATGCCTTCACTTCTACTCCTCTATGTTGCCTTTGGAAGAATTTACCAGGACAAGGGTAAATGTGGCCCCAGAGACTCTCAGAACCGTCATTTTGGGAGGGATTTGAGAGGCTTGGGCAGAGCCAGGCTGACAAGCTCACAGGATGGGATGTTATTTCCTAGAAGTGAGCAGCTGTAGAGCTGTAGATTATTTCTGCTGCCCAGTAAATAAAAAGATGGGAGGAACTGTATTTCTCTGAGCCACAACCCTCCCTATGATATGCCCTGAGGATAGCTGAGTTCCTTGGTTTGCAGCCTGGCTGGGACAGGGGGCTACAAACCAATAATCTGTATCACAAGGCTACCCAGTCATAAAAACCAGCTATCAAAGCCAAGGTTTCCAAGGCTGCAATACCTACAGTGATATTCAAGCCACTTCTGACTGGGACACAAATAGTCTATGGACAGCTGACTGCTTTCTCCTGGCATTTACGCAGCTTGGCCCAGGCCCAGGACTAGCAGTTACTGTTGCCGCAAGTGGGGATAGGCAAGAGAGCTAGTTAATATAAATAATAAAGATACAAATTAATATCAACAGTGAAAAACCACAATCTTATCAGAGAAACAATTCTTCAACTTACACAGCCTTATTCAATTCACAATTTCTGGGAAAGGACAAAAGATTAGACAGACCTTGCTACGACTGTGAAAGTCAGCAAATTTGAGTAAAATGGGGACTTCTGAGATACAGGGCATCATGGCCATTAAATACAAACACAATTGGGCAGTCTGGTAAAGTTTAAAATATCACCTGATCCATACTAAAAATCTTGTAAACAGCATCAAAATTTGGACAACCTCTCTGACCGTGGAGTGCATGGCCTGTTGCACGCCCCAGTTGTGTCTGTTGTGTCCAGTGTGATATTCTTCTTGATAATGCTGCATCTAGCTCTGCCTTTAACTAGAAAGCAGGGAAGTAAAACCACACCACCTAGGGACAATGAAATAGGAGACCCAAACAAAAACAGCACCATAATCTCCCCATCTCACCTAAAATGCAGGTTGATTACAACAGCTTTAAAGGAGTCAGTTTTTGGGAAGCTTGCCTTGATTTGCTCCAATGTGACATTTTGGTAATCCCTTTTAGAAAAGGCAAGGCCATTTTGAGCACAGGGATCATGATGGGCTACGGCATTATTGCAGCTGCTGCGACAACAAGGCTCCTTTCACACCCTGCTCACGCCCTTCTGTGCTGCTGAAGGCTGAAACTGTTGCTTTGGGGATTCTGTTGAAGCTGTGGTAGATCTGACAGCAACCAAGGTGCTGCACCAGAGCAAGGATTACGTGACTGTCTCTGGATGCACACACGAAAATCTCCCTTGGCCTCATCCTCAGCCTTTGTAGGGACAGCATTCAAAGTGATAAGATAGAACCTTTGCACAGTGTTCCCCTGTGTACAATATTAATTTCCCAAGGATGATGTTAAATCAGAAGGGCAGGAATAATCCAAACGTTAATCTGCACTGTGGACAGAAGGAGATCATAGAGCCAAGTTGAGAAAACAACTGTATTTAGAAGCCTTTGAGATACCTGAAAAAAGTGGCCACACAGAAGATCTTGCTTTATCATCTGCAAGTGATCCAGGTAAACCCTAGAAATATGGAAGAGTCAAAATGAAAGAATGGTGTCTTTTCCATCACAGTCCTCATTTTTTCCTACATAAAACCCAGCAACTTCATTTCAAAGTTCTGTCTGCTCTATCATAGAATTTGAGGATAGACTTAGTCTCTTCATTAATGACTCTTACAATTAGTCCCAGACTGACAGCAGATGTTTATCAGGTTTGAAATACTCAGTTCTGCTATTTCTAAGGTACAGTAATGAAGAGTTCCATACAATTTTGCTTTATCTGAAAGTTCATCTAAAGAGAAAAAATATAAAAGGAAAGCAGGATTAACCATTTTCTAGCTCTATCCCAGAGTATAAACCTTCCTGACTACCCGCAAAGAAGAATATAAGTCATTCTTACTTGGGCTTACACCGTACATTCTGCTGACAGGCCTTTAGACAGCCCTGTGGCCCTGGAGTTAACCCTTCCCCCCTGCTTTCTTCCACCACCAGTAAGAATGGACATACCCTTCCTCATGTCTACGGGATGGGGCAAGAAGGGGAAGGATAGATCAAGGTGTAGGTTTTTATTTCGTCTGCACCGATTTCTCCATCTCAAGCATTTTGTACAGTGTTTTAAAACTACAAAGGCTGACCACATCTAAAATGAGATTCTGGCTTGCTTACACTGTCCAGCACTTCTATATGACTGTTTACTCTCTTGTGAGTTGACAATTAATTAGAGCAGATTTATAAAGGAATATAACAAGTATGGATGCTTCAAAATATGATTTATAACTGCCTCATTACTGCAGGTGCAAGTCTTTAGTATAGAGATCCATAGTGTTAATATGTACATTAAACATTTTAACCAGCCTAAAAGTGCTAAGTTTTGTTTATGCTTAGGAACTCAAAAGTAGATCAAGATAATACGTCTGGGTTGGGAAAAGTTATTTCCCTGAGGTACTGCTCTGTCTTTCTCATGGATCCTGGTGACCCTAAGCTAATCACTACTCATAGTAAACAGTAGTATATTTAGCTAACCGTTGAAAATAGAAACTTTAAACTTTATAGAGTTTGCAGACAGTCCCTTGAGTGTTACAGGACACTAAGGATGAATGCCAAAGAGGAATTTTTTATCTCTCCTTTTTCCCTTCTTCCACTCTGAAACAATCATCAATTACCCTTATCCACTAGCACCATCTCATCTAAGTTCATTTTCAAGATGAAGTTTCCTCGTTGGATGGTGGCTGTCCAATCCTCTTTCTGTCCATCATGGACTGCTTTAGCGCTGTCCCCAGATTGACAGCCCGAGAGTGAATCAATAATAATTATCAGACTGCAACCACAGCGAGCTGTGTAATTCTGTGATGGGATAGCACTGAACAAACAGCCCCACATCTTCTGCCACAGCTTTAAATATGCAGTCCAGGGCTGTCCACTTAACTACTCTGATCACATGGTCAGTAGTAAGCTGTCAGCCTTTTTTTCCATTCCAAACAGAAAACCTTTAAAAATTGCATGCCAGTGTAACATCTCCTGCCTTTTGCTATGTAAAAGCTATTTGCCAGCAGATGTTAAACAAGCCCATGAAATAGAACAATACAGAACCAAAGAGGAGGAACAGGCCAGTTTTCCTGGATGTGAGTATGTACACTGCCCTGCATTAGAAGCGATATGCATTTTGCATACTGTGTGAATGACAAAGGTCTAAGGGCTTTTCCAGGTGGTGACGATGTTCCTGGCTCAGCTGGGATACGGCAGTTGTCTCAGTCTCACTGGATGTACATGCACACCCCAGATGCTTTGGCGATGAAGCAGCTGGACTAATGGAAGGAACAGGCTCATATTTTCCTGGGAATAACATCCTAGGAACCTACAATGTAAGAAAAGGCATATGCACGTTGTGCCATATACTCTAGGAGAAATGAAGAAATGAGTACATTACAGGCAAATTGGTACTGAAATGATTTCCAAGTCAGTTTCAAGTCTTAAGAGCAGAACTAATGTTCTGGAAGCACTATAAGGTATGAAACTCAGGTGTAGGAAAAGGAGCAATGTGAAAAAGGCACTGGTCCAAAATGAACAATTTTCACAAGATCCAGAAATATAATAGAAGTACAAAGTAGTACAAGATAAAGAGGAAGAATAGTTTTTATATAACCATCATGTGAAGCAGAGATTGGTAGGCTTTTAGAATGAAGCCCAGAAACTGAAGACAGAAGAATTAAAAGGACAGAAAAAATAAATACAGTAAGAAGCATCATCTTTTAACCAACTGTAAAAAATGTGTAATTAACACTTTTAGCAGATAACAAGACTAATCTCCTGATACACAGAGTAGAAAATTCTAAAAATACAAAAATACATACCTGAACACTGTACCATATTGTACTAAAATAGAATGATTCTTGATGCAATATACTCACTATGGTGTATGTAGATATATACAGTAAAAGACTTGCAAGATGAATTGATACTGCATTTCTTCAGGTTCATTTCAGATGTTTCTTACAGTCTCAACAACAAACCAAGCCAAGGCATCATGACTTGACAGACCAGCATGAGGACATTTCTTTCAAAATTTCTTTCAAAATTTCTTTCGGCTGAGTGCCAAGACCAATCTATATTATTGACCCCACAAATGTTAACACATAGCTGGATAGAAGTGGAGGTCTACTAAAACACTAGGCAGAAAAATAAGACTTCTGAAATACATGCACTTATGAAAGATACTGGATGTTAAACGGAGAAACTTCATCACGAAAGAAGAAATTCAATAAATCTTAGCCAACAACTTGTCTCCTCCAGAATTAGGAGGACATGCTGAGTGTGTTAAGGATGTGGACACTGAATGCTGGTAGAGAGTTAGAAGTTATCAAACGCAAACCAATAACTGTGAGGAAAAGAGGACTTCCTATAGAAACTTCAGAAGCAACTTAAACCTAGCGGTGCAATCCATATCAACAGTAAGAGACAGACCAAGGTAGGTGGTCTCAGTAGATAATGGGTGTTAGAAGATCTTTACAGACTATATTGGAAAATTATTTGAGACTCTCATCAGTATATTCTTGATTCAGCACCTATTAAAATGTATACTAAAGCTCCCCCTACCTTCATTCTTACAAGACAAGGGGTACTGTGGCAACTAGAAACAAGACTTCACTAATGGATCAAGAAAAATTACATTGCACAAAAAGGGGACAGTGACAATAAACAAATCTGTACTTTAAGTATTTATGATAACTATCATGAATTTATCAAATGAGTTATGAAGAGCTCCAGTACATGGGGGTCAATAAATAGTTTAACACAAACAAAACAGAATTCAAACTGTAGTTCAAATCCCATCTAGTTGGATTTCTGGCTTTATGCCTTGCTGAATTCCCTTTTTCTATGACCAAGTAAGAAGCTAGATGAATTATTGCCTGGTTAGCAATCAGAATAAAAACAGAGGCTGAGAAAAAGCTTAGAGCTTCACAAGGACTCAAGGACAGTGAAAAAATGGCCTAGTCAGTCATAGAGCTGAAGGTCAGGTTGTTGTCTTCAGTGTTATCTACCATTGCTAGATATTGGAAATCCTTATAAAGAGTCAGAAAGGTGTTGCATATTATGTGGGAGGTTTAACAGCAGTAAAGCTATTATTGCAGGAGCAATTTCTGAAAGCCTAACAGAAATCTAACTCTTTAGTTCCAAACACAAAACTAGCTTATCATGCTTATCGTTGAATTCCCATTGGAAGCTCCCCAAATTCTACCTTCTCTTGCATTTTTTTTCTTTTTTTAGTGATTTTTTTTTTCAAAGAAATGCTTACTGCCTTCAAACCTACACAGCTGCTTACTTTCTACAGGCAAGGAAGAAATTAAATGAAACAAGCCAGAGGCAGGATATTAATGCAGAGTGCATTAAAAGAAAAAAAATGATGGTAAGAACAGGGTACTGACTGATTTATAAAAATCAATCACATACTTTTGGCTCAATGTCATGTTATAAAAAGAAAAATAACCCTGTTTACATGAACAGGATGATTAATCACTGTTTCCCTACTATGTAAGAGAGGCAATTTTTATTTCCTTTTTTCTTTCATATTATTTGTAGGCAGTAACATCGTTGTTTTATAATATAAATCTAATAATTGTATCCTGATTATAGTTAGTTCAATGTGTTTCTGTAGTTAAACGGTCTGTCAGCAGCCATTCTGAAACAAACTTTCAGGCATTTTAAAGTAGTCATAACAATACAATAGTGGAAGAAATTTGACTTTTATGAAGTTATATTAAAGAAGTAAATATTCCAAACTTGGACATAATATCTGTAGACCGCATTGTATAGCACTAGATTGAAAGGCAAACATTTGGAGCTGGGTTATTCTGTGGTGTTTGGTTTTTTTTTTTCCCCTTTTTGCATGCTTGGAAAAAAAATCAGTAAATTTTCAAGTAATTTAAAATGTGACTGCTCAAGGTGCAGCTATTACAAATTTGCAAAAGTTTATTACTAGTGTAAAGGAGGCTTCTTTTTCTACTTTGCCAGCTCTGATTATTGCAAGATAACACCCACTACTGATATTTCAAACCATAATTTTAAGCCATTTTACATTTTGAAAGTCAATAAATCTGCATTGTCACAATTAGCACCTTTAATTCCAAACATATCTCTTTCCTGGGATACATACAAAAGGCAAATTAGAGCACATGGAAGAAAAAGACTTCAAACCTACAGCTGCAGTGAAGACCCAGCGTGTCACTCCAGCAGATTATCTCTGCTTTCTACACCATGAAGTGGTAAAACTAAGGACTTAGATGAAGCTCCCTAGCAATCCTTGTACTACTGAGAAATGGAGAACAATTGGGTGAGAAAGTCTGTGATAAGTGCAGGGAGGTAAGAGCACATGGACCACAGTACTGTCTGCACTACCTCTTCCATGGTGCAATGCATGGAAGAAGTTCAGCATTTAAAGGTGGGCTGAGGAACAGCTGCATCGTCTTGTTTTTATGTCTGTGATGTGAAAATCTACCTAGAGAGAAATTACCTACAGCTGATTCCAACTCTTTTCCTGAATTTTCTAACATTTCTTCACTTCTTAGATTGCGAATATCCACATTTACTTGTACAGAAGTGTTCATTCTAAAGGTAATCTAAAAGCACTTTGAAATTATTTCACACAATCCAGGAGAAGATGCTGACATAAATGTTGTTAGTAAAAATTTTTTTTGATGGTTTAGTTTTTGTTTTTGTTTTTGTTTTTTTTTTTCCAAAGAAGATCAAGTAAGATTTAACAAAATAGTCAAGTGGGATGATATTCTAAGGAAGAGTGTTATTTACATAGTGTCATCTTCACAGAAATTTTTAGCAATCTATGAACTGCTGTCAATCAACAACCAGTATACAGATGTACTTGAACTTCTTGATTGTCAGGTATTTTGAGAGAAAAGTCTTAGCTATGTTCCGGAATCATGCACAATTCCTTCAGGTGGTAGGACGACAAAGGCTTATTTCCTAGTCATGAAGAATATAAAATCTTAATTAAATTCTTGTCAGTGGTGAAAGCACTCTTTTCTAATTAAAGACCATTGACTGCCATCCTATACTTGCATAGTTAAAATTAGAGTATATTAAAATAATTTACCAAAATAAGCACACAAATACAATCAAAGGTAACTGATTAAAAGTCCATTGATTAAACACATGCAAAATGTTGTTAACACGAAAGAAACATTGCCACTTACAGAAAACCTGTACGTTGCCATTTAGGACACGTGAGCTTCCACTGGTAGAGCATTTATGCCTTTTATTACCTATTGCTGCCTTTGAAAGCTAGCTTTATGATATATCTGTAGAAAAAAACATTATGAACCTTATCATTCAGATCCCTTTTTATTCTTCATTTCCTTTCATTTTAAACTTTCAGAGCATAAAATTTGCCTCTATAACATTACCACCATCCCTGTTTCTGATAGTGCCGTGTTATTAAATGAAAATTATTCTCCTTTTGTATTAGAAATATTCTTCACTTATACCGTTGCTTGGAGTTATCTTGGTCTATTGCCAGTGTGTTAGCAAAAGGAAAGAATGTGATGATACAAAGGAAACCCCAAGTCTAAGAAAATAATAAATACGTAACTGTGAGCAAAACCCATTTTAATTTGAATATTGCAGACTCCTGGCAGTCTCAGGTCAGAGGGCAGAGATGAAGATAAGGAAACATGAATATCAGCTAGAACTTCCACCCAAGACAAACAAGCTTTGAGGACCTGAACAACTCCAACATGTTCTTTTTGATAGCACTGCCCATGACTTCTATGGTCAGTATTTGACAAGGTGGATTCAAATGGTTTTCTTTCTGTCTCAGGCAGATCTAAAGGGATACCGATCCTTAATTACTTCCAATGAGATTTGGAGTCATCACTCTAATACAAGGTCTGCATTAGAAAGTCTATTCTTCAACTTGTCTATTATTAATCTGGGAATCTGAAGTCACACACTGTCATGGAACTTTACTAAATACTTGCATTGCTTATATGCTATTTTTATTTCTTATTTCTGCGAATGAACTACTCCTAGAATAACCTCTGGGGCAAAACCAGCTCTGTCATTTCATGTGATCAAGCATCATCCTGAAGGGCAAGTGCATGAGGTGCAGCTTTGGTTGCATTCTTGCAGATTTCATGTACAAAGCAGTCTTTATGTGGCTACAGCTTTGCAGTGGCATTTAGCTGAGTGGTGTGTGAATAATTTCTTGAGATATCAGTACAAAATTGCTCATTGTAAGCGTTTCAAGATGTTGCTTAGGGCTCAGGAAAACTGCAAATTATCTTTTTTTTTAAATTCAGGGAAACATCCTAAGTTTAACTAAACCAGGATCTCCTATCAAGAAACAAGTTGGAAAATCTTATTCAAAGACTGATGAAAAGCAGAAGCCGGTTAGAATTTTCAGGTTGAAGCAGCAGCACAAGATCTGATGCAAACAGCATTGTCTCTCTTTCAAAATACGATATTTTATGTATTGTTTCATTTGTTGACATGTCTGAATTATTTTGTATGCTCATACCAACTGACAAAGAGAAAACAGAGAAAAAACTAGATGAAATTGTTTAGATAGAAAGAATTCCATTTAAGCGTAATTCCCCTGATAGCATTAATTTGGTAAAAGCCCTGGTACATGACCCAATCCTAACCTTATATTGAGCAGTCAAAGATAGCAAAAAAATTCATTGTCAATTCCAAGCTGCAATTGCACTTGTTTGCCACCAACAAAGGCACCTTATGTCACGTGCGTAAAGTAACTAATAAGTGCCTGATTGAAGTTTTGACTTCTATTAGTCTAGCCAAGGCCAGAGCAATTTTCTGGGTTTGAATGTCCAGGGTTTAGTTGGACTCCCCTGAGGATAAGCAGGAAATACCACTAGACAAAAGATGCTCTGTGCCTGAACAGCTTCTTTTGCATTCAGTGCCACTGCACTGCTCCAGCTGCTCTAGCCTAGCTAATAATTATATTTTTGTATGTCAGCCCTGGTTGCCAATAAAGACAAGGACATTATTCTTAAACAACATATGAAAGTGTGATAATCAAGACACTGCTTTCAGTCCTGGCGTATTTCTAAGGATTTTGATAGTACCACTTCTCCAGATTATATCACAATCTTTTGTTCAGGTGCCACAGTAATACCTGAAGGACTGTAATTCGCAAACAGGCAGATGAGGACTAACTAACAGTTAGCATCTCTGATGCTACATTTTTAATGCTTTTGGGAATCCATGAAATTATAACCATACTAACACAGAATGACTGACAATTCTAGAAACCTCATGCTCACCAGTGAATGCTCAAACCCCCCACCTGATTCAAAGTCTGTGTAACAAGCACTGACTTTAGCGGGATTTGAATCAGACTTTCCAGGTTTACTATGTTAACTATGAATTGCCTGCACTACACTGGTATTGAAAAGTACAGTCATTTCTGGCCAACCTTCTTTCTGCTTATACCTTGCAGGGTGTATGCTGTATTGCAGGTTATTACTTGCTTTTATTAAATCCATTTTCAGGCCCAGAGGCTAAATCCTAAAGTCCTTGCCCAGCCCTTCTCCCCCCACACCAACATGTCCACTCCCTGCAATCAGTGGAAGTAGAAACGATCGAATCAGCTTAAATTTAACATCAGCTTTTTGTTAACTGGTTTGTCATGCCATACCTTTACTCATATACAATAAACATACTTTATAGTAGTGTTATGCTGTATGAGTATTAACAAGGAGGGAAAGGATTATATACAGAACTTTTTTACTTGTTCTGTAAATTTGGTCATGACGTGTTTCCACCAGAGGAGATTTTATTGAAGCTATTATTTATCTGGTGATTCAGCGCAGACCTAAGATCTTCAAAGTTTACAAGGTGCTAGAAGAAACCCAAACCAACCAGATGAACTGGGATGGATTTCAGGATATTACTATATGGGACAATGCTATCTACAAAGTATGAGTCCTGAGTGTTGAGAATGGAAGACAATGTTTTATATTTTGAGGGTCAGATAAAATAAGATTTTGCCATTCCTTTCTGGGATCAAAATTGAATAGGAATTGTTTATTGAGGTCTGAAATCCTGGATTAATTCCTCTAAACCTGCTGGAAATTGTTATTATTAGGTTATTAACATATGCAGTCTTCTGCTAAGAAAAGGGCTCCAGTTGTAGGGAGTCTGGAAAAAAAGCTGTTGTCTGTCCCATGCAGGTGCTGTTGGAACTAAATGAGCTAGGATCACCACATTTTCCACACCTATTACTTTAAAATTATTTCTCTTACTAAACTCCTTGCCATCTCCTGAAACCATCCACCATAGCTTTATGTCCACTTCATCAGTAGCTCCCTGCACCTGAGTGTGTGAAGTATCTGAGGACTTATTTTAAAGAGCAATATCTGTGCATGTAAAATAAGATGGGTAGCTCGGCATTTTCACACCACAGAGTGGTGCAATGAAAGTTTGTAACTTGTCCCACAGTGCACAGAAAGTCCGTGGGGATTTCCCAGGTCTTTGTGCCATAAGGAGACTTCTTACATGGGACCAAGGAAAGTGAGGGAATTGTGCTGTGTTTTTTATATAATCTCTTCCACACACATTGCGCAGGAAGGCTGTGCTGGCAGCCCCAGAGCTGCTGTTACGCTACTGTGTAAGGACACAGGTCACTATTCTCAGCTGATGAGTTCCCTTACAAATAGGGTGGCTAACAACACTGAAGGAGGCTGACTTCCATCAGAGAGTATGTTTTCTCTTATGCTGAACACAGTGACCATTTAGCAAGAGACAAAACCAGGATAAGGAAATTGGCACAAGTCTGCTTTGGCTCAAATAACACTCAGCTGGAACACTCACCAAAAAATACACTAAACTGAAACAAACCCCTCAACTTTTTCCACATTTTTTAAAAAGAAATTTTTAGATATCCTTGAGCCTAAAAAAGGCTGTTCATATTACCTATTATAAATTTGGTCTTGGGTACAAGGCATAGGCAAGACTCTTCAAGCTTACAGTCCATGCTAAACGGAGGGAGAATGAGGGAGGTTATTGCACAAAACTTCCCCCCATAATTGCTGCATTTACATCCAAGCTGTAACAAGAGAATGGATACACATTGACTCAGAATTACCTACATGTTTTTGATAAATGCTAACACCTTCAGGGAAAATCAGAACATTTTAATAGACAAAATCCTTTCAATCCAATGTAGTTGCTATAGAAGATCATCACTTGCATGTCTATCACAACATTGGAAAGCTTTTTAAAAAGCAATGATTACTGAAACCATGAATAAAATTGGTTAAAATTGAACCTCGTCAATCAGCTGACAGAACAGAAACATGCCAGTTAATTTCCAGAAGCCTTTAGGCATGTATTTATTATTTGATTTCTAATTAAAATCATATACAGAACAGGAAAAAGTGCAATTACTGGTCTTTTATTTGATTTCTGGCTGCAAAAAACCAATGATGTATGTTAACCTGGCTATCTGATTTTCAACAAGGATATCTAAGTACTATTTAACACTGACAGTTATAGATAGCTTAGCATTTAACTGGAGTCTCCCTTGACCTCAATTACCACATTAAAATATTGTTAACAAATTTAGAGTCAAATTGGCATTTATTATACAAGATTAGGTTCACTCTGAGTAATTTACATATTGTCACCACGACTGCCAACTGCTTACATCTTCATACAGTTTGGGGAAAGCAGCCAATATTAATATTAGCAGGGCAGATGCAATGACAAATAATAAAGTTTTATGCCCATGGCAAATTGGAATTTTCCCTTTGACAGCAATGGCCAAGGATTTCCCCCACAAAAGCTGTTATCCTGCACACTGCCCATATCATTTACACCACAATTCAAAGAGTTCATATGTACATAGGGGAAAATTTCCACAATTTTTGATGCATGTGAACTGTTTTTCCATAGTTGGAAATGTTTTCTGTAACACTGTACGCCTGATACTTTTGTACCAGTGACTGTTATGTATTTCAGTATTAGTGTCTTATCAACATCAGTATTGCAGATAACATCATACTGTCTATTTTCCATATTTTCACATGATTATGTGTTCACAGTGACACCTGAAAGATGAGAATGAAAATGTGCGCATGTTTACTCATGCATGAAATGTACAAAAGTAAAATACATATGCGTATGTTTCACTTGTGCCTCTTAGATTAACAGGTTTTCCAATATTTTAGAATTGATGCCTGTGTCCTGTTTCAACCTATTTTTAGTGCCCTTTAAATTTTAGTCATAAGGGAATAAGTCACACAGCATTAGTAATCTAACTTTGGTCAGCCTTTGGAGTCCCATGACGAAAAGTCATGAAGCTTCTGGTCAGTTCACAGTCGATCCCTAATCAGAGAAAATGCCTAATGATTTCAGTAATGATTTTATAAGGACCCCGGGGTTTGTCGGACCATTATTAAGCAATGCAGAAGAGAGATCATCGAGTACTTCCAGTTCGCCCTGAATCTATAAGGGTTTTTAGTGCACTAGGGTAGATCTCATAAGAAACACTTTCTTAAAGGCAGATTCTGTAGTGTGGGAGATTTCCAAAGTGTATAATCCCTTTAGCAGAAACATCAATTTATCTCAGCATTCTGTAAAAAGCATAATAGGAAACAAAACTACAAATCCAGAGATCAGTTTCTGCCTGATATTCAACCTTAAGTGCTTTCTGAGACCTGCAGACCTGACATTCTGTGCAATTCTTTGGTTGCTTCTAAAATATTATTTTGCTTAGATTCATTGAAAATCTTTGGAACTGCAAACAACTGTATGGCTAGTCCACTCAAACTGCTTATTTTATTGGTTGAATATTTGCAATACTTTTATTCTAGCTTGCCCAACTCTGTAGACCTACCATTCCTTCACCTTGCCTGTATGGGTTTTTTTTTGTTGTTGTTTTTGTTTTAGAGGGAAAAAGTGTTTAGGGTAAACTAAAGGGAGAAACTTTGTATGTCATAGAGGTTTTCAAAGAATGTAATCTGCCTGAAGACATTTTCTATGTGAATCAGACAGAATCTGATGGTCTTTTTGAAGAAGAGATCACAGAATTCCCTAAAGACCTTTCTACTTGCAAAAAACATGACACTCCTACTCTTAAATTCCTACCAAGAGACAAAATAAGGCACATTTAAACCCAAGTGAGGTTCTGACCCTAAAAGACACTCAGTAAACTTAAGCAAGATCTTTGGGTTTAGAACCGGAGCCATGTAGGAGTTTTTCTAGAAAACATACACATTAGTCAAGTTCAAAATACTTCGTGCACATACAGATAAGTCAAAATAATAATTTTTTTTAATAAGGAAAACTAATACATTTTGAAATAGTTAATCCTATACTAGATGTTTAAAATTAGCAAGTTTACACAAAAGACAGATTATATGAGTGAAATTAGAAAATTATGCAGACTTGTTATAAAAGGTGAGAAACTGCCCTTTTAACAGCATGTTCTGTTTCTAAAGAGTCAGAACCCTGTGACAACCTCCTCTCAAGGGGCTGTGTTCAAACTTATGCTGAGGAAAAAACAAAATCAGAGAAGATTCCAAGTAGTGAGACTTGGTTCCTGTGCACACCATGGCTAATTCTTGAGCAATATTTGACTCTTTAGAAATGCCTCAAGTCCTTCACATCCGTAAACCAAAAGAACTGCAGAGTCAGAATTATTGGAACTGTCAGATTGGCCTTATGACTATTTTTTTCTTCCTTTATCTGTTTTAACTTTAATTGCTAATTTAACACATCACTGCACTTTGTGTTTCTACCTTCCTCATGCTCTCATTCATGTTCATTTGTGCAACCTTAAATTTAAAGCAGGAAAGTAGAACACAGGACTCCCAGTCCTTAGGTCCATATTAGTTTCTATCTGCTCTTTGGCCACTGGAAGTCATTCATTATTATGCAGATCAATTTGCATTTTCATATTTGTTATGAATGCCCTCCCATTACAAGGGCAAAATGCACAAACATAAAATTATGATTTTTCTTAGAGATGTTATGAAACAGGTCCTAGATCATGCTAAGCATTATTGACATGATTTTTTCCAGTGGTCGTGGTGAGGAACAGAGGAAGGCAGGAGCTTGACTGAATATCTGGTCCTTGAGGGCCACACTGGAAGCCTGTGCAGATTTTTCGCTATTGCATTTACAGTCAAGCAGGATGCCACTAAATTAATGGCTGGCTCCTGTCAGGAACGTCTGGTCTTCTGGAGCCTAGGAGCCTTTGATAACTTTGAACAATATGTTCTACATAGCGGTCCCTGCGCAAATACTGGCCAAAGGCACAAACCAGATATACTTTTATTTTGCTTACCTACAATAAGGTAAACTGATGAACTATCCAGAATATACCTTACCTACCTATGAAAAGGAACATTAAGAACGAAATAGCACAGTAACTGCTGTCCTGGATATCTTATGCACTGACTAACCCCTGGTGACTAGACTGACACGGTAAATCTAGCAATACGTGTATCCATACACATTAAATGTAGTCAGCTACTGAAATCCACTTCATAGACCTTAAAGTCAGGTTCACCTGGACTACTAGTGCATTGTCAAGCCTATTATTAGCCTCAATGGGGAGACAGCAAATGTAAGTTGACAGAAAAATTGCTTCCTATGAGCCGAAATACCAACTACGGCACCTTGCAAGGATGTACATCTCTAAAATACCTTACCGGATGGATCCCCAACAGAAAGACCAAGACCTCTCTGACATTTTTAACAGTTGCCATCTTCTCTGGTGAGCAGAGAACTGACTGACTGCCAGGTTCACAAGCTGCAGGTTTCTCTCCCTACAGCCTCGTGATTTGGATTCTGTACAAGTGAGCTCCCTTCACTTTGCCATAGCACTCAAGTAAATCCAGTTTACAGCTTGGTTTACCAGTGGATTAGTATTCAGCTGCTTTATTCTGGGCCCTCTGCTTCAACTGTGCATTTTTCACAGATTCTTGATCTTTCTAGTCCTCGGGAAAGCAGGTGTCCTTATATGCATCTTGAGTTTTTCAGTGAAATCTAATGTGCTTGCTGAAAATCCTTATAATACAGGGTGTAAGTGCCCAGTCACTACAACAATGGCTGCTGAAGCATTACAGTAAGATTTATTGCTTGCCAGTTGTAACGTGAATGTGCGCCTTCACACAGTCTCAGAGGAACCAGGCAGTTCTTACACAATTACAGTGCCATCCTATACACCTCAGACTCAACCCTCCTGTAGATCAGCAACTCTTACTATAAAATGCCAGTAACCTAATAACAGTACATTAGACAGTTTGTGAACCTCCTCTCACTCTTTAAATACATCTTGCAAAAGGAAAAGAATACTAAAACATACTCTATAATTTGACCATTTCAAGGCAGGGCTAGATGCCATTCCAGAGCGCAAGAGCTCTCACAGAGAAAGCTATTGCAGCAATCTATGGAGTGAAAGGAAGACAGCTGATTTTTCTTACCTTTCTATTTAAAAGACTTCTGTGTGCATCACAGAAGCTTTTCAATTTTATTATAAAAACTCATTACTTCTTTTATTGCAGACTTAGTGGAGCCTTCTTGCAGAAATTAATCATATGATTAACTGTGAGATGGTCTTTTAATACTGTATAGACCATATATTGTTAAATGTCCTTCTTGACCCTTTATTTGCAATTTGGGTATTCTCATAGGACAGAAAATAAGAGACGAATCAATGCAATAAGATATTTCATCCAGTGCTTCCTGCCCTACCCTAAACTCACATTATTTTAAATCTTATTATTCAAGGAAGGTATGGGATCAAATTCACAACTGTCAGAAACCATTACAGTCAGCGGAGCCCTGCCTACTTATTCTAACAGGGAATCTGGCCAACATCATACATTTTTATCCTTGATTACCTTAACACCTTAAACAGGGGAAGTTAACTGTGATAAAGAAAAGAATCTCCAAATTACAGACCCTATCCAAGACAAGATGCACAACCTTGGAAGGCAATGAGCTTTCACGTAAGGTTGCAAATAGAGGTAATGAAGAACAGATATATTCAAAACAGAAAAAATGGGGAAAAAACCCCAAAAACATAAGCTCCATTACCCTTAAGCCTTGGGGATGGAACCCCTATATCTATGTGCGAGTTTACAGCTGCACAGAAACAGCTCCTTTCTTTTGGTTTGCCTTTTAAGTGGTGGAGCTGCAGTTGCCATTTTTTTCAGGAAATCCAATCTGCAAATTCAAAATAGAAAACCAAATGCTTCCATCTGCTTGAGGTTTTTAGAATGCACCCACTGCTTATTTCTATCTATCTCTTGGAGGAGTTCTACTTGAATGAGCAGAACCCCATGGCATATTGCAGCAGCTGCCCCAGCAGTGCTCTTGCCTGAGCACCCGAGGCATGTGGTAGCTGAAATTTCCTTTGAATTCGAGTAATGTTTTCATCCAAGGTGAAACCATCTCCACTAACCACCACAGCCCCTGAGGTTACTTGTTGCCATTTCAGAGGCTGTACAAGAATCTACTTGTTTTAATCTGCAGCTCTGTCTAATGGTCAAAGCAGCCATCTAAGGGCAAGAAATGAAAGAGTAGAAAGACCTATTGAATACTTTTCAGACTTCTCGAGTGGGTCAGTACAAGGACTTTTAGGTTTTCAATGCTTAGGGGTTTAGTTTTCAGTTTTAGACATTTTCAAATAGAAATGTTGAGTGAAAAGTTGTTTCACGATATAGGTTGTAATTGTAACCTTAGTTTATGCTATCAAATATGTTAAACAAATATTTATATCCAGCACATTCAATTGAAGATTTACACTGACATATTTCAAATATGACTCAGTTAATGTATTTGTAGACTAGCCATAATAATCAAAGGTATCTAGGTGCCTAAGAGGGAAGATAGGTGTCTCCTTAGACATTTGTGCCAATCTACCATGGATTTTCCCTAACATCTTAAAATGCCTATGTTGTTTTGTAAACCTGCTCTGGAGAGTGGAGCTTGTCACTGGTCAACACTGATTATACCTGAGAAAAAGTCTTTATAAAAGTCCTTAACCTTTTAAGTCAGCTATCTTTGCTGTTGATGTAATGTTGTAATAGAATCTGCTACATGCACAGATATTTAGGAGCTTCAAAATGGTGCATGGAAAAGTCAGCAACATTAATTCTTTATTTTACAACCAAGTAGAATACAAACTGCTGAATTCAAATACTACTTGCTGATCTTCTACCACTTGTACATTTCCATAGGACTGCAGGATCAGGCAGAGCTGAAATGCAGAATTTGTAGTGGGCTGGGAACTGCAGCGAGAGCTGAGGCACCTCCAGAGGAGGTCAGCACCTGGCAGGAACAACAACAGTGTTCAGTATGTGGATAATGGGAAAAAAAATTCAGGCTCAGAAATGGGATTCTCTTCTCACCACAAGTATAAATCAGGAATAACTCTTCTGAAATCAAGAGAGGTCAATCACAGAGAGAGAGAGGAAAATCAGACTTTGATGTATCTAGATACAAACCCAACACATACTACATTTACCAAAACCTTTCTACCATTACTTTTTTCCTGCCAGAGATCATGTGCAAGTCTGCTGCTCACCCTAATGTGTATTATATAGAGATGTGAAAGCTGATGCAAGTGAATATGCATAGTTCTGGCAATCTTCTCTAGTTTATTTTGGTGCATTTCAAGACAGCCCAATATTATCCACTTCAGCATAAACTTGTCTTTTCAGCTATTTGTAAAGAGAATGAAGTGTGTTCCCTCTGCTGCAGTTCTACTCAAATCCATCTATCATTTTATTGACCTGCTGGGAAAAAAAGTCCCCTGTTTTCTAGTGCACACATTGGGGCTCCTCATGACAACAGAGCAGAGACATTTCTGAAGGTTTTTAAAAAGCTGTAGATACCTTCCCTTTGTGTAAATGTGTGATGTAAAAGAAAAAAGACAAATAAGTGTCCTTACAGGAATTGTGTCTTGCAGAAAACAGTGACATAGTTAACAAATCTTGAGTCACAGTGATGAAATGAAATTCTTACTGTAGATTAAAAAATACATAGAAGGAGTCCAGCACTGACAGAGAACCCAACATAGGAGCTAAGCAGCATAGGATTTGCCACTCCTTTATTCTGGGGCAGCTGAACCTGGTTTTCCCCTGGCACAAGGCACAATGTGAAGAGCTGCCCCACTCTGTATTTGCCTGTGGCCATAGATCCCTAAAGCTTAGATTCACCCCAGCTTTTTCCTGGCTGCTCCCTTCCATCCCAAGTCAGCTCAGATCTGCATGGGAGAGGCTCTATGGCCAGGGACTCTGCAGGTCAGTGCAGGACTTGCCTCTCACTGGAGGAAGACCCTCCCCTCTGTGGGTAGGAGGGAAGAGGCAGAAGTCCCATAACACATACTGTGGCAAGGAGTTCATGCTGCACCTGCACCTCATGAAGCTTTGCCATGCAGAAGTGAGTGATCAGGGGAGTTTGTGGCTTCAGGAGGTTAAGACATTGTATTAACCCCAATCTCCTTTATTAATGCAGTATAAGGCATATCAGTTGAATACAGAAGATAAAACACCACTTCAATATAGGCCAGTTCATTGGCAGAAGCTGAGATGATGTTGCACTTTGTTAGAGTACAGACCTTCTCTCAATCTGCTCTTTGTGCTCTTGCTACCCACAATGCATTCAGATGCTTGCTCCCTGTTACAAATTCTGCACTACAGATGGTTTCATGAACTGAAATGATATCACAGCTGCTGAAGTGTTTTCAAGTTACGAATGCCATTTAGTCTCTCAGTGTCTTCCAAGTTTGGTGATGTATGTTAAGTTTCTTGCCTATAAGCCAGTTGGTCCTCACCTGCTTTGTTTGATAGGTGGATAGGAACATGAGAGAAGAAGCAGAATACAGTTCTTTGATGTTATCGGCATTAAACCTGTACCTGTGTTTTACCGGTCATGAAATCCCCAGCCCAAAATGATACATCAGCATTTTTCATAAGATGATGGTGAAGGGAGACAGGGTATTAGTCTGAGTAAGCTATACCATCTGTCACAATTTGGTGTGATTGTGGTCATACCATTTCACTTTTCCATCTACTTTTCCAGACAGCAAATAAGGAAAAATAGCGTATCAATACTTCCCAGAGTTGGATATTCATGTTTGTAGAATATTCAGATGCTATTGGAATGGGACTATTTTATTCCCAAGATTGATGGATATCAAATCAAGAAAAAAATTTTCTGTTTGGGTTGTCTATGCTGATTTTGTTCCACAGATGAATGCAAGTATCCTTATGGAGTCCAGTAATCCCAACTTCTCACATAGCATAAAAATGCTGTTTTTAAAGCAGTGATCTTATTTGAAGCAGCAGTCCTTAAATTTTACAGTCCTTTTACACCTTTTGTTTGATCTCCTCCCATTTTCATTCCCAGTACCTGTCTCCATGCCTTTTTCTAGCAATATCTCTCATTTCTGACTGCAAGCAGGTAGCATACGGATGGGTGAGGAATTGTATCTCCACCCAGAAGTTCCTTGTACAGCAGGGAAGCCCAAGCTATCTTACTACTGACAGAATGAGAAATCTCAGCTCTGGGTTATGCCCCTATCACTGTCTTTGCTGTTTGTAGTTGAAAAAAGGTACAATTTGGAACTTAGAAATCAATGGTTGTTGGTCTTTGTACAAATTCACTTTAAGTGAAAGACTCAATTTTATGTGATATCATACTGATTGGAAATCAATTTTTACCATAAAAGTGTTTTAGGCATCTCATTCTTAAAGAACTGGATCACAACCATGCCACAGGAAAGGAGCATTTGTCTCCATATACATAAAGAGTCAGACCTTAGAAACTTCACAAAAATCAAAAGTGAAATATTGATGCAAATGTCCAGTCATTCAAAGCTTGTTTAGCAGATTTGTGAAAACAGAATAAAACACACCCCACAAATGGAATTGTTTCAAAAATCTTTCCCACTACAGATAATGTACAGCTGCAACACAATAAATACACTGTGTAATCTCACTCTGAGAGAAGTAATGGCAACATCACACACATCTTTCAAGATATAAAATGTGTAGCTGGCTGATTCACACACCTATCCTCCCCTGCTGCACCAGTCTTTACAATTGCACAAGAAATTAGGGAACTGAACATACAAACCCATCAGTTCAGACTCTGCTCTCCTTTCCATTTTGCTGGAGTATAGTTAGTAACCAAATGAATTGCTTTGAACTCCTAGATTCTTATCCAGCATTATGCTTTTTCACAGCAACACTCAAATAATGCCATACTTTCTAACTGCATGTATTTGGGATCCTACTTCAAGATAATTTTACATGTTCTCTGACACTCTTGGTTTGGCTCCATCTTCTCTGAGATAGAAAAGAAAAATACTTCTTCCTTTCATATTTACAAGGCACATCTTATTTTCCTTGCATCTCACTGCCAGAGGTCAGTTCCTGCCACTTTTCATCTCATCACCTTTTTTGTCTCCCCCCCCCCCCCTTTTTTTTTTTTTTTAAGAGCACATCCTCTCCTGGGTTGTCCCTGTCAATTGAATTGGGGTTTCCCAGCAGCGTCTGGAAAACTACAGAGGGATTTCATTACCTTCACCTAAATATCAGTTTAAAAGCCCTGTTTCCTATGATGCCAGCCGAGCCTTTGATAAAATGAGTTCAGGCCAGTGCTGAGTTACTGCCTGATACTCTGGCACATGGTACCCTGCAACCGCTGTTCTCATACCTGCTCACTGGCTGGGCACAGTGCCAAGGACAGGGTCTTCGAGCAGCAGCCATCTGCCTTATGGCAATACAACTGATAGTGGTCTGAATTAGCCTCAGAAATGCCACTGATTTGGTGATGCTATATGATTTGTGTGGAACTAGAACGTATATCTATCTCTAGATGACTTCAGTATTTTTTTTCCCAAACCAGTATTTCTCACTCCTTCAAATCTTTAACTTACAGAATACAGGTTAGGTCAATCTTTCTTTCCAAGTCATACTTTCAAAACCCTAAATCATACATCTGTTTGCCTTCCACTGCACTTTTACAAGCTCACTCAGCAATGTCCTTCCTATAATACATTGCAGAATTGCAGATATTCCAAATGGAGTCTGACTAGTGATTTTCAAACTGGCAGAGTACCTGCAGCAGTAGTAACACACACTTGCATTTGTACTTCTGCCAACGTTTTCTGTTGAAGACCATATTTGAAACTCTAGTTTCCCACAGCAAGATAGGAACTGGTGCATCTCTGAATGCAAAAGCAAATGGCCTAAACCATAATAGGAGGGGTTTCTTCCCAAACGTATTCCTCTGAAGGTGGCAGAAACCCTTTCAGAGTAATTCACATATCTAATCCCCTACAAGCAAGCTTAGCACACTGAATATATCCACAGCAGTGACTTTAGGTGTTGTTAGCATCAATATTAAATCAGCAACATTCATACCCAGTTAATCAAATGAATCCAGAGCCAAAACCTCAGAGTGATTCTAAGGGCTTCCTCCCTCTTTGATTTCCTGTTCTTTGGATGAGATGCACATTACAATCTCCTTAGTAAAAATCCCTTGGCGAACTTTGCAGCAACCCTTCAGTACAGTAGTCTGGCTCAAATCCATCTTCTACAATTATATTTCACTATCAACAGCCACTCCTTCACAGTCTTAGCCTACCATCCTGAAGCATAGTCTAATACACAACGCCTGGGAACTGCTGTATTATATCTTGGAAGGGGCAACAGTTTAACACCTAGGATATTGATTCCAATTTAAACTTTGTTTAAATTGATGCTTTAGGACAAAAGATACCACATAACAATCACTGCTAACGATCACCACCTCTCCTTCAAGATTATGTCTGTTGCTGGGTTACTGCTTGGATCTGTCAGAGGTTACTTACTCCCAGTAACTCCCAAACTTGATACAACTAGGGGTTCTTCACAGCCTGTGTATGTTCACCTGTTGAGATGGCATGATGCCTGGCTGCTCAGAAGTTGGTCAGACACTTCCCCTAAGACATAAGTTTCCAGGAATATGAAAGCTCAGACAGGAGGCCTAGACAACATTTAAGTGCCATCACTTTTACAGGAAATCCTTTCCACTGTGACAGCTCTGCCACACTGGTGTCACATCCCTCTTTACACTTCATCACGCCTGTTCACACTTTGGTGCATTGATGAATCAATTAAAGCATTTTCTTGGCTTTTCTTCTCTCCCTTTTCCATCAATATGGGACAGTTGGCTCACAGCATGGCAAACTTTCACATCTAGGTTTTTCAAACTTTTCCTGAAAGCTCATGGGAATACACGTTTCACATGTAAATCAACCAGTAGAGCAGGAAAATAGTGGAATATTTCTCTGGCTCTATTTGGTTTTCTTGCAAAATTTACAAAATGGTGGCTCTGATCTCCCAGAACTAGTAGACTGAAAAGGAGGATCTGTTTTACTTTGTACCAGTATAGGACTTGCAACAACTACTACTACCAAGGCTATTATGTTTGGGTTGTGTGCTAAAATATATTCTTGGGGTCTGGCTAAAATTTGGAAATCTTAGTTAATACTCATTACACTCTGAACCTCATCTGGGTTCCTAATAGAAGTGACTTGAATTTCAGGAGTGATACATGCCCATGAATCCCATTGCAATTACAGAGCACTACAGGCACTTGACAGCTTGGAAAATAGAACTGCTTCTATCTGGATGTAGGAATATGGGTTGGGATCTACATTTAGGTACTCATGTTTAAAAATGTTTATATAATTGATGTTATCATGTACATACCAGTGTAATCTGTGGGCAGTTTTTTTTAATATCAAGTTTACAGGAAGCTTGATTTTCAGAAATACCAGGACATATAGGCATATCTTCTTGAAAATCAGACTGAAAAAATAACCACATTCTCAGGGTTTTCAAAGCTGCTTAAACAGAGTAATCCCAGAGAACTCTCCTTCAACTTGAGAGTCTGCCCACTTTTCAAATTGTGATATGGAACTTCTCCAAAGGGAATCAGATGAATTTCAGACCTGCTGCTTCAGTTCTAGCTTCATGCACTCTCACTGTAGAGCTGACTCCGGAACTTGCAGGACATGGAAGAGGAGTCTGCTCTTAAAGATTATACTTACATATATACACACACATATATGCCTTTATGTATGTATGTATATACACATACACTTATACATCAGGAAAATACAGTGTGAAAACAGAGACATTTTGCATAACTGTAATTGAAGAAAATCTATGTCGACCCAAGTTTAAGATCATGGATATACACCTAAAATTATTTAAACCCCACCCAAAGATTTACCAGTGTCACTCAAAGCTCACAGAGCAGACTGTGCCACTGAGTCCATAACAGTATTTTTAAAGTATGCAAAGTAGTCCACTTTAATGACTATTTGATAGTGAAATCCCTTACTAAGTAATAAAAGCAAACTAACACATTCTTTGAAGACAGCTATTATCCTTTATGCAGAAGGATTTCCAAGCTATACTCCCCATCATATGTGAAGTATATACTCTTCATAAAGATAGTGTTTAATCCTACAGTTTCTTTCTTATGAAATTGTCCTTCCTATCCACTAGTAATTTTTCTAAATAGTGTTTGCATGATGGGTCCAACCTATAACATGCATTTTTATAAGACAGATTTTGAGATACAGATTTTATACTAAGCATGATTAAAACCATGTTACCCCTTAAAACTTTTCTTAACCTGTTGGAGCTGCAAAGTGACATTCTGAGCTTTTCCTACAACAGTTTTTTAAGAAGGTAAAGTAAATGAAATTTGTGTTAAAGTTTCTGTAACCTTTAATTCACTGAATCAGGGATTTCCCAATTAAAGAAGAAAGCAGTTCCAGAAAAAGTGACATGTGAGTATTTACTTTCTGTTTAAAGACATTTTTTGATTAAAAGATGCTGGAACAGATAACACAACAACATTAGGTTTTGCTGTGACGGTGAGGTTAAGGTTTCTGCTGTTGCTAGGATATGCTGCCCTATCACAGCCAATCTTGACGGTGAAAATTGGTGCCTTAATTTCCCAGTGGTCCATGCTACTTCTGACTTAGGCCTCATTCTGGTTAATCATGCTGTCGTTCTCACTACAGATTGCCTTTTGACATCTTCATCTGCAAAAAGATCCTACAGTCAAGTCTGACTATGGCAAGTCAATTCAGTGTTTCACTGGTCATCAAGACTGAACTTGTGGTCAAGTTTCTTGTGAAAAGAAGAGCTTCACTAAAGGATGAGGAATACAGCAATTGAATGCCTGGCAGAGGCAGGCATGGACCATGTCTGAGCAAAATGTAATTGGAGCAGTGATCACATTTGGCTCCCAGTACTGCAGTGTCAGGAGCCATCTACACTGTTACCAGAAGAGTGAGAGGACAGAGTCTTCCCTGGCTTGTGCAGGTCTAAATAAAAAACCAGAACAGAGCTGCTTCTGATTTACAGTTGAGAGCAGAAGTGTGCGTTATACTTGGTATTGTCTTGTAGATGACAGATGCTGTTACAGACACATATTTAGACAGTTTAGACAGCTTTTCCCGCTAAAAATTTCTCAGACTTTCCTGTGATTTCTATTACACTGTTCATAATGTGTAATAGATTGTTCATAATGTGTGATCCATTGGGATAATGGATCATCTCACAAAGCTGCAATTCATGTCCTCACCTCCCTACACATTTGCCCCCATAACGCACTTTCATAATAGTGAGATATAATATATACCCAATAGAGCACACCCTGTGAAGACACAGCAGCTGTCAAATGCTGCATTAAAAGCCTTTCTGAGGATGAGTGACAGGTGTCTGACTACAGGCTTCACCTGAAGAGCAACATAAAAAACCTGCGAGATCCAAACAAGGTGACTTCTAGCAGGCTGAAAAGTGGGCATTTGAAAAAAAAAACCTAACCTGCATGTTATACAAGGTAAGAAATTAATTCAGTTAGAAAATTAAAATAGAAACTGTACTTCATACACAATTATATCCAAACCACATGCTTTTTTTTCCCCAAACATGCTATTGCTTCCACCACCGTATAAGTTTAATGTGTCCGCAAACTGCATTAGATTCCAGTTTCCATCAGAGAATATGCGCAGAAGTCAAAGTTATAGCATCAGAGAGAGGCAACAAAACACTGTGCTGTTTTGCTATAGGTAGGAATGAACAGGAAGCATTTTAGTATTTTTAATAATTTATCGATGCTTTTGAAAAGCAGATGTGCTCTCATTAACACTGCCTCTCTGATAACTTCTACCCTGACTACCAAGATTTCTTCTGGTGCCAGTCATCTACTATTTTTTCCCCACAATTATAAAAGCAGACTACTTATTAGAGAACACCACAGAGAAACAGTACAGCCAGCTTTGCAGGTTTCTCAGCAATTACTATTATTTTATTAGAAAGAGCAGAAAGATCATCTGAAGCGCTTAGCGCCTTCCTTGATACCCAACAGGTATCTCATCTGTGAAGGTATCAATTGAACTAATGGAAAAACAAAAGTCCTTATTTCTAATAAATCCAATGAGCTAGACTCTGCTACTCTTGCTTACTGTGGCTAATAGTTTCTGTAAGGGTAGCTAAACTTAAAATGATATGTCTTACTGAGAGAGTAAGAAATACTCAATGAAACCTAGTATAGGAACATGAAGTTTCTAGAAGACAAAATAGCCCAAAATGAATCTGGCTAATGCAGCAGCTAAATTGAAGTACATATAGTTGCAGGGCACTACAGCAGGAGAAGCAAGCAAGGAGTTGATTGAAAGGGTGGCTAACAAAGTAATTGAAGTCATTTAGAATATATGACCCAAACCCAGAATGAAACCCAAATTTCGATACAAAGATTCCACTTTGCAAATACACAAAACAGCAAATAAAAGGCAAACTTTTTTACCAAAGCAGAGAGATTTGCTTGGTCAAAGAGTTTCCAGGAAGGGTTTCCAGTTAATATCATCACAATTCCTCTGCTAACTCATATCATCTTACTAGTAAGGACACCACTTCCCTTTACAGCAAGGCTAAAAACAGTATTATCCCTCATATAAAATAATTACACACACCATATATGCAGCAGTGACACATATGTACTAAAGTCCAAAACCAAGTGATAAATTACATTTCTCCAGCACCTCTGACCGCCTCACCTGCGCTCTGCCCACTAATCCATCTTTGCCAGGACTACCTCTAACCTTCCAAACCTATCAGCTGTTTGCAGACAACCATCATTTTTTTCAGATAATAACCTGCTAAAAAAATGTTTTCTTCCCTCCTACAAATGAGGAATTTGCCCCCAAAATATATTGGTCTGAGGTTCAGTGCACTGTTAGAGCACTGACAAGTTTAAAGTCCAATATCTCAGAACACTTGAAGGTTAGAAATGAGTACTTTATATAAATGGGGAAGAGCTACAAATTCACCCTCCTAATTGTTCAACATAAGCTTTACCAGATGTAAAAGTTTGTATATTAGTCCTGGTAGATCACTGGATGTCAAATTTCCAAACTGCAGTGTTGTGAGGCACGGAAGAGCTCTCAGCTTGAACTCAAGTGTTCCAAAGTTAATTATTCAGGTTCTCTGCCTTGAAAGGCCTATAAAACTAACTTCACAGCACTGAGGAAGGTTGGTACAAAGGAATTAAAGAGAAGGGTGCACACGTATATAACCCTTAAGAATTGCAAAATACATCTGCTGTGTGGCCATATGCTTTATCAGTCCTAGTTTATTCACATCAAATCAGGTCCAAGTACAGATGAAGTCCATGGAGTCTGTCACACCCTTCGATTTTTTTTTTTTCCCATGACATGAACAAAATACCAGGAGACGCGACCAGCATTTCCAGTAGCTGGGTGCATGCATAAAGAACTACCAAAATCAGGGTCTGTGTTCTGCCTCAACAGATGGCAGATATTTCTCATTGTGAATTTGGACTAAGCAGCACATTCCTCCACTGTACATAGAAATAACATTCAACCAAAACACCAATGAAACCATCACCTCCCTTCCACCTCTGTGAAATGCACTGGGATGGGAAGATTAAGATATACTATAAAGCAACAAAGTGCCCTTACACATTCCAAAGCTCTCTCACACGCTCCTAAGTAAAGCTCTGTTTGTCTCATTTCCCCTGATCTACAACCAGCAAGTTAGCATGATCCAGCAAGTTCTGAGACTTCGGGAAGAAGCAGACCTTCCCATGCAGAGCGGGGAACCAGCAAACTACTTGTCCTCATTCCTTACTGCCCTATTGATTGCCCTCTTTCATTTACAAAGAGTGCAGCACTTGGGAAGGAAGACAAATGGCCAAGAGTCTGCCCTGACCCCTTTTCTCCTCCTAATGTATCAGAAAGCAGGAGCCCGGGGAACATGCCTTTGGATCAGTACTCAGCACACCCAGCACACCTGCCAATGGAGAGGAACGTGGCAAACCTGGACAGTAACTGAGGAGGGAAATGCAAATCTGCATGGGCTGTCCCTACTGACGCAGCTCACTTCACCAGCACCTGACGTACTTGCACTTCCTCTTTACCATCTCTTAGAAAATCCACGTGCAGGTATTACATCTTGTCCTTTTCCATCATGGGAATTGATTTTTTTTTTTTTTAATCCCAATATAACCAGGGATACTGTTAAACAGAGTAAAATAATTTGGTCACTTTTTCAAGAGTTCAATAACTATCTAAATTATCTCCTCTGAATAGCTGCATAATACTGAACTGGTAAATGCAAAAATGTGAGGATTCTTGGTTTTGAGAGCTTTCTTAAAGTTCTAATGTTTTCCTCCCCCTTGATGTTTTGGTTTGTGAAAAGTGAAGAAAAATAGTTATTCTTCCTTCTCCTGGTTTTGAGATAAATACAATTAGTAAGTATCACCTATAATAGTTCAGTGTTACATTACAATAAATTATGGTGTACAGACAGTCAAAATCCTGTTTTCCAGTGAATTCAAAGGCTGCTTCCAGCTGACTGTGCTGGTCAGGTTTACACTATTAGTTTTTCCAGGAAATCTCCCATGTGCACTCTCAGGTTTTTAATCCTCAGATTCCTGCAGAACAGTTGGGGTTTTTTTTAACCATTTGCAAGCCACATGTTCCGAAAAGATTTGAAATCTTGCTGATTTTCTAACTCAGTGATTCAGAAAAGCTTAGAGAGAGGTCATGCTTGTTAGGTACCATCACAGATACTGTCCTCAGCTTGCTTTGTTTCAACAATCACAGATACTGTCCTCAGCTTGCTTTGTTTCAACAATCACAGACGACAAGGTAATACTAGCTTCCAGATTTAGCAGCTAGGCTTTGCATGGATGCCGTTTCATAGCATCTTCACCCCAAAAAGTTTCTATTTTCCCCAATCACACTGTTAGGAGGAATACCCCATTGCCATTTGAAATTCTGGACTTTGGACCCCACACCTTCCTTTTTGCAGGCAGACCAAAGTCATTGTGGCATATAGAAAATACTAACCTGAACATGAATATTCATGAAAGCAAACATGAGATCCAGCCCTTAAACTGTGTATTTTGCGTATATGTAAGCATCAGCTTGTTCACCACTGGTGACACAATCCCTTCTGGCAGCCCCTTAGACCACTGGGACAACAGTAGAAAGGATGAAGCAATTAACACAATTTAAAGACTGAAACACAAAGAAATATTAAGTGCCAGAATCACGTTTTTTCATTATAATATTTTAGGTCACACATGGTCAGCATGTTTGAAGCAGAAACTAAGGGTGGGAGTTATATACAGATAAACACCTATGGGGACAATTCTATATAGTTATTTGGTTTTTCATAGACTTAATTAAGACCTAATGTAAATCTCAGAAGAATGGGACGGTGTTGGTTGATACGGTCCTCTCCAAAATACCTGTATGTGGAGCTGAATTCTACAGTCCTCAGTCTCTGTGAAAGCAAATTTCCCTTCAATTTTAGTGAGAGTTACATTTCCATAAGACACTACACACAGAACTTATTTTATTTATCTTTAAGGGTGAGCCGTTAACAGAGCTGGGATTCACACCTTGGGATCAAAGGAGCATAGGTATTTGAAATCTGATGCTTACACCACTAAAATATCTGCCCTGGGACATGTTCCGTATGTTTTTCTGCTTTCCTCTCACAAGTTACATTCTGTAATAAAAACTTTATATTCTCAACCTTTCTGAATACCATAAATTTACCAGAAAACTGATTTAAGAGCAAAAAACTAATATGGTGAACTTCGGACGACATGGACTGTCTTTTTACAGCCTTTCCTGGACCTCCAGGTAAAAGCAGCATTAGGCTCAGTCATAGGGACAAAGATATGCTTTAGTTCTAAAAAGCTAGTAAGTTCTTGTTAAATCAAACAAAGGAAGAGATAAGGAATTAGTGATACATAAATGTCTTATTTGTTAATTGTTTAAACAATTACCTAATAATTACCTAAGTTTTAATGGTTTTCTAAAGGAAACAGGACAATTCTTAGCTAACACTTTGCTTTGTTAGAAGTGAAGAGGGTTGTAAATGTACTGTACTATTATCTGTGCCTTCCTTCACATGTTGTGATTATGTGTTCAGTAAATAGCATCCAGACTAAAAAGACCTTGTTGTGAAATCAAGCAACATTAACTCATTAAGTCAATAATTCATGGATTCTTTTATCTAAAGTGGCAACATCACACCATCAATTCACAAAACAGCCACTTCTCCGAAGTGTATGTGATGATAATAATGGATTTTCTAACAATACACTCTCAGAACAAGGTCACTGCGCACAGATGCGGTGGACGCCATGATCTGACCTAGGTCAGCAAAACAAGCTTTATTATTGAACCTAATTATGAACTATCAAGATAATGGCCTAGACTAAACTGTTTCCTAGGGGATTATTTAGTAACTAGTCAGCCATTTTAGGTTCAAATCTACTGTACAGCACTACCTTCAAAAGTAGAGCAATTGCTGCTAGTACGTACTGTATATGCTAGGTACAGTACATACTGCACACCCATTTTGAAATTTCCCCATGGTTGCCAAAGGTAACTCACATGTGCACAGCACATATCCAAATCAAACTCAACTGCATTTTTGATGAGGAAAGTCTAGTCAAGTGAAAGGACAAGGAAAAAAGAGGTGTACAAATCTGTATGGACATCCACTAAGGGGTAAAAATCCAAACTTTGCACTAAGCTCTGCTTAGGTCTAGAGATAAAAAACTTTCAATACAATAATCTTTTAATACAGCCTGATCGTAATACAATGCTAATAAGTGAAGAGAAATGAAGAAAAACGTGTTTGGGATACCTTTATCTGCCTTCAGACCAACCACAGTAAAACTCATGGTGTTCATAATGTACTTAAAATTTATTCCTTAAAGAAAACTCATGTAGGAAAACTATTTAATCCTTATTACATTTCCCTGATTAGTCAAAATTAGTGTATGGGATCAAAGCTGCCTAGTGTCATTTTTGCTCAGCTGAGCGTATTTTTACTTTTTTCCTTCCCCTAGAAAGACAAAGCATTTCAGTTGAGTTCACCTCTCCAGCCAGAAAAGTCATTAAAATGTTTCCTTCCCTTGTGTGTCTCACACTGTAATTCTCCCAGGTATATAGAACTGACTCATTATTATTTTATATTTCAGCTCATGTAATTATACCCAAGTTTCAGAAAGGAATAGTTCCTTGAGATCAGAGTTCTTGCTGTGTTAGAAGTAAAGCCAACCTCTGAGTATTCCTGGCAGGGGAAGATTGATTCCCTGTATGATTCCCTCAATTATTTAAAATGATCTTGTTTTTATTTAAGGTTTTGATTCATATGATAATTAGAGACCAATTTTAGAGATGTTTGTTTTTCTAAGATCAGAGTTCTGTTGCTGTGATAAACTTCTCACCTTTAATCCAGCTTCTAGTCCCAGTGAACCAGTCAACCTGTATGAATTAACATGATGTGATTGACCCTGTACCTTGCCTGTGGGTTTGTAATGAGATCCAACTCATGGGAAAACGTGTAGGGAGAAGGGAAGGGACGGCTCAGCCTAAAACCTTTCCTTTAACTGGTTGGCCTGTAAACCCATATGAACTGGATCTCCCACAGAAGTTATGATTTGAAAGTAACCCTTTCAAACCACACTTGGAAAGGTTCACATAGCTCTAGTGCTAATACACTGGGGCAATTTGCAGGAAAATTTTGTATTCCTTCACTCCATAATGACAAAGACTGAAGGTTCACAAGCTCTAGGCCAAAAGAAGACATAAGGGAAAAACAGTTTTTCCACAAAAACCAAGATAAAAGAATGGCTTAGTCATACATGGATGGAAAGAGTCTTTAGCAATAAATGTAAAAAGGAAGTAGTAGAGGAAAAGTCTACTCTTGCAGGAGCACTGCTGAAAAAGCCATCTTTAAGAAATAGAGCTTTCTCCACTTCAACTCGCAAATTAGCCAGGCTGCATTTATTCTGTGTTACATAGACGTCTGTCTATACCAAGGCTTCTGATTTTTTGGATAATCATTTAATAAAGTCTGGAGCAAATTGAGAGTTGTGTTAGCAGTAGCTGCTCGGGAAAACATTCCCAACCATGTGAGTTAAAGGATGTTTTAAAGTATCTTCAAAAAATTTTATGTAACAATTTATGTACTCTATTAATATATCAAGGAGAACCAAGCATTTGTTCTATCCAGCTCCTAAAGGACCCCAAACCATTATTCTAGAAGGAAAGACAAAAATAAGTTAAAATTTAAAAATACACAGGAAATTGGCACACACACACAAAAATAATCCTGAGGCCCTGAAACCCCAAGGAAGAAGTTTGAAACACCAGCAAAATGCTCAACAACTGAGACCATGAAAGGGCAGAGAACCTCAATGAGGAAAAAAAGCACCTTTGTACAAGGCTATGGTACAATAAAGAAAACACTGATGCAACCAAACCTTTTGAAATAAGTTTTGAGAGAACAATCTATGAAAAAATACCTAAATATAAGGACCGACTGCTCCACATCTGGAAATAAATGAAACTGTCCCATTTTACAACAGAAAAGGTCTTGCTCTCAAGTTAAAAACACCCCTCAGCTAAAAGCACATTGCTGTGTTTTAATAGCTCAATAAGCAGCATAAACAGCCCTGTTGTGCTACAGTCCTGTTTGTTTCTGTGCAATAGCAGCTCAGATACCTTTCAATGAGAGTTTGATCAGCATTGATATATGAGACTTAAGTCTATCTAGGACTCCAGCCTATAAGATTATTTGTGTACATTTTGTACATTTACAGTTCTCATGGATCTTGTGGAAGCAGGGCCATGTAGATATCTAAATATGGGTTTAGACACGTAGTGGTAGGCAGATTAAATTTGAAAGTGAAGTTTCTCTGCAATTCAACCTTCTGGAGCAAAGTTGAAAACAATCCCACCCCTTACCCTCTTGCTTCTGCCCCTTTGCTCCCCATCTTGCTGTGGCAGCACAAGCTGCTGTATGGCTACAACACCTGGAAACGACCGCAATAAACTGGGGAACGGCACAGCAGGTAGTCAAAAGGTCAGTGCTTAATAAACTTTTGGGGCACAAAAAAATGCTTTGCTTCTACAGGAAATAGAATATCCAGGTTCTGCACCCTTGCTCCTGCTAGCCATCTCAATACTTCAGTCATGTTTTTAGGACAAGATGATGACACTCATTCTTTTGCAGTGTCCTACTTTCAGCAAGCTGTACACTGCTTCCCTGCCACAAGCTGCAGGGAACACGGGCTCTGAGCAAAACACCACAGAAATTTGCAAGAATCTTCTCATTCATTTAATTGGACTTCAGTGAGTGTTTGCAGAGCAACATGAAAACACTGGGTGTGGAAGGCACTTAACTGCAATGTTAATTAACGTTTCAGGAATGTTTCTACAGAAAGCTTTTAAAATTGAGACAACTCCAAAAAGCATTGGGTGCAGTAAATTTTCAAGATATAGATGACAGTGGGAAACATTGAGTAGACTTGTGTAATTTGCAAGGATTTTAGTCAACCTAAATTTTCTCTTTTTTTGCATGTGCGTGCACTGATCTGGTTTTACATACACACACAGCTTTGGTGAGTAGAATTAGCTTTTTCCATAACCTCATGATACATATGTGCTGAATCAGGCAAACACATTGCTTCATGCATAAGTGCAAGCAACAAAATCAATTGTCTGGAGCATTATCTGATGTAGTCAGCCAGTGGAAGGCACTTTACATTTTGTTATGCCTATTCCTGTTCACTGTTGTAAAATAAAACACCTCAGAATGTTGTTAGCTTTTCCTATAATTCTACTACACTCTGAGATTCCAGATAAGGAAAAAAATGCAGAACAGACATGATTACAAAATTTTAAAAGGCAGAACACTTTAAAACATTAAAAGCTAAGTGTTACTTAATTGAATTCAAAGGAATATAAAATCTCTCTCTCCTAGTTTATCTTGATTTCAATATTAAAAATAGAGGTAAAATGGAAAGACATCAGGCCAATCCTTCAATAACAGTGAAAAGAAACTTCTTGACAGACTGGATTATACTTCTAACATTATGCTCTTCCCACCTTCCTACAGTCCTTAGTTGTTTCCCAGATCCTGGAGGAAATCAACTCTTTGTATCTGATTGTGACTCTAGATAAGTATCAGAGTAGCAGAGTTACTAACTACAATAAGAGGATACACAGCTTTTGTGCTAATAAGCACTTCTTTTTAAATGCTAAGAGCAATTAGTCCTTTTGTGTCAACTATTGATTATGCAGACTGATAGACAAAAACGCACACAGCCTCATTCTTCTTTCTCCTGGAATTCTAAAGAGCAAAACTGACTTAAGGCAATTGTAAAGCAGAGCCATACGCCGTTTTTGGAAATCAAGACCAGTTTAGCTGCTTATAGGGTGCAACAGTGATGGGTTCGACTAGAGAAAAGCATTTCTGATGCGTTTCTTTTTCAGCACTACTTAATGAAAATATCCACTTTTGATACTAGCTTTTTAAACCAAGTATAAAGAAGGTTCTTCCATGAAGTTTTAACCATGTGAATAATTGTAGCTGTTTCTAATCAAAACTATTTTTAAAAAAATGACTTTTTGAAAAGTTAATTTACATGCATTCAATTTAAAATTTGCTTTTTAAAGAATAAACACTCACAATTCAAAGTTTGTGCATTTAGAATAATCTTCTGATTTAATTATGCAGAGCCAGCATGACAACATCCTTAACTGCCATAATCCACAACCGTGTGTTTATAGAGTATATTACGTGTCAAACTGCTTGGTTTCTTTATAAAGCATGTAGCTTCAATAAAATTACTTCAGAGTGTCTTTTGTAAAAGTTTAAATAATAACTGGTATATTGCGACAGCACAAATGCACATTATTTCTAAAATGTAAAAATATTCCTATATTTTTATAAAGAGATACTCTTTCAAAACAACATTTGAATCTTATTATGACATTTTGGTTACATAAACACTGCTAAATCATCACCAGATTCTTACCACATTTAAGATAGATATACAGAAACAGTGAAAGCGTAATTACCTGGTGTAAGAGTCACCTAATTTTCATCAGTAGCAACAACATGTAGTCAAGTGTTAGAGGAGGTGTTACAAGCTTATTATTGTATTAAGTGACTCCAAGTCTTTAATAGTCCTATGATTATTCCTTTCAGAATATTTTCATCAAAATGGGATTCCTTGAAAACCCAGAGCAAAACAAAGGTGGAATTCAGTATCTCCAAATTGTCGAGGATTTCTTCTCAAGAGAGAAATACAATGCTTTCATAAGCAGATTAAAAGAAAAGCATAACCTTTTATAATTTCATGTCAAAAGCAGCAAGACATTTAATTTTGTATGCAACTGCAGCTGCTTTTTCTTAGTTTTTATATTGCTGCATTGAGGCTTCACACAAGTGACTGTGAATCTATTTCATGAACTACTCATTGATCTCTATGAATTTATTACAAACACTCTGGACCTTGTTATAACAGCATCCTTGAAAGACAAGCATTTTGAATGTCACAAGGAGATGTTGCTGTAATAAAGGAGAATGTAATAGGTCTTCATGCACTGTTTTTGAGAGCCAGAAAATTTTCAAAGAGAATAATTTAAGTGCCTTATAAGGGAGGTGAATCCTATACATATTGCAGTTTGAAGATTTCTTGATACAGCACATTAAATCCATATAAGGATTCTATTTTCAGACACAGATGTGAACACACTAGCCTCTACCATATTCAAGCTTTAGAGGGAGTACACAATTTGCCAAGAAAATTAATACACTTTTCTTACTATTTTCTCTCCACAAAGATGAATACAAAGTATGAACATAATGTACATGAAAACTGATGGCAGCATTAAGTTCCTGTGAGTGTATTCAAAAAATTGCACAAATTTATAATAATTCACATTTCAGGAGGTAATTGTTGGATACTTTTGCTGCTAAACCTGTTCAGGACATCTGTTCTAGGCTTGTTTAGGACATCTGTTCTAGATACAGTCCTGGGTGCCTAAAATCCCGAGTGCTCTAGCTGCCATCTGGGCCCATATCACAAGTATTCACGCAAAGGAATTACAAGTATAAAGATCTATTCAGCTAACACATAAATGTCTTCAAGGTTATGGGTATTTGACACATACAAAGCATTGCAATATATTTTGCTAAGTGCCTATTAGCACATTCATTTATGAAGTTTGAATGTTTAGTATTAGGTTACTCATATCTACATTTAGAAACCAAGTAATGTATTTATATGAATCTGCCTTATCTGATTAATGTTTTGTTTTGCTAGCATTTCTTCAGCTTGAAAATACTTTCCCTGTTGTTTTGCTTTCCATGAGCACTGTTGATCCCATTACTGAAATCTCTACTCAACCATTAGCTTACTTTTTGTAAGTGCATGCATTGCTTTTGAAAGCTGTTGAACTTCCAGATTTATGACGCTGAAAATCTAAGCCATTGATCCACCGTGCAAATACATTACACAGAACGCTCGCAGTATACAGTAGCTACTTTACTGAAGAGCTATTTCAACATGCTTCAGCCCTGACCTGGGGCCCATTTCTAGAAGGGAGAAAAGTTAAGACTTCTTGAGTCTTTGAACTTCTCAGTCAGAACTGGAAAATGTACAAATACTATATCTAGCTGTGGTGATGCTGACATTACCAAAAAGCACAGCATACCTCTGTCCATAGCAGTCTGCCCATTTCAAGTCTATCATCTACTGAAGAGAAGTTCTGCACCTCTTCTGAACTTCACTACAAGCTTTACAGCCCTTATAAAACAACTATCAGCCTAAGCATAATGTAAACGACTAAAATTCCATACAACTCTATTGTGCAAGACTCCTGAATTTCAGAATAAGGGTATCTATAAAATTTATTGAAAAAATCTAAAAAAAAAATCATCAGTAAAAATCTTATTTACAGGGATTCTTAAGGAAATGTTTGTGATCTAGATGGTCCTGCAGTTTTTTTTTTTTTTAATAAAGGCCAATTTCTACAAAAATTGATAGGGCAGCAGAAATTGCAAAAATATGAAGTTACTAGCAATTCAGTGAAAGTCAGGGAGCAGACAGAGGAAAGAAACCTGTGTTAGTGTTCCACACTGAAAAGGAGGCATTCAATAGTCTGTTCTTACTTCCTTTCTGAGAATCACCAGCCACTTGGCTAATCCCCATATATACACACTGGCTTTTTCAATTGGTATGTATGCAGGCAATTCTGAATCGGATAGCAATAGCATTCAGTGGCCAAACAGAGAGAGAAAGCTGTGACTACGTGGATAGCCAGTGTCAGGAGATACACAGGACCAAATTTCACAAGAATCTAATCTTCATTAGATTCACCACTGACAGAAAAACAGTTCTTACTTCCTTACAGAACAACTTAATTTCTCAACAACTAAACAATACTGCACACATGTTAATGCTTCGTCATAGCTCACAGACTGGGGTTTCTGAAAAAGATGTATTGGTGCAAAATAAGTCTTAAATTGGGGGTCTAGGACCTAGTTTTTAGATGAGGTGCAGATAGAAAGGATTGTACTTATGAGACTTTTTAAACTCATAACTTGTTTCCTATTGAGAAAATTAGATACAACTCTTGAGTTTCAGTCCTTCGTGTTTTACCTGATGCATAATGGTTACTGGGGAATACTTACCTGTCAAACTTATTTTTATTCAGCTGTAACTCAGTGTTCAGAAAGGCACACATTCATATCTGTATTGGGTTTGTGGGGCAGGGTTCTGGCAGTAGGGGAGGAGCTACAGGGGTGGCTCCTGTGAGAAGCTACTAGAAACTTTCTTTGTTCCAAGTTGGACTTGCCACTGGCCAAGGTCAAGCAAATCAATGACAGTAGAAGCACCTCTGCGATATGTGATAACATATTTAAGAGGGGGGGAAAAATCCTGGGGGGAACCCATAGCAGAGAGAGGAGTAGGATGCAAGAGAAACAGCTCTGCAGACACCAAGGTCAGTGAAGGAGGCGGCGGAGGAGGTGCGCTGGAGCAGAGACTCCCCTGCAGCCCATGGTGAGATGGCAGCTCTGTCCCTGCAGCCATAGAGGGTAACGGTGGAGCAGAGATCCACCTGCAGCCGTGGAGGACCCCATGCTGGAGCAGGTGGCTGTGCCTGAGTCATAGAATTAATAAGGTTGGAAAAGACAGGGGAAGAGTGTGAGGAGTCCTCCCCCTGAGGAGGAAGGAACTGCACAGATGCGTGATGGACTTTTTAATACAGGTACAATTTACCAGTGTGCTCAGGAAAACATAACATGACTGCTAAGAGTAGATTTACTATATATAAAGAAATAAGAATATGGCAATTTTGGAAGAGAAATGTTATGTGATATTTGTTTCTAGGGACAGTGGCTCTTCAAGAAGAGGAAAACTTCAAACTTCAGAGAATGAAAGCTATATTTTTTTTAAACACAAAACTCCTGCTTGCATATCAAAAATTTAAAATGGTATTTAAAAATGTATTTGCAGTGAACTTTTGTATTATTTTAATGTCCTAACTGTTGGAAGGTGCTCTGAAAAAGGCAAGATATAACATTTAAATTAAATTTGCCACTTGAAAGAGATGTATATAACAATTTAAAAAGAAATATGCATCTGTTATTTAATATTAGATAGGAATACACTAACAATTTCCTGTAAACTCAGCAATTACAATGAATAACCACTGTTGTGGGAAATAGATAAATATATAACCAGGATTAGATCATTCCTAGATTGGGGTTTTTTTTCTTATGAACTTTTTAAAATATTTGGAATTAGTGTTTTTTTTTTTTTTTTTTTCTTTCTTCCTCATTTGTTGCAAGTGTTCTCTCTTGGTTAGGCAATTGGTTTACTAAAGAAAAATAACAACTTCTATATAATGTAATTTAGGATAAATTAGAAACCTTGAAATATGCTTTTCTGTCGTGCAAATCATCTTAACTGAGGTTTACCACTAATATATTGACAATAATAATGTCTGAAATGTTTTCCTGGAATAAAAGAGAAAAATTCTCATTTTGATAATATATATGTGACAAAAAAAGATTTAATTGTGCTACTATTTCTGACCATTACAGTTGTTGTAGTGACTTCTGGAGAAAGCCTTCTACATTCATCAGCTTTCTAGAAGCCCTAGTTCCTGATCTCAGTAACAATTACAGTCCTGTTGCTATGAGAAGACTGATGAAGGAGAATGATGGAGCTCACCTGGAAGTGTTAGGGCCCCTTCCCTGTCCTGCCAGCATACGCAGAGCCACTTGCACACTCTGAGGTTATAAACATGCACTTTCAAAAAACCCTCCAACTTTTCAAATTGGTACAATTTATAAAAGTAAGTTTCTACTCAAGGGCAGAAGAGGCACTGAGTAGTTGTCTAGCAAACAAGAGCTGAGCTAAATCTTTTGAGCAATTTTTTTCCCCTTAAGAATTAATTAACTTAAAACATTGTTCCTTCAGCCAAAACTTGTTACACTGACACAGAAAGATTAATACAGCTAAGCATCATAGAGATGAAGAATTTCCTTCTAATTAAAACTTTCTGGCAAGATAACTGAATTGCCCTTCTATTAAAGATTATTTTGATAGGTTTGATAGCTCAGTATCCCCTGTAAATCATAACAAAAAGATGCTTAGAGAATTGATTCAAGCTTATTAATTGCAAAAATAAATAAATATCACAGTATCTGCAGCAACTATAAAAAGCTGAGCACTAATAATCACTAAGTTTGTTTTTTTTTATACACTGCATTAGTGGAGTAACTAAAGCATTGCTGCTTTAGGGCTACATTTTGCAGCTTCCCCTTGCCTACAAACACTCACTGACCCATATGGCATTATGGAAATGCTGTTTTTACAAAAATAAGCTTCTTCCTTTCCCTTCGGCAGGTCTGCAGTTGGGCATTAAGCTGTCCTTACCCAGCGCAGCCCTGAGAGGGTGTATGCCAGCTGGAAAATCAGCTTCCAGTGTGTGGTGACACAGAATCTCTCTGAGGCTAAACCCCAAGGCTTTCTTTGTGCTCTCATTCCAGACTTTACTCCTTGCTCCTATTTATTTTGCATTTATGGACTTTTCTGCTGCTTAACAAATAAAAGCAAACCCTTACTCCACATAAAGGCCTCTTTGTTTGAATGTGAGCAACACCATTTATTTCAATAGTTTTGTATACTGCTCTGCCAGAAGCCCCACATTAGGACTACTTGAGTTTGTGATTATGTTGAGTTTTTGACAATACTGACCTTGAACTCTAAGGGACTGTTGACTGGAAAATATCCACTTTAGAGACTATTATTTTTTATTCTTCAGGAGTTGAATGATAAAAAGAGATGAATATCTGAGCATAATAAAATTCAAGCTAGTACTTGTTTAAAATAGTATATCGGTCCTTTCTAATTTCCTGCCTTTCGACAGACTTAGTTTAAGAAAAAATAGAAAGTGTAGAGGTATCATCTACCTAGGCATATTTCCAGCTCAGTCATTAAGAAACTTCCTAGAAATCAAACCTTTTCAGCAAAACAGGGGGAAGCTTTGTCCTTCTGAGGCAGGTAGTATAGAACACTTCCACTCTTGTTTTTGCAAGTGCCACTGGCTAACAGTTTTTAGAAATTGAAATTTAATTTTAACAGGAAAAACTTTGGTATTCCCCTCATACCTCTCATATTTGTTAAGTCTGCTTATGGAAAACTTACAGAAGCAGTGCCAGAAATACAATAAAAGCAGTCCATATTTCATTATGCAAACATTGCCTGGAGAGAGAATTTTTTAACCAGCCTGCTTTCTGTTTATTCATTTTAGTACTAATTTCCATTTTCTGTTCCAGTGTGCTATATGCTTGTAATCTTTAGTAGGCATTAGAGGTAAAATAGAGCAAATTGTAATTGTGTATGCTAAAGAATAGTACAGGAGGCATTGCAAAGTTCATTTTCTCTTGCAGGGTTTGGAGCAGTGACAGTAGTTTTTGTACACTAAGTCAAATTCTGATTCCATGACTCTTAAGAAAACTAATGTTGATTGCATTTATAAGAACTAGCCCATCATTTTTACTTATAGAAAGCCTTACTAGTTTTTTTTCCAGCATTTTTACTTATAGAAAACCTTACTAGTTTTTTGCCCACCATTTTTACTTATAGAAAATCTTACTAGTTTTTGTTACTGTTTCTCCAGTTAACACAAAATATCTCATTAATTTGTCCGAAGAACTAGGTGCTTTATTTTAAAACTATTCAGTAACAAGGAAGATAGAAAGTATTCTTGGAGTCAAGTTTCTGGTCTCTTCTTAAGAGACCTGGGGGCCTGAGATAAAGGAAACCAATGAAAGTCTTCAAAGTTGAACCCAGTAACAAGAACTGATATTTATTTGTACTGCTATTTGAGCTCTTCGTGTGCACAACCATTTCCACATCAGCTATTATAGGCTTGGATTTGAAGGCTATTTGTATTAATTGCAGAAGGAACCATAACCTGTAGCCTGATCCAATACAGGTGACATTTGCCCTGTTCACTAGGGAGCATCTCTTTAGTGTTTAAAGGAACAACTGCCTACTGCACTAATTTAATGATTGCTTTGGAATAAATCTGCAGATACAGTCATGTACACCCCAGTGCAGGAAAGAAAAAAAAAAAATCAAAAAGGGTTAACACTAAACACTGAGTAGATGGAATAACACAAGAATCTGTGTCATTCTGAAGCCGGTGTGAATGGGTCCTCTTGCCTAAAAGCTGCGCTATAATGCTATCTCTGCAAACGGCTCAAGGTCTTAAATACGTAAGCGCAAAAAAAATTTTATCATTTCAATTTTCATCTCAAAAGAGAGAATCCAAATAGCTTAGAGTGAATGTTTTCTTACGTTTTGTCTCAAATACAGATGGGATTCAGCACATCCCACTTTGATAACAAAAAACCAACCCAATCTTGCTTTTCCTTTTTTTTTGTTGTTGTTTTTTTTTGTTTGTTTTTAAATTCCAGTACTTGCTTCCACATATGTTCATCCCCAGAAACTTCAAAAGGTACTGGAGCAACAGGCTACATAATTTAACTTAAAGCGAGTCAAAAACAGCCGAAAGAATCCAGAGTACTGCATTCACTTTTGAAGTTCAGGAATACCTTCTTTAGCTTTTTAAATTTATAGTAGGCCTACCCCAGCCCTTGGGGATTCAGAATCCGCACTCATTGAATTGATTGAAAAAGCCTTTTCCCTTATTGAGGCCTGTATACACTTAAAATTGTGGCCTGTACACACAACCCCAAGAGCCCACCTTAAAGGACAGTTCTTATTCCAATATTAATTTCATAATTTTATTGCATATTTTAACCTGTTTTTCCTATTTCAGGTGTGATCATACCATTATTATAGAGCACACCTGAAAGCCCATTAAAAGTCAATAGAGTAGCTCCTCCTGAATTCACTGGGCTTTGAAATCAATTTCTTCACATTGATTTCAAGTGGAGCCCAAAAAGAACTTGTGTGTGCTTATGAAGTTGGAACTGAGGAAAAAATACTGCATTTTCCCTTATTATGATAAATAAGCTCAACAAAATGAAAACAGCATTATTTTTGCAGCCAATAGCTCAGATAGGATAGTATCAGCAGAGATTTACTTATTTGAAATTGAGGTCAACAATGAACATGCTTAGATGCCTGGAATTCTGTCCCAAGCAAATATATGCAAATAAGAACTGGAGATGAACTTTACTGTTCATCCCCCATTATGCTGGCTTTCCAGGAACAGAAAACTTTTTGGAGAAGTGACACAGTTCTGTTAGCAACTAAGCACATTTCTCAAGATCCCAGAAAAGGTAGAAAAACACAGTTTTAATTTTAACAAAGTGAAACAATGAAAGCATCTCAAATTTCTTTATAATTCACAATTAGGACATTAAACAAAAAAAAATATTTTCAGCAAGGTGGTCTCAATTGGTTGCAGGAACAGCATGTGTCAAAGAGTAGACTCAAATAGCCAATACCCCCAGAACCAGAGAGAACCATCCCCAGAAAAGTATTTTAGCACACAAAGAACTGAAAAATCAGAAAAGTTAGCATTGCTGCCTTTTACAGAAATACCATGGAATGGTAAGAATTCACTTGAAGCTAATATACTGGCAATCTGTTTTATTTAAAAAAAAGGCTATTCAGTCTATAAGAATAAACTACAGAATCTATATTGTTTTGTGATAGGATTATTATTGTTTCATTTTTATTTCTTTCTAGGAAAAGGCAGTACATATACAGCCAAAATTAAAGTAGTGAGGAAAAGTGGTCTGTGTCTAAAGTAGTAAGCCAAGTAAGGCAAACAGTAATCTTTACAAAACAAGAGTGAACTTTCACAGGCTGTAGGCATAAAAGCCTTCAATGTCTTCAGTCAGATAAAACCCTAAAGGCAAGTGGCTTTAATCCTATGGGGAAGCTGGAAAGCTCTGGGGAAGCAACCAGCTTTGCAGACCAACAAGAGAGCTCTGGGGAAGCATCACTCTCTTCAGACAAGAAACTGGACCTGAGGGAATCAGCAAGATTCTACAAAAGCAGAAACTTCTGTAGGCAGCTAACACAATCACTGAGTGTGTACACATGAACATTCATACAGAAAATTTAGTCTGTAAAAAGGACTTATTAAAAAACAGTATTAGGGAAAAATCTTGAAATGGGATCTTAGATGCTTTAAAAAAGCTTTCCCTGGAATTCTCTTTGTTTCCCTGGAAGCATGTTTTTCCTCAGAAACAATTAATTCAAGATGACTTCCTCTAGTTTCTAAAATATTATACCAAGGTTTCTTCAGAATAAAAAGCACTATAGATTGAAACGTTCCATGTCTTCCAATTATGGGGTCCCCTGTCCCTTATTTCAAGGCTTTGCTAGCATTCAATTACACACAAAAATGCAAGGTTTATTTACCCATTTAACAGTTGTTCAATATTTATGGTTGCATAGCACTGTTTCCCCCGTGCTGGAGAACAATTCGGAGATAGATAGTATCAGGGTTCACCAGCTGCCCTGGATCTGCTTCATGATCTAGCAGAGTACAGTTCAGCTGTTAAGAAAATAATCAACATTTATATCCAGGCAGACTGATTTCACCGATTATAAAGCAGGTTTCATCTGGATTGAACATAGACCAAGAAATTCTGATTATTAGCTAGTAATAGGTAAATAGCGTCAAAATGCAACAAGGCAAATTCATGGGGGGAAAAAATCCATTGAGAGCTACTGAATAGAAAAGTACCACACCAGCCTCTCTAAGCTACAAATCACAGCAGGACAGACGAACTTGGTGAAGTATCACTATGTGCTTGCCCTGCTCTGGTACTGTTTCTTAGGTATATGCTTTTGGTTCCTCTTAGAGGCCAGAAAATGGACTCAGAACCACTGCAAGGCCATCTTGGTATGGCCATTCTTGTATTCAGTGTGTCTCAGTTAATCTAAATTAAATACACAAGAAGACAGTACGTTCTTCACTACCAGACTGCAAAGAACCATTTCTTCAGCACATAGTTGTGCAAATTAATCACTTCTGCTGGTAAAGCACTAACAAGCTCTTTGGTATTATTCACATGGCTACTATCTAAGGTGAATAATTGGGGAATTGGGCCATCTGCCAGCTGAGAAATTCTGTCACTTTTACTTTTACTGAGTATTACTTTACTTTGCAAGTTGACCTGTAATGAGATTCTGATGGGGATAGGTAGAAGCTTTTCAGCCAGCATAATTCAATGATGAAAAATGATGAGTATGAAATTACATTTCCTTCATATCATTCTCCTGCTTGTTCTACTGCATCTCTAGCTTCTTTTTTTAAGGTATAAATAAGGATTATATTACAACTTAGGGTAATATTAAGCAGAAAAAAATTGACCATCTGAACAATAAGACTTAGAGCACTCAATGACACAGGAAGATTCCCCTCCAAGCTTTACTAAAATGCACTTTCTGAAAGGGTGTTGTGTTCCATTGCCCAGAGTTTCACACAACTCCCTTAACATATCCAAAGTCCTACTTGCCATCTCTGCCCAGTGCACAAAGAACAGAAGCACAGACAATGAAACTCAGGAACTTTTCAGAGAAGAGTATGTGCTGGCTGCTGCCTGTTCTGTTTCTCCTCAAAGTCTGGTGGATCTTGATGTACCTGAGCAACTGACACAGATCAGGATGAGCAATGTCAGATCAGCACATGCTTCATGTTAGCAAGGAGTCATCTGAATAGGCAGCCTGACACCACCATCGCACTTGCTTTTCTAAAGCACAGCTGACTCAAAGGCCAGCTACATATTTCCTATCAAAGTGGTTTCAAACTGTGGAAGGAGATGAGTTTTCAGTCCTAGGAGAAACATGATTATCAGCTAGAGGCCAAATTAATTTTCTTCTAACCATTACCAAGCTGCAGAAGTTGGCTTTGAAATGAACTGAGGTGAAAATGCTTGGTGGGTAATTTATTTCCAGTTCTCTTCCAAAGCCTAAAATAATTATACATACAAATCAGAAAATTTTATTTCCATGGATCCGAAAACCACAATTTCTGTCCTTTTCCTCCTCATATAAAAAGAAGAGAGATGCACCATAGACTGTACAGCAGGAGATGACCATCAGTTCTCAGAAATTCCCTGGTACAATTAGTGTTTTTTGCTGCTTTGCTGGAGCAGTGGCCTGGGCACCTTTTTTTCCTGGGCAGTGTTCTCACTACCAGAAGCTGACTAGAAGCATGAGGAGCCATATTCCTTTCTCCTTAGAAGTTAGAATCTAAGAAACACAGTAAAAACAAGTGTAAGAAAAGAATCTAGCTGGTAAAAGGAAACAGGCAAGATGTTACGGAAGTAAGTTTACTCAGGTACAATTTTCTGGAAATATGAATACAGGCAACAGGTCAATGAAGGTGTGAGCATTTCCATTAATAATTGCACAAACAACAGCTACAACTGCCTCATTGTTAGCTGGGTCATTATTAGCTTTTTGCTTCAGAGCAGAGTGAGGTCTCCAGAAAAAACAGAGTATGACAGCAGCATGGCCTTTTGTAGAAGGGGAAAAACATAAGGAAGTTTTGGGGAGAAGACCAATTTTTAGAATTTTAAAGCATAGATAGATCATCTTGGGTCCCTGGGATATTACAGGGTAGATCCTATATTCCATTCTTTGTCCAAAAGGAACACTTTTGGGCTGGCTGCCTCTACATCTGTTCATCCTCAGCTCTGCCAAAACTTAGTTTTGTGCTGTAAAAAATTGACCACAGAGGAACAGGCTATCAAATAATTGATTTCTCAGAGCTTGTGTGGCCTCAAACAGGTTTAAGGAGTGTTGAAGCAAGACAGAGTTTAAGGCTGTCCCTAATTCTGCAGCTCAAGTCAAGATGAGAGGCAGCTTTGCAGGCATTTACAAACATATGGCCCTGCAAGCAGCCAAACACGTGAGGACTCATAGTTCAGGCCTTGAAGAACATACTCAGTGTCATTGTTCTCCGACTATGTTGGACACGGTTCATGGCACAATTTTTGTTGTCTAGGCATTTTCTACTCCCTTTCAAAACTTAATAAACAACAGGATTTCCCTGAAACCTCATTCCTTTGAAAAAAGAAGTCTGATTTTTTAAAACACTAATACAAAACACATTATCATTCTGTCTCCAAGACCAATGAGTTCTGTGAGCGATTTTCATTGCCTCCAGGAAAACATGACAGAGTCAGTTCTAAAAATTTCTCAAAGAAAAAAAAAAAGATTTCCTAACAAAGCAACTACTTTAAAATTTACCAGTTGATTTAGCAAAGTCCTTTAAAGTGCCCAGTTAAAAGCTCTTTGACTTAGTTTTCCAAAAAAACCCCAAACCACCTCACACTACCAACACAATGCTGTAAGTAGTATTACACTTGTTAGCAACACTGTTAGAGGATGCTCCGACAGTACTGGCAAATATGACCTAAAGGTACATGAGCTCTTAAGTTTGTCTTTGCTATTCTGCACAGCAGAGGAATGCTAAAGATTCACGTAAGGAAGCATTTCTGTGTCTATTGCTCAGAGGCATTTCAGAGTACCTATCTCAGAATCTCTAGGCTCTTTTTCAGCTATTAATGATTTCACTAAAACATGAAAAAACCTGCAAGAGCTCAAGGCTCTTGTGATGGACAGAAATTTTGTTAATGTACAAATTAACTATACATGTGGTTTTTAAATTCAATTTAAGCCTGAAAATCTAACCTTGGGGGTTTGAAATAATGGGACATTAACTTCACTGCCTTTTACAAACTACCATGAAACATAAGTAAATGACAAAGATGAATAAAATCAGAATGATAAATGTTTTATAGTTGGTATTTTTTTTAAATGATGTTATTGCCATTGAAAACCTAAGTGAAATGAATTCGGTCATTTCAGCTTACTCCCTGGTGGACAATAGTCCACATTTCAAAAGCATCACACATAATTTGGCAAAATTGGCAGCTTCGGCTCAGATGTGGCTTAGGGCTGAGTAAGCATGCAATTCCCCTAGTGAGAGTGCCCCTTTCCTTCAGGGTTAAGGTCAATGGCTAGTCACTGTGGGGTAGGAAGGCTGATATTGTCTGCTTGTATTCTTCTCAACTACAGACACAAAATTTCAGCTGCTGGTGTTGCACAGCCTTCCTGTGCTGGCAAATATATCATACTCTTTCCTTAAATATACATGAACCTTCACACTCTTCCACTCTCCCAGACAAAACACACACCTTCCCTTTCCAGGACAGACAGCACTTCAGTCACTTTTATAATCCTTGTCTTCCCCCTCCTCCCTTTCCTATTCCACAGTCATATTTCACCTTATACTAGATTTAAAAGATTGCCCATTCTTGACCCAGAATACAGCCAGGCAATATACTAGTTTAATGGCAGGAAAACAGGGGCATCAATGGAAATTATAGAAAATCAAATTGAACAGATGTCAGGAAGCACATCAGGCATTGTAAATGTGAGGGATGCCCATCAGACAAGGTTACGGAGGTGAGAAAACAGAACATGTGAAAAAAGCAGAGCAACACCAAGAAAACCAGCCCTCCCCCCAGCTGCCAGTGACATGCTTCAACTGATGCAGCGGGAAGGTTATTCTATGCCACCCTTCAAAGTGACAATGAAATCTACTGGATTATGTGACTATAAAGTAAGACAAGTGTTACAATAACCTACTAATGTTTCAAAAAATAGTTTTTAAAAAACCTTAGTCTCATTAAAAGTTAATGGAGATTTATGTCCAGCCCTGAAAGTATTAAGACATCTTAGATTCCACAAGAATTTTCCACTGATTGTAACCTACAGAAGGCCAGATTTTTTTTAAAGGTATTCAGACATTAACACAGTAGATTGTGCCCAGTGGGGTTTCTAAAAGAGCCTAGACATCTAATTCCCATTAGTGACAGAGATTTGAAAAGCCCGCTGTCATCTCATCAGAATTTAAATAACTTTACAGACCTGGCTCAGACTGGAGATTTTTCTGCCTTTATGGCTACATGGAAGGAAAATAGTAGACTCAGTTTCAAATACTAGCAGAATACACAAACTTTTGCTTTCCTTCAGATCAGGTAACTCATTCATTGAAATGATATCACACTAGGACAACTTTTGCTTTCCTGTATTCTATTAAATCAAATTTAACTGGAACAGTAGTTATTTTAGATCTTGAGAATGAACAAATAAACCTTGCTCTATCTTTTGAGATAACAAATGTCTTACTGAAAGTAGTGTTTAATACACAGGGTACCTTTTTCCCTAAGGTTGCCACATCAAATATTATTGTATAGGACTTTCTGTTAATACTTTTTATACTTAATAAAAGTGTATGCAATGCACACGAGAACATTTTCATTCAGTTTGTGTCAAAAACTGTATTAATACATGTACACAACAGACAAACAATTTCAAAGTTTCTTTCTCAAGAAACAATATCTTGGCCAAGTAGCTTTTAAAACATTCTTCTGTTTGTTCAGATATTTACTTATTTTAAAAAATTGTAAGTTTTTCCTACTTCATACTGTCTATTAAAACTTGAACATGTTGTTCCATTAACAGTGGGCCTTGACGGAATGGGAGAGCCAGCACGGCACCCCACACGTGAGCCACAGGGTGCCCAGCTGGGAGGCTGGCAGGCACTCGGGAGTCATGGCCCTGATGAGCTGAGAGAAAGCAGGGGCAGGGCATCCTTCTCCCTACACAGGTCAGGGCGTTCCAAACAGATCAGAAAAATCTATGTTTATTTTAGAGTACAAACTTGTAGCTTGTACCTATGGCATACAACCACCTATTGCTTGCAATGAAGTTCAGGCACAAGGAAGGGTCCAGTGGCACAGGGTGCAGAATAAGACAGACTGTCTGAAAGCAGTGCCACTTATCTACATGTGCTTAAAAACACCCAAATCATACTTCTGCCTGGAAAGGTATTGCCTATTACCATCAGCCACTCCGATAGTACTATTGCTGAAAAGGATTGCAGAAGGCATTTTAGTTTCTTCACATATTGAGCAGCACTGTGCACATGCTCCTTGTTTCCACTGCACAGTCAGCTGCCCTTGACCATGACTCAGACAGTCTTAATGAAGACAACAGTTCAACAAAATATGTACTTAGCTAGTTTCAGATGTTTCAGAGTAACGAGAGAAAAATAGTAAAGGTAAAATAACACAAAAATTTGGCCTGCGGTCTCTGAAGCCAACAGTTTCAAACTTTTTGTTTAAAGCCAAAATGTTATGAAATTACTAACAAATGTTTCCCTTCATTGAAGACACGACGTCAAGTAGTGTGCAACTCAGACCTCAGTAAAAGGTGATGGTGCAGAGAATATCAGGGTTTAAGTGCACTAAGTTATCCCAGAACATTTCCCTTTCTACCCGCTTACAGCCAAAACTAGCTTCTGGCTAGAAATGAGACTTGCCAAAACCAGGATGTCTGACAAAGCCCATCTCAGAGACCAGCATGAGGAAAAGGGTTCTCAGAAACATAATTTTTTCTGTTTGCTATCACAAGGTTGAATGTTGCTGTGAAACCACCCTGCACATCATTTTGTTCGTTACTTCCAGTTCTTAATTGCTTGGACCAAGCCACCTAGCTCATCTTTAATTGGAATAAAGAGTTAATCTTTTATACAAAGGACCCAGCTGAGTCTTTGTACGTGTTTGAATGTGTAAAGGGCTTTTGGCAGTTTAGAGTGTGTGTGGTGTTAGTAGGATTTAGCTCATTAGCAAACCACAAAGGCTCTGCTGACACTGTACTCTGGGTAAAATACATGAGGCCAACCTACACCCTGTGGACATGTACAGCATAACTACATAATAAACAGGCATTTATTAATAATTTTATGTCACACATGCAGAAGGAGAGGGTGAGAAGTCAAAAGCTGTCATATGTTGCAACTAAAGAGGCATAATTAAAATGATAAGTGTCATGTGATTATAACCCTTGAAGAACTAATCTAGCATGAAACAACAATGGTAGAAATACAACAGCATATGTTCCAAAAATTAATTTCACATAATAGGCAGCTGATGTAAGCACTTAGACCTAATTATGTATGGTCATACAATAGCAGCTGATGCATGGAAAATCCCTTCTATAGTGTATACTGGAATAATCCCATTATAAATGAATGAATAGAAAGACTCCTTTAAAGTCTTTGCACTAGTGTGTATTTACAGACAAATTGGAATTTATGGAAATGTTATGTAACTTTAACTTCTCCAATAACTTATTTTCAAGGTTTAGCTTTTCAAGCCAGATATTGCTTCCTTAGTATTTCAGACAATTAGTTGTTCTGCAGAACCAGAGTTTGTAGTGACAACAATCACAACCTACAGACTTGTTTAACCTCAATTTTAAATATTTTTTAAACTAATTGTTTCATTTAATAATATCTACTTTAGTCAAAGAAGACATGATTCCTAGTATTGTTCTGATTCTCCCTCTGAAGTTAAACGAATCAGAATACTGTGTACTGCAGAGATCAAAATTGAAGAGATGTATCTTATAAAATTAATTGCTTGTGAATCTTGAATATTATGGCTTTACTTACATTAACATTATTTTAACAGTCTGATTAATATATTTCTCACAGTGAAAGCATGAATAGTTTATACACAAATGAAGCATCTTTGTGTTTCAGTTTACACTGATCATGTGCACATGAGCTTTGCTCTGTTCGTCTATCGACCTCAACTCTGGTTGTGTGCAATGCAATGTTATATCCCAAGTTTCAGCTTGAGAGCACAATGTGCATCCAAAATTTTAAACCTGGAAGCACTGATAAGAATTCAGATACACACAGATTACCTCCCGACACTGACAGAAATAAACTTATTCTAGAGAGAAACTGTATTTATTGATTAAGGTTTGGCCCTGAAATCACTTTGGATGCTTGTAAAGTCAATCAGAATGACCCACCATATGTTTCAATAGCCTTCTGTTCTCTTTCAAATTATGCAACTTTTAGTTATGAAGCTGTGAACATATCTAGTACTACCACTGACCAAAGGCACTTCCTATGCTTCTGCATAGAAAAGCCAGAAGCAAATTTAATTCCCTCCTTCTCTACAGTCAATATACTAAACAACAGGAAAAACAATGGAAGTATTATAGCACTGTGACAAGACAACAATGTTATCTACTCCCTGGAATTAATGTTGAACTGTAAACCAGCAGTATTCTGGGTGTCATGCTAGGCACAACAAATTCATAGGTACAAGCAGACGTGGAATTATCCATTCAGCTGATCACACAAAAGTATACCTGACAAAAAAAAATAAAAATCAATGAACAAAGTCTTCAGCAGAGAGTACAACTCCAAAAGTTCACTTGCAATGTGTGCCAGTAGTTCTTTTTACTTGGGTACATATGTTATTCTTTCAGTGTGCTGAACAATGAGAAAGAATATGTACAGCTCACTAAACTGATTACTTACACAGTTCTTATGGACTGAAGACACATCTGGACTTTAAATAGAAACATCAAGAGCTGGCCAAGATTTTAACAGCAAACAATATTTGTCTAGTAAACAAATTATATTACAGCAGCAGTTAGCCTATGAGAGAGTTACAAGTCCTTTTCAGGAAAGGAAATAAAGTGTTATGTCTGGAGAACACAGTGTTGGCATCTAATGAATTTCCAGGTGGAAGCTGCAGCCAGGGCCCAGGTGTGCTTTCACATTTACCCGAGTCCAGCTAACTTTTAAAGTCTCACAAGGAGGAGCAATAGTCAGTGCACTCAGGGGGTGCACTGCGCCACAGGGGAACAACTTACTTGTTTAGGGACTGGGGGCTCGAGAGTGAAATGAAAAAAAAGGAACAAAACTTCACAAAAATACCTTGTCTTGCTTTCTTCAAAACTTGATATATTTCCTATCAGTCAGAAGAGGAACAAAGCATTTTAGGGGGAAATAAAAACACTTGAAAGACAAACAAAACTAGAGAAAGCCAAACACTAATTGCTTACCTGAAAAAGGAAAGGAGAGCTTCTGTTTAAAGTTAATGCATCTACCCGGATTTTGAAATTTCACTTGACACTTAATTCCAGCGATTTGTAAACTATTGATTAAATTAGCGTTCTGAAAACACTGACACACAGGCAAATGACAAAATACTACTTTAAGAGACTACTAGTTACAAAACCAACCTTGTTTCCTGAAAGCAACTGTTAGCACCATGCTCTCTTGGGAAAACACCCTACAAATGCCCCTCGCCTCCACTACAGAAGTGTTCCAGCACACCGCTTCTGACAAACTGTGAAAGTTACTCCAAGGCAAGAAGCCACACATAAGGTCCATACTCCAAGACAAGGTGTTCACAGAAGTAGCCTTTTTAAGACTCCATTTCTCTGCAGAGCAGGCTAGACCAACCCAGCCAGTTCAGTCGCAGGGCTGAGCTCCACAACCTCATGAAATACAAGATAAGCCAGCGGATTGCTCTAATATATGTCAACTGGATTGGCCCCTTGGGGACCCAGTCTGCCACGAAGGGATTACTGGACTTTGCTAATGTCCGTTCTACTCCTGGACATGCCTTTAAAGAGCAGACCTCTACAAGGGCTTGTGTACCAATACAGCCTAAAGTCTACGAACTTGTCTTTGCACAGGAATAGGATGTCCCCACGAGTGCGATGGAAAATTTACTTCAGCCAAGGGTCCGTCTTAAGTCCTTCAATTTTCAGCTAATTTTAGTTCAATAGCCTCAAAATAGCTCATTACCACAGGGCAAAGGGAATTTTTCCTGTTCTGCCCTGCCCTACTCAGAATTTAATAAATGCAATGGTGCACTGGATGGCTGTGTATGTACGGTGCATACAAGTGACCCGGCGATTGGTCTGATCATTTAGTGCTTCAGCTACAGAGTTAAGAAGAAACTGCACATAGGTTTTCCTGAATGAAATCTTATCTTTATCAAACATGGCCACACATTTGGGCCTGGAAGTAGTAACAGCTGTAACTAAGCGAATGTTATTAAGAAAGGAAATAACGAATTGGGAAGTATTTGAAGTTCTGACCTTTCACCCCTAGCACGATGATTCAAGCTAACCCTGAAGACCTGACTATGATCTCTCAATGATTTCTGGTTTAGATCCCCAATAGTTAATTTGTTTCACGCTGGGAGAAGTTGCTTGATATGGTTTAAAAAGTAGGCTATTACTAATAGCACATTACCTATTCGTGCAAAATCATGCACACAAGCTTGCCTTAAGCACTGAATAAACTAGCAATATCTACAGGTATTACAAGATCCTGGAAACATTAAATTGAAAACCAGCTTTCAATTTTGAGAATAAGAGTTATGCTGAATTATTTTTCTCTCAGTAGAAAAGTCTTGAGCGAATGAGCAACAGAGTATTACTAGACACCATGCCATTAGAATTAAAATAATGTCTGATGAATTTACAAGTACTGGACACTTCAAAGGCCATTTTATTATATCTTTAAAAATATTGCTCTATTAGAGATGCATTTCATCAGTTAGAAGGGTGACATGACTCAGTATTAATTAAATATAGCAGACACCTGAGGATGTACATATCTAATTTTAAATGAAATAATTTTTTATGTTTTCATGGATAATAAAGAACATTCCCTCTGAGTGGGTAAAAATGCTAAGAAGACAGAGGTTACAGGAGGATCACTCAGAGATGTTATAAAATCCTGGCAGCAGAAGAGTGATACTAAGTAATACATGATCCCTTCTTTCTTAATAATTGTAGAAAGGCTACACACCAGAGCTTTATTCATGCAGTTCACTTCACCTCCATTTAAACTGAACAGATTTTTTCCTCCAATTTTGGTGTCAAGTAAATATTTAAACTTTTCTTTAGCTATGTCATACAAAATTCACAAAAGATCTAAATACAGTAGCCAAGATGAAGGGATAATGTTTTATCCACAGTTTGCCCCTTCTAGTTGTTGTTTGAGAACAATCCTGAGATAAAAAGGAAAGGTTATTACACTCGAACAACCTTAATTCTTCAGGGAAAGATACTCAGTTTAATAACAGCAGCCAGCCATCTGCTGCTCCTGAGGACCGCATGCAGATGGAGCAGCCTTGCAATTGTATCACCCTCTGTGCCAGCTCAGAGGCAGAAGATACCCTTTCTAGGGCTGTGAAAAAACCCTGCCAGGATATAATCCCTTCTCACCAGCAGCAGGGTCTCAAGAAGCAGCAGGACTCTGGGTGCCATTGCTGTGAGCCCCTTGTGTTCACTTCACTAGTATGGCTGCATCCAGGCTGTAACATCACATTTTAAAAGAGAGAGTAAGTTGGATTTTCTTTTTAATGCAGTGTGTTTAAAGATAAATTAATAGATTAAAGATTCTTATTACATGCTTAAGTTTAGCAAGTGAGTGTCCACGTGGCTGAGTGCATAGCACCCAACATGACAGCTGGGAATAGAATGTTACAGGAGACACATATACCTGTTTTCCTACAATTTTATGGGTTGCTACAAGGAAAGGAGGTGGCAGGCCAGAAGCCCAAACATGCTGTACAGGCACAGATCTTGGAATCAACAACTTAATGCTATGGAGAGACATGGACATACTGGAGATAGTCCAACAAAGGGCCACAAAGACGACTGATGGATTAGAGCATCTTTCCTATGAGGAAAGACAGAGAGAGCTAGGATTGTTTAGCTTAGAGAAGGTTTGGGGGGAATTTACCAGTGCGTATAAATACCGGAAGGAAGTATGCAAACAGGACTGAGCCAGGCTCTTTCCAGTGGTGCTTAGTGACAGGAAAAGAGGCAATGGGCATACATTGATTCACAGGAGTCTGTCTGAACATCAGGAAACATTTTTTTACTGCAAGGGTGATGAAACACTGGCACAGATTGCCCAGGAAGGTTAGGGAGTCTCCATTCCTGGAGATATTCAAAAGCCATCTGGACATCATGCTTGGCAACTGGCTCTAGGTAGACCTGCTTGAGCAGGGGGGTTGGACCAGATGACCTCCAGAGGTCCCTTCCAACCTCAACCATTCTATGATTCCAAGAGTAATATATCAAATTGTTAAGCAAGGTTTAAGTTTATATTCATTAGGAATTCAGTTCCCAGAAACTCAATCTTACACACTGGATGCCAGATTCAGAAATTGCTTATCCAATGAGGCATTGCAAGTTTACCCATACAACCTCCCAGAGCTTTTTAGTACAAACACTTCAAACCTGTGTACACACAGCAAACAGATCATACACACTCTGTAGGCTGTAGAGTAGAAAAAGGTCTAATTGTGGTTTTCCTGAAAGCTCTGAGCTGCAGTCAGTATGTGTTTCTGAGAACACAAGAGCTAAGGGTCACAGCCTTGCTCTGTTTCCCCTTCCCATAGATTTCTCACAGACATACTGGAAACATTTTTTCACCAGGTTTATATGTAGTGTGAACTCTGCCAATGCATCAGCTGAAATGACCGACACAGTGTGGGAAAGTGAAGCTAAGTCTATCACTTTGCTTATGGAGCTGCTGCAGCAGCTTATTTTTTCACCAGTAGCAACACTGAGGATGGTAAGGGAGTAAGAAGAAATTTTCTGTTTTCTTACTTTTGCATCAGTATGTATTACTCTGTGTGCTGTACCATTCAAAAGCAAAGAAACTCAGGAATATCAAACTTCTGCAGACAACTGAAAGGAAAGGGGAGACTATAAGTTATTCTCATCCTTAATTTTTTTTTTACTAGCTAATATCAAGTAAAGACCACCATAAGAATGTCAAATTTAGATCTGAATTGACAGAGGTAATTATTAGAACCTGTGATACTTTAACTTGTGTGTTTCCTTAGGTTTGCTCTAACACTAACGGGTGTTTTGTAAAGAGGATTTGGAACATGCTACTGTATTCTCATCTGCTGTTTGAAACAAAAAGACTTAAGTGAACCTCCCTTTTCGAAGTATGTATGCCAACACGACATGTCACATTGCAATAGATTAAAAAAACAATTGCTGAATACAGCACCAAACAGACAGATTTATCTGTGAATATTGGGTCAGAAATTGTGAGCCTGGCCACTTACAGACTACCAAGCACAGGGTTCCAGAGAGTAACAGGGGCCAGTGAAAAGTTCCAATTAAGAGCTTCCCTAAACCCATTACAAAGCATTGGAACAGTATCTTCCTGTAGATTCAGGAAAGGACTGAATCTTCATTTTGTGCTGTTGCTCTGCTATAAAGTGCTAATTATTGCCATTGTTTTCTGTAGACTGGAGTGGTATGAACATCTGACATTCTGAGCTAGATTTCTAAGTTCATACTATCATTGAGTGGTACCAATTGATCAATCAAGTGAGGCAGGAAAAAAAAATGAATTCCAGCTTGAGGAAAAATTCACTGCAAGCCTGGCTTGATAAAGCCGAATTCTTCACTTTGACTGGGTTATAACTGCAGCCTGCACAGCCAAATAAACTCAGGCAATTACAGCCTAGATTTAGGAGCATGCTGCAGTTAAATGACTTCCAGACCAAGATTTCACTTAGTGAGGTCAGCAGATGAAGCTTGACCTGGCTTGATCAGAGTGAGCCAATGATACGGTCTGATATAGTTATGTGGTCAAACAAAACCTTACTTAATTACTACTTTACCAGGAGCTTCACTTTCTAATGAGAGTTTGGTTGTAACATTACTGTTTCCCTAACCTCTCTTGCGTTTTGGTTTATCACACTTTAATGGAGAAGAATAATAGACAAGAAGAAAGGAGGGGAAAGGGTATGAAGCAAAGGATGGGACTACATCCCAGCTGGTCCAGCAGAGCTCACAATGGTAGAAGCATCTTCTAAAACAAGAGCTGCTCTTTGTAATAACTGTCTAGATCTGCCTTGCAGACAACACTGTAAAGCTTTTTATCATACCTTTATGGTACACAGATGGCTTGTTCCTTCAAGCAGCAGGGAAAAAGGTCTATAATAAATCATCACACAGGGCTCCTTTAAGGTGAGTATATGATAAGTATGGAGAACTAAGGCTGAATTCTGGATAATGGTAGCAAGCCAGGAAACAGAAATAATAGTTACATGGCTCGAATTATTACATCCCTTTCTGTAACCAAAAATGCACTGTAATAACTCATTAGGAACATGTGTATTTCTTTTCATTGTTTTCCTGCTGCAACTAACTTTGAAGATGACTGCTAATGACCAAGAGCTGTTCTCAGGTGAAGCTATTTATTCATATACCACTGAAAAGCATTGTAGGCCATTTATTATCAGTTAATCAAATGAGCTTTTCTAAACCTCCTGTAATTTTATCCCTAACTAAAAAAAACCAACCCAAAATGTTCTATTTTCAGCTTTCTTTTGACATTGCTGCACAGCAGAGGGAGATTTCAAGCATTATCAATACTATAGGTCCCTAGCTACAACAAATAACTACCACCAAAAATCCTCTTTTTATACAGCAGACACTAGACCAGAGATGGTTTTTCCTTCATTACCGTAGCATCTAGTCAGTTTTCCTAAATATGTTAAGCGACACTACTAACTTGCCATATGCAGTTGGCTCCTCTGAGCATCTCCCAGAAGAAAACTCAATATTCAACATGTGTATGCAGCATGTTTTTTTCTTTGTTCATTATTGTCTCTCTTTTCCAAGTGGGTAAGAATTTTCTATTAGCTTGCAGTCTAAAATATTCATTACAAAGTGTTTTATCAAGGTTACATCACATTAAAATCTTAGCTTTAGAAACACAGAAAATTCAACCACATTTTCCAGTTGTGCCCACTGTTCTAAAGAAACACAGCCAAACGGTAACTGGGTCCTCAGAGTCAGCTGAGGAGCCCTAGATTTGTCTTTAGATGTTTCTTGTACTGCAATAATTGTAGTACCAATTTCTACAGAGAGGACAGTCTGTTATTCACTTCTTAGAGGCTACTTAAACACTGCCAACATTAGATAAAATGACAGTGTGTGCTTGCTGCTGTACCAGAGCCCCAGCCCTACAGGAGGGGCCCAAGTCCCACTGTCTGATTTGGCTTCAAGTGAAAGCACTGCTGCACTGACTTCATCCAGAAAAATATTTAAATCACACATTTCAATTTTGGGCACTTTATGCAAATTTGAAGGCAACTAGTGACAGAAACACCCTAGAAGATTGATACGGTTTGAAGCACGTTATGTATGGCTTTGCTGTTCAACTTGCAAGTAATTTGTAAAGCGGGTCTGTCCTGACTATGAAACATTGTATCAGTGTGATTGGAATCAATAGTTCCCGCACTGTCATTTGTCACATATTTACAAGCCTGAAAAATAGTTCATTTTGTCCTGATCCTATAACTCAAAAGATTGAATCAGAACCCTGGAGGGATCTTCGAGTGCGACACATTCATTACTGGTCACTAGTCTTTGGTGATGCTACGGTCACCGCTGCACCAAGAAGGGAATGTGACTTCAAATTAAAACAGGGGTGCTCCTGTGTTTTCTGCTCAAACATATTTAAAACCTGTTGGTGAATTGTATCTGTACCAATTTATTGTAGTTAACGTAAAAGAAAAAAATTGTATTTGTACTGTAATTTGCTTTTAGTTTTAATGGTCCTTTTTAGAGGTGCTTTCAGAACTTTTGCCTCAGCTTTTTAACATATTCCAACTACCATAACAGTTTTAAGGAACAAACCTGAGCCATGGAATAGTAAAACTCATTTACATTTTCTCTTTAAACTTCCTTCCCCCTTCAAATAAACTTGTGTGGAAAAAAAATTAGTTTAAAATTATCTTTCTTGGAAAATTTTTTACTGCAAACTGTATGTTGCCTCCTAATTCATTACTCTGAAAGCATAGCCCAGCAGCTGAACTTCCTGTTATCTCTCCAAGACCAAAAATCACAGCCGTAAAGCAGACCACAGCCCAAGTTAGCAGTTCATTGCCATGAGGTTACACTCAGTTTCCCACAGACACAAAAGGTTGTTTCACACTTTCACAGACCATGTCCATGCTCTGTGAGCTACCAGGATCTCTACACCACAACTCTGAACAGCAGACAGAGATCCTGCACCAACCCTAGGTTAAAATGTGAAGCCCGATACCCTCTGGGATATCTTCTCCTCCTGCTGCTGGAAGCCACCCTCTGCCCTCCTCTAGTCCCCAGAACAGGAGGGATTGGTAAGCAGTGCTCCTTACACATGGGGAAACAGCTTCCCACAAGCTCCCACATTTATTCAGCTAAACCAGCATCCAGCACTGAGGAAGCAGGACTCCTTTTCCCCTAGTCCTCCTCTCACACCACATATTTGGAAAAATATTGCTTATTTGGCAAAAAAGAGCCCTTAGCATCATCAATAATGGGAATACCAAGTTTATCAAAGTATGAAAGACAATACTGAGAGCCTGTGCTTGATCACTGGATACACATATGGTCTGCATATGCACATATGACCTAGGGTGGAAACCCTTCACTGTTATGTAGTTTTCTGGTAAACCACATTTTCTGATAAAATGGTAATTACTTTTAAAACATTCAACGAGATTTAGTAACTTGAGTATAATGTAGCAAGCCAAAGTGCCACCTATACCTAGGCAAAACACAGAGTATTAGCTCTCAGATCAGATCTAAAATAAGGGTCCAACTCTTTCTATGACCAAAGAATTCAGTCACAATTTCAGCAAAAAGTTCCCTTGAAACTATTACCTCCACAAATTAACAAAAGCATCAGAGTCACTTTGCAGGGTATGTAGCTTAAGACTCTATAAGAACCTCAGTTATAATTACTGCCTCTCTCAGCTAATGTGTCTCACAAGCATGAAAAGAGGTAATACCTGAAGAATTTGGGTTAACAGAACCAAAACCACAATTTCAGGAGAAAACAAAGATTTACCAAAAATACAATTTCAGGAGAAAAAAATGAAACTGTTACTACACTTCTGACTCATGACTGACAGTGTACAAAAATGAAGCAACATTTCCAATCGTGCCTCCGGAGAAAAAACCCTCTGATGGGCACTGTGAGCCAGGACTCCCTGATGGTCACTGCAGGGACCCTGCTCAAGGCAGATTATACCAGGGGAGAAACCAGCTCTTTATTTTTCAGGCTATAACTGTTAGGGCTATAACTGTTAGAATATATTGTAGTACTGTAGTACTTTGTAAACATTGCCTTAAAAAGGTTTGTGAATTCAGTTGTAACAATCACCCTGGTTTTAAATTTTTATTTGTTATAATCAAGGGGTACATAAGGCTGTATAACATTTTTACAGTATCCTATATCCCTGTAGTAGTATTTTGAGTGCAAAAAGGAAAAAGCAAGCAGAAGTTTCCACATGGAAGCTAGACAAACAAGAGCACAACACCCCTGACTGCTCACACAAATTTCATTCACTTTGCATTTTCAAAGACATAAAAGGACTCTTTGGGGATGGGGACACCATGCAAAAGCAAAGGAGTCAGAAGAAACAACCTTATGACTAGAGAAAGGGAGGAAAGGAGCCAGTGCAACCCCTGGGGCCTTATCAAGTAAAGCAGACTATCTAGACTTGGAAAGGAGAAGAAAAGAAAGCATCAGGAAAATGAGGTTTGCCATTTTACGCCCCTATCCCTTCCATGAGGATAGGGAAGGGTGCAACCCCCTGCTTCCTCCTACCTCAGCATTTCACCGTGCCTTGGCATTGTTTATTCCCTCACAAAATATCCTTCTCCATCAGATTTCAATATTTTTCATACAATAGCCCAGAATTTACTGCATCCCCATCCCTGCCCTGGGGCTTCCCTCTTTCCCTCTTCTCAGCAACATAGCTGAAAATGCCAACACTACACTGGTACTAACTCCTTCCCACTTTCCTTACAATAGTTACCAGCTTACCACTTGCAGCTGCTTTTTTCTCTTACCTTTACAGTCTTCATCCCCAAGCTTGGTGGGTAGTAGATGAAATTCCTCTTGTCATATACCTTATATCTCTCTCCTTTATTTCAGGCTTTTTATCTCCAAGCACAAGTACTTGCTCATGTCTCTCCTCCAAAAAGTGAGGAACTCTTTACGTTACAACCTCTTCTATTTTTTTTTTTAATTTCAGTTAAACTTCCCAAACACCCCTGCCCCCACTCTCACCTCCCCACCCCCCTAGCCATCTGTATGGTTGAGCCTTCTCCTTTAGCTTTCTCCAGAAGTGATAGAGCAGGTCCCAGAAAAAAGGAGGGACGACTGTTACCAAATATTAGTTGTAAGAGTTGTCAGGTGCTAACTCAACAGGTAAAAGCACCATTTTCAAACAAAGAAATCCTTCTATTTCTGCTAGCTCTGTGAAACTTCTGCCATACTTTCATATTTTACACTGACAACACTGATTTCTTCAAAAACACATTATGTCTATATTATAAGTCCTTTTTATTACAGCAGAATTAAGAATGAAGTGCCAGGACAGGGCCCATTTGTTATTTAGAAACCAGATGACCCAGGTTTACCTTTCAAGTCTCACTTTATGTAGTCTTAGGCAACCAGGTAATACCTTGTAGGCCACAGAGTGCTTCTCAATACTGTGCAACCAGTGGTAGACATATAATGAACAAATTCAGAGTTAATAGGTCACAGGAACAGATGAGGATAGATGAAGGGCATCTACAGAGCTGTAAGTTTGTCAAAGTTAATTTTCTTTTTGCAGTGATGTTCAGGGACCAAAATCCATCCAAGCAGTCCTTGCTCTGCCTGCTTCCATGCCCCTTCAAATCACATTTGGGCATATCCTTCTTGTATCACTTGTCATTTGTCAGAAACATTAATAGGGTTTAGAGCCCGTAAGCTTTTCTTAATCATCACTCGTGTTAATCTGCACACTTCCTAATTCTTCATCTGTTATTCTTAAACATCTGATGCAGTTTAAGTAAATCTCCACCATCTTCATTTGTAAAACCAGATGCAAAACAGTTAATATCTCTGCCGTTTAATATCTTAACCCTTAATCTGTACTATAGCATCAACCCCTAAGAAGATCAGGGTTTTTTAATATTTGCATCCTCACTTTATAACAAACGAGAATTCTAGCAACAGGTGAAATGCCTTGTTTTAATTATACCCCATTGCTTCTGAATTTCCTAGCCTTTGCTTTTCAGAAACAAACAGCCAAGAAAGCAAAATGAAGAAATCAAAGCAAGAGAATGGTACTGGAGGGAGCTAGAGATGTGGTAAGAAACCCCTGCTTCCCTCTATTTCCACTACATTCCCCATATTCTTAAATATTTTCTGTCATCAGTTGCCTCACTGCTTATAGCTTTTCATCACGGAGTTGCACACTCCAGGAGGATTCTATTATATGAACCGAAGCAGAGGCGAGCACCCACAGCACCGAGCACGTCTCTCACCTGTGTCTCAACCCTCTCCGCAGGCAGCCCAGCAGGTCCCGCACACCACTCCAGCCTTCAAGTGTCCTTATGCTGTCTGCCATGGAAAGGCATAAGATGCCTTTTATCTGTCCTCTTTTGTCAGTGCAGCTCCTTGAAGTATTTCTTTTTCTGTCCCAGAGTCATTACAGCCACTATTGCAAGTTCATAAGTTACACAGAGAGAGCTCTGTCTGCAGGAGACAAGAGGCTGCTGCTCACTTCAGTCCCAGTGGTCTCGCAGGTTGATGAATAGCCTGGGCCATCATGGAGTCCCACAGAAGCAGGAAAAGCTGGGTTTGCACAGCTCTCCAGAGCAAGCCCTTGAATTTTTTCATGTGAGGGTACACCAGCCACCCCTCACTCTGGGAAGCCAACGAGGCAGGCTCCACACAGCTGCAGCAGCAGCCCTGTTGCACGAGGCTGTTGCATGCTCCATGCACACAAGTCATTTGTCCATGGCACAAAGCAGCTCCCCAAGACCACCATCTGCCATCCCCTATCAGCAGCTTCACAGGTTTTGGCAGCCTCAGGGGCACACAGCTCTCCTCACAGCTCACCTCAGCCCTCTGACAGGGCTCCTCCTTGTAGCCTCCCACCCCCGTGCTTGGCGGGAACCTCATCTGCACTTCCTAACAGCTTCTGCAGAAGCAGGATTTTACCCCAGTGCCACCTGAGGGTAAGAGGAGCCTCCTGTCACTTGAGAATGCTTAGGGTCTTCTGTCACAGTTCAGTCAGGATTTGATGCTGTGCTTACATAATCTTTCTTAAAACCAGCAAGCCTGCCTGGCCCCGGCACTTGGCTTGTGAGAACCTTTCCTCCCCCCTGCACACCTGAGGTGATTTGAGGCCTGTGCCACAGGCACACCCTGCAGGCACCAGGACTTCATGCTTAACTGGGCGTGGTAGAAAATCCTGTCCCTCCCAGGCAAGGCTGTGGCAAGGAGGAGGCCAAGGCTGAGGGGAGAAGGCGGGTGCCTTGACCCTGCTGTGCCCAAACCCCAGTCCCTAGGCACCCCACAGGGCCTCATGGCGTGTTCTGGGGCAGACGTGGGTCCTGGGGTGGGCACGGGTCGGGGCTGTGTCCCCCCGGTAAGCTGCTGTGCAGCACGTTTGGACCATGCACTGACCTCACACGCAAGCTCTGACTTAGATGAAGCAGAGATTTCATCAACACTGTTTATTCACCAGGGAAATGTTTTCATATTTGTAATAGTGACAACATATTTTGCCAACTTTAATAATTACATTTAAAAGTTGCTTTTAAGAAATGACTCTTTACAAAACATTAGAAATGCAGAAGTGTGTTCATGGGGGGCTCCAGCTGCGCCTGCAGGTGAGGCTGATCAGCACTTAGCTAGCGCTGGCTGTTTCAGCAGGGCTTACTTTATCCTTTCTGGACATAGTTTTCACAAGATAAAATTTTCTGTTGCACCTCCCTTGAGAGTGTGAATTTTTTAAGGCACCATTTGTCATCATTATAGGACATTATGAACCGCTGTTGCAAAACCATTATAAACATTGCTGAAGATGGCTGCTAATAGTCTCTTTGCACATCCAGAAATAGTTTCCTTTTCCATAGACTCTTGTCTCTTACTTGGGATCACTCAAAAGTAAACTAAGCAAGTAGAAAAGAACACTAGATTTGTTTGAAATTGCCAAGAAACATGGAAATTCTTGACATGAAAAATAGCCTAGTAGAGATGCACACATACACATACTCACACACATGTACACACACACTTCCCCACAGAAAAATGTGATCAATTCTTGATGCCGGAAGGGAAATATTAATACTGTTGAATACCAATAGCTTCCCAGACTTGTTACAGACACAGAAATAATCTACTACTTTTTTTTTTTTTTTCCAATTGAAATGTGTTTTCACTAATGTCTGGTCTGGTGTTTTGGACAGGAGATGCTTGCATTGGAGGAACAGCCTAGCAATGATTTCCCACGGCACTGATGTATCTGCATAAAACTTCATTTGATGGAGAAGTAGAGGACTCCCATAATTCATCAAATCACAAATAGTTGACAGGTCTTAACAATAGCAACCATATAGCCAGACAGACAGAAAGTCAACACCCCCAAGCAAGCTAACACCAACTTGTGAGTAAGATGTATTACTTACATCAGTGCTTTCTCTCAGTGTGAACCACTTTCTTTTACTAGCTCTAACTATGATTTCCTGTTCTTCACGTCTGTGGAAGTTTTTACAGAATATTAAATGATGTCAGATCCAGTGTCATTGCTGTCCCCTCCCCATGCTCAGTCTGGGAGGAGAGAGAGGTTTTGACTAGGCTGGGATGATGGGAGGAGGATGTGATCTCCTTCATCAGTCCACTGCAGTCCCTCCTGACTTTAGATTCTGGTCACAAGCAGCCCCTCAAGGGTGCCAGCAAGGGGTATTTTGTTTGCACTTGCTGAACCTCCTTTATTTTCTTGTGACCACAGTGATAAAGCCATGATCACTGTCATCATGGTGTAATTACAAATGGCATGATACATACTATGGGATGTCTAGTATTTGCAGACATAAAGGAAGGGTTTTCTTGAGACGATCATATAGGCTAAAACTAGTCAGGTATTTTTTCTTTCTTTGCAACATCAATAAAAACAGAGCCAATGGGACACACAAGCTAAATTTTGTAATATGTCCCAACTGGATGACATATTTTAATGAGTAAAGGCCATTTTCTGTAGCAAAGACCAATGTGATTGAGTGGCCTATGGCCACCCAGGTAATTAAGAAGCTGTGGTCAAGGGCTACTACCACAGTGCTAAATGTTAAGGTAATCCTTGAGGTTTGGGAAAAGAAATGGACAGCTTCAAGGCTACATCCACCTAAGGTCAGAATACGCTATAAAGCTCTCAGTTCAACCAGCCTACAGAGGAGTGGTACCTGCTGAACTATGAGGAACATTTCCTATGTTTATCTGCTTTCCAGACAAGGCCAAACATGATGGCAAAACCTCACACTACATATTGCATTAGCACTTAACAATTTCCCAGTCACTGCTTCCAAGCTGTGGATTTAGTTAGAGAGTACAAGAAGTCCAATGGAGGGGACATTCTCTCTTGGGTTTTGGCAGCAGGAGAGGAGGTGACTGGGGATATGAATATCAGGATTCAGAAAGCAATTTTTCTTCATACGTAGTAAACAAAAGGGGAGGGGGGGAAGCAGAGAACAAAGCAAGCAGCAGTGTACTCCACAGCAAGAACAGATTTTATGAGGAGGAGCCCATAACACCTTGGAAAGCAGAACAGGTATGCCACCTCCTGATCATCACTGAGTCACACAAATACAATGTGTATGACAGGTGACAGACATGAGCCAACAGGATGCTGATCACTGACAGAGACAGGGAAAGATGAGCCTACCACAGAGAGGGCACAGCAAAGAGTTTCATAAGTTGTTTTTGAGAGTGGTATATATATAATCCCATGCAGCATCCATTTACCTATTAGTAAAACAGAGGTTTCCAGAGCTTAAACAGTTAGTTCTTGGAAAGGTTTTTGGTATGAAAAGATCTCCAAATGAAGTAAGCAGAAAACAGAGGAACATAGAATGAAAAAGGTGTTCATGCCAAGCTTCATTACAGGAGCTGAATAAAAGCTGCACAAAGCTTTGTCAACTGTAAGAATTATTCCTACTCTTGTGGCCACCATTCTTGTATTATCTAAGCATTGCTATATTGCAACTTGAAGCAGGGAAAAGTAACTCCCTGTGGTAGGTGAGTTTATTAACTCCAGGACCTCAGGAGTAAGTTGTGACAGAGCCAGCATTCATGTCAAGGCTTGCTTAGCTAGCTCCCAGGCAATGGCTTTTCCTCAAGATTATGTTTCTAATGCTAGTGAAGGAAGCAAACCTGATCTTTATCTTCCTGTTTCCCTCTGCTTTGCAGTTTTGTTTGCATTTCCTTTGCATACCACTTGCACAGTAGCTTGCATTTAGTACAGCACGGAGAGATTCAAACTCTTTACAGTTCTGGCAGTCTGAGAGTCAAACTGCCTCTTTGAGTAAGAACTTTGGAAATGGTATGTCTGTTGCTGATGAGAAACTCTTCTCCTCATGACTAGGTCAATGACGAAGGCAAGAGAGATCCTTGGATTGTAAAGTTAGTGATGTAAAAGAAGGCTTAGACACAGGAGTTCATGGTTTGGTTTTCACGTAGAGCTCATGCATCTGCAATACTGGGGTGTCCATTAATAACACACATTACTGGGTTTCTCCTGAGTCAATAACACAGGGGAGAGGTGAGGTATATCTTCCCCTCCATGAGGTATATCTTCCCCCTACACTCCATTTAACATTCTCCAAACACATTCAAAGCACTCCTGATTTTATACACAGTTCCCCACTTTAATATTTGTCACTTGACTATTCACAGTGGGGATTTTGATACAAATAGCGATGCTAAACAACATGTGTTTTAAATAGAGACAAGTGCTCCCAACAGAGTTGCAGCTAGGAAACTGCAGAGAGCATGTTACCTGAATTTTTATAAGCACATATCTCAGACGAACAAAAAATACAAGGTCAGTTATCTACTGTTTCTGAATGTCCTCTGTCTTCAAGTTAACCACTTACTGTTGGGATCACAAATGCAGTTTCAGCATCTGTGTACACCATAGCTCTCTCTCCTCATATGTATCAGACCAGCACACACTCAGTCAACTATATCTTTTTATGTGAAAGTGGACTAAACATTTTAATAAAAACATTCTTTCCCCCCAAAATGTGTGAAGCATTTAATGAATTTATAAGAATTTTAGCAAAATAATCAGAAAGAAAAAAACAGGTTTTGTAAAAATGAAAATGTTAAAAGCCTGAAAGCAAACTACTTGAGTTCAGATCAAAAAAAGAAATCTTCAACATGTAGAAAAGTGGCAAAAGCCTGCAAATCTCCTGAATAAAAAAGTGTTTCCACATTTTCACTGAAAAAAATGTCCGAACCAGTATTCTTTTTCATCCCAATTCTTGTTTTGTTGTCTCCAATCTGCAAGGATGTAACGCTTCAGTGTACCAGCTCAGTCCTGGGCCTCTCCTAATAGGAACTGCCAAATATGCCAAATAGTGGCAATTACATGATGGCTTTGTGATGTGGACCATTGCCCATTAGGGACTCATCTTTGACAACCAAACTGATTTATCTTAGGACCTGAGGATGGATTATACAGAGCTTCCAAATACAAAGGCCTCTGCTGTTAACACAGCTTAATTGCTACTATAAACACAAATACGGGCTTAAAATTGGCTATATCTTCTTAGGGTTGATATATAGGATGCAAAATATCATGACTACTGGCTTAAACTTGCAAAAAAACCCCAACTGACTTTTAATGTTAAAATGTTTGTTATATTCACTATCCCATTGAAAATAACTAAAATATTATTAAATGGGCAAGATATTTATTACTTCCCGTCTTTATTCAACCTGTTATTAAAACCATAGACTTATATTTTCTTCTCACTTGCAAAAGCTCTGAACATCCCAGAACTCAGCCATGGACTGCTAGAGTGATGCTCCTCACAGAATGCACCCTGGGTTTTCTAGTTGTCGCATATGTTTAACTTAATTACAATTAATGAGTTACAATTTACCCTAAGGGAAAACTAGATTTTGTTGACAAAGAGGTGTTTAGTGAATGGCATTCGAATTCATGACCTAGACCTCAAATTAACAGGCTGTCCATTAAGAATGCATGAGTAGCTTTAAAGACTGCATTTATCTGTCATGGTCCTTTAAGTCCTCTGTGATGTCTTAAAAAAGACAATCAAAACTGGGCGATACTATAAAAAAAGATTCCAACATTACTTTTGATGGTATTTTTTTCACTGAAAAATATTATTGAGTTCTACTAGATTATAGTCCATAAAGAGACCACAAAGAATTAATGTCTTACTTTTAAACCCTGTTTCTTCATGCAAGAAATAAAATACTAGGACTCCAGTGAAGTAAATTATCAGACACACTCTTCCCTATGACCTAAGCAGTAGGGAACTTCACTGATGTGCTTGGAAGAGGAGGTGTGAGCTCAAGTGCAATAAAAAGGCGAATCAAATTTCACAGCTAAGTTAAGCAAACAATTAAAATAACATGTCCTTGGAGACTTAAATTCTAACTACTGTACCACAAAATTATTTTCAGATCTATTATATTAGATGTTAGCAAAGTATAAAAGTTAAGAATACCAATTCTAAATGAAATGGGAAAGTGTTTTGTATGGTGTTTCAGAAATCTATATGATCAATTGACAACCTCCAAAAGTCTTTATATGATGCAGTAAAAGATACAGTCTAGTTTTGAGAGTTCAGCTTACATTTATCTAACAAATGCTTGTGTCATTCACATATTATTTTCTTATTTCAGGACTGGGTGAAACAACCTGCAGCATCACATTCAGCCTACAGAAAGCAAGCACTGCTGGAGGTACCCTAAGACTGTGTAGATAACTTTCCAAAATCTTTTGAGTTAAACTGTTATAAACACTAGATTAAGGTTATTAAAGCATAGGTTTATATGGTTTAAAAGTAACGGCAAAATCAGTGCAAAATGGTCAGCCATGTGCCATTGGTGTTTTATCCCTCTAACCTAGGGCTGGCATATACAGTCAAGTTTCTCAGAAACACCTATGTGTTTCTGACTTTAAAAAAAAATATTGGTTTATTAGCTTGTGCTATTCAGTGGTTTCTCAGAGCCACAATTTCTGACAGATTTCTATTTCATTCTACATCTTATTTCTCAAATACAGTAGTAATATATAAAAATAAAAATCATGATTAACACAACACAAACACCTATGTAGATTCAAGTTGCTAATGTACTATGGCAAATAAATATTTCAAAGGTTGCTGAATTTGTCCAAATTTGCTTGAATTTCCCTAAGAGAATATCCCAGGCCCTGCTGCTGAGGTCCTCTGTTATGTGATTGTTAGAAAACCAGAAAGAAAAATATTGTCATGAGTAAAGGCTTGCAGGGAACAGTCATGAAGCATTATTACCACAAGTGGGAAGCACTCCTTTCCTATAGCATGCTACAAAACTGCCACAAGTACAGATCCTACCTGGTTGAACTGAGAATGGCTCAGCTTTTTGTTTCTACTCTTTCAAAGGATTCAAGTTTATCTAATGCCGGGTACTTGTGTGTCCATGCTGGCTAGGACAGGTGTGAGGGCAGCAGGCACAGCAAGGAGGTGGTATGCTGAAATCTCTTCTCTCAGAGTGGTCTTCTGAATAGGCACTGCCCTTGCTATGATTTATAATTTGGACAGAGATTATCAGGGAGTCTTGACATGCAAGTTATTTATTCATAAAAGTAAAAAAAACACTTTGGAAGGCAGATGGATATTTTCACTAGTACTGAAGTTCCTTACAACTTGACTACTTTCCAAGGGTTTTACAATTTTAAAAGTTAATCATGAAACTCAATATCTTCAAGTCAAACTTTCCAAATAAGGAAATCTCAGATGCTTCTATATCAAGTGCTCAACATAAATTATTTTTTGCCCTGATATTTATCCATAAGTATCCATAATTTTCCTTTACTTTGTAATTACTGTAAGTTAGCAGCATTACCTGTAAGTTAGTTTTTGGTGGTAAAAATCAGGCTAATGATAGACGAAAGTAAGAACCCAAAAACTGAGATGCTTTTGAAAAATACAGCAAAGCTTAAACCCCTAGCAGTAGAGTGCAGATTTTCTATCAATATGTAGGCTGACAAGTGCTTTGTTAAGCCTATGTGAATGACAAGTAATAATAAAGCGGGAAAATGGAACTATAATCACCCTGGGCTAACTGGAAAGAGCCAGGCAAGAAAATGGAGCAAACGGTGATGCACAACATCCAGGAATTTATGTTCAGCAAACTCCTGTGCATAAGATATGTCAAATTATTCCCACTTTTGGTGACTGAAAAAGATCTCAGTTTTTACTGGCTTGTTAAAATACATTCTCTGATTTGGATATTGCAGAGTATTTGGTAAAAGAGATCTAGGGAACAAAATTCTATCAGTTCACTCATATTTCCTACATAATCTTGCTTAGAGTACTACACACCTGAAAAGGCAGTTTAGAAATTGTTCAGTGTGAAATTTTAAGAGTATATTCTGTTTTACGCTCCACATGTACAAAGCTACTGTCTATACTGGGGAACCATTCCAAGAAAGCTCGGGTTAACTGTTCTTTCAAGACATCCACTAAGAATCTGTAAATGTCTGAATGGGAGCCCTTTGCTGTTTAGATAGCGAGAGATAAGATTTCTTCTTTAAATATTAGCTGTCAAACTGTGTTATGTCTTATTATGTTTCATCAGATTGGCATTCAGCATGATGAGGTTTAACAGCACATGCTGATAACGCACAAATAGTGTAACATAACTTAGGAATAAAATTAAAGGGCAGTAGACTATTTTCAGCTCAGATACCCGCTTATCAATGTTTTGAGAGAGAACACAATTCAACCACAACGGGAAGTGTAATTCATGTTCACAAAACTAGCAAGTTCTTTTCACCAGCTAGCTAAATTAGAACAGCAGCTGTGCAGACGGCAGTGTGGTTTGTGACTATTTTCAATCACCATAATATTTGCAGAGTATGTTCAAGGTATGTATGTTTTGTAGTTCCCAGAAGAAAAACCTGTCACTTGAGAAGTATTCTTAAGGTTACAGGTTTGGATGAGTATATAAGGGACGGGTTTTCTATGTCCAGTACAAATAACATCAGCTCGAGAAGCAGCAAAGGGCAGTTTCTGAACAGTTCAACCAGCCTCCAGAATCTCTCTTACTAAACATGCTGAGTTCATTCTATGCATCACAGATTATATACCTTTAAACCCCTTTCATCAAGAAGAAAGGTTAGCACTCCACTGAGATAACTTTTGAAAGTGGAAAAGAGACTGACTGCTGATTTTAATAGGTTACTCGTCTGTAGTCAAATTCTCAATTTGGAACTCAGTTAGACTCAATTTTTAGTACTCTTCTTCCATGCAAAGTTTTATTTTCTCCTAATTTGGACTGCTCATGTATTAATGTCAGATAATTTTTTATCTCCCTCTCTTTCTCCCCTAAACCTCAATTACAGGTTGCATTCCAAAAGATGAATATTTGCGCATGCTTGGGAATTAAAATGCTGACCTTCGGTAGACTTTTCTTCCTCAGTGTTTTCCGACTATCTGCTCTATATCTGACAAATGAGGCAGTGAGGTCCCTCCATATTCCGTTTGGGGTCTATTGGCTGAGGAACTCTTGGTCATCCTACCTGCCTGACGTCTAGGATCATGATGAATTGTCTCCAACTCTAGCCTCAGATTGTTTTTTAACATTTAATTTAGTTTCTTCCTGTGCTTGGATGAACATGGCCATGTTATGGATTTCTGCTCTAATGTACACCAGCAGGTTGGAAGAACAAGCCTCAGCAAGCTGTGGAAATAAGAGAGGCTAGATCAATAGTCAAGGTCATGACCCTGGCTCTGATTTTGTACACTGTCCTGAGATTTTCTCCCCTTAAAAGCCTCCGACTGCTTCTAATGTGGATCCAAGTGCATACTGAGAGAGAAATTCTTAACAATCAACCCCCCAAAAGGGTAGGTGTAGCTGGATCCTCTTACCTTTTGCATCTTATATACAGAGCTGACAAAGAATGTGCCTCTCTGCATTTGGTCTAAGAAAATAACTTATTTTAAACGTTGTCCCAGGCAACCTTTTTGAGAAAGAGAAAGGACACGGTAAATTTTGCCATCTGGTGCTGTGAAAACATTCATTCATTTGTTCATTCATTCATTCATTCATTCATTCAGCGAGTAGTTCAGACACTACTAGAAACAGTTTCAGATACATGCTAACTGCAATATCCCATTTTAATGAAGATGTGTAATTGTAAGCTAAATAGCAAAAAATATTAATTTCACAAGTATACCTTGATTATACCAAGTGGAAAATGCTGCCCTAAAGTGTTGTGATACAGGAATAAAGATGCTAAGTCGTTTGTTGAGCCTGCCTTTGTGCTACAGATAGAGCTTTGTGTCTTCAAATATATGACTGTAATGCAACAAGGCACATTTCTGAATGGGTAGTAATTTTCCACTGCAGGATACAGTCATGCTGTGATTTAGTGCTAGAAAGAAAGAGAGAAAGAGGGAAAAAAAGAGAGAAAGAGAAAGAAAAAGAGAAAGAAAGAGAGAAAGAGAGAAAGAAAAGACAATTATTGCAAAGGTATTTAATGTATCAAAACAGCTCACATCCTTGATACAGATAAATTGTCATATCTGTTAAAACCCAGCCCACAGTGATGTGCAGTCAATACGATAAACAATTCAGTCTCCAGTAGAGATGAGCAAAAGAATTTCTCACGCAAAGAAGCAACCTTTTTGTTGTTTCTGCAAAAGAGTGAAAAAAATCACTTTTCACTGGGCCCCTGTTTCTGACTTTCACTTAGCAGAACAGAATGCTGTATATCGCAACAGAGGAAGAGAGCTAAAGGTCAAGAAATTCAGCTTGTTGCATCCCACTGTCTTGATCTGAATCTGATCCACATGCTCAGCAGCAGGATGGATGCAGAGAACTGCAACGAATATTGAAAGAAAAAGAAAATATTGCTTACAAAGTTTTCTCGTAATAGCTGAAAATTTTTTACATATAAAATTGGCCTCCAAGAGAACAGGAATTTGTAGTGTTTCACATGGTAAAAATCAGGAGTTTGCACAACGTGAGAAAGAAGAAGATAAATGAGCTTTATGAATTGACACAGTAAGGTTGTCCAGAGGTATTTAGCTGTCTCATGGGATCTTCAGTCAATGTAAATTAGATGTGTAGTGGCTTTGAAAAATCTCACTCTTATGCCTATTGCATGTTGAGGTGCCAAGTCACTTCTAATAACAGTCACTGAGCCCCGTAACCATTAGAAAGGAAAGGTAGAGGACTTTGCTTAGCTTTGGAACTTTTGGAATTGTCCTTTTGGTTCCAACCTCCAGCTTTGAATTTAGATATTTCTCTTCTGTATGGTGAGGACTAAGCAATCAGACTCCTCCCTTTTATAAAAATTTGTACATAAGTACCTGATGGTAGGACCACCACTCTAAGCTCCTTAAGCAATAATTCAACATTTTACTTGCCCCAAATACACCATCTCTATCTGCAATCTCTAGGAAAAATATGCAATAATATTTCACCCAATGCTACAGAATTACGAGATATGACTGGATGAGATGACTGAGGAGAAACAGAGAGGAATTTGTTAACAATCATAAAAGAATATAGCCCTATTCTTATAAGAGGTACCAAATTCTGCAGTGTTTAAAAGAGATAAACAAGAAACAGTATACAGTCTGTAGTACTACAGCAGGATACAGAGACACAGGTATAACATTATTACTGCTATAGGGTTAAACTCTTCCATTATGTCCCATTTGTACTGCTCCATCAGCAGAAGGGGCTTAGTAACCTAACAGATACGATTAGCGTGGATACAAAGGAAATAACTTACATGGATGTGTAAGATAGACTACTGCATTGGTCCACACTTACTGTATAGCCCATAATGTTCCACAACTTCCAACAGAAGGATGAGAGCGAGGAGACCTGTGTCACAGATGGAATACTCTGCTGCAGTGAAGCACACCCCACAAGAGATCTGGAAAACCCTTGCTCTAGTCTTCTGACTATTTTCTGAAGTTTTTTCTTGATTCTCGCCTTGGCTGTGACAGCCACATCCCCACCGTTGTTCAGGGCACGTGTTGTGTTGCCTGATGGTTTGTTTCTCATTTACCAATGTATTTCGTTTCAGTGATTCACTTGGCTTCTCACAGAAATAATATTTTCTGGTAACATTATCCCATGCTGGCAAACTGTCCACCAAGAAATATATCTGGAAGAACTGAGCACAGAACGGGGAACTAGGAAATTCTGTTCTTTGATTCTGGCTTGGGTGGTCTGCGTTTTTCTCAGACCCAAACTTTCAGAAGCAACTCCACTGGGTGGGACTTATTTTTGCATATGCTACGTTTGATATTCAGGACTAAATTTCCAAAAGGAGAGGCTGCCTTGGCAACAGCCACAGTTACATATCTGGAAATGATAAAGTGCTCTCTTTTTCTAAATATATTATTTCTCATGATGTAAGTTTAATTTAGGGAAGTAAGCCTTACAAATAAAAAGACTTTGGGAAAAAATCTTATCATACCAGCTGAAATTTTTATTGTAAATACGTCCACGAAAATCTATGCTATTTGCAAAACAATGATCTAATACAAAAAAAACTTTAACGTTATATGAGTGTGGTTTTTACTAATCTCTTTGTTTACTATTAAACCTCACTTATAATAACTTTCTGGGTAAAATCCACCTCTCTATAGAGAACTGCAAGAGCCCAAGAATTACTTGCATCCAAACCAGAACTTTTTCTCTTTGGGGTGCTGTCTAGCTAGGTTTTTAGTGAAAAGCAGTTAAGATCTGCCATTTTCTACTATTCTTGAAAACCTGAAAATCTCTGCAAATGTTAAGGCAGCATCAGCTGTGTGTGCTCATGAGATTCTCAAACTATCACTATGTAGGTGTGGGTTTGATCCTTAATAAATAGCAGCTTTTATTTTGATGATTGAAAAATGTCTGAGAGAGAAATTCTAAATCTGTAGAGATCCAGGGAAATATATAGGAAAGGAAAATATATATAGGAAGGACAAATAACCTTCATCTAGTAGAAACAATCCAGGATTTAAGAATGCAAATTATCTGAGGAAAGTAACAGGCAAATGTTAAGGATGACAATGGCAAATACTTCAACTTTCCTTCATGGAGATACATAGTATGTGAACCAAAGCACTGGAAAGCAGCACTTTCACAAATATTTTTTGCATGAGTATGTAGCAAAATGTTTTCTTACTTTTCCAGAATGTCACTTTGTTACCCTTTCACTTCAGGCTTTTTTTCAATGCATTTGTCCTATTTTGTCTATGAATACCAGCTATTTGTATCACAGTTATATTCAAAGAGACAATACTTTTTGTAAAATATTTTCTAGTTGAAATTTTGCTCCTGTAAGGGCTGTTGGAATCTGTATAGACAAATCTGGGATCCAGGTGACTAAAGGTAAATTTGAACTGAACTAGGAATAACCATTAACATTATTATTAAGATACATATTCATCAGTTTGTTTGTTTGTTTGTTTTTTAAAGAATGTGCCTGCTGGGTGAAACTAAGTAGTTTCCAGTGCTCCAAGGAACCCTGAAGAGTTGCACTTTGACAACTACATTCCCTGTCTTTTCAAAAAACCTCTAGGAAATTGTTCATGTAGAAATGACCTGTTAAAGAGCCAGAGTCCGACTGGATCACAAACATGTTTATCGACTTCCATACACGAGGCGGTCCAGGTTCTACTCTCAGTGACGTGTGTGTGAGCTTGCTGAAGTGGATAGAATTGCTCAGATGCAACTGACGGTAGAACCTGGCCTACTCAGTACTGAAAACCATTTCATAATGCTATACACTACCCCAAAAGGGTTTTGCATTTACACAAGAAATGGTGGCACAGGAGTCACCCTTAAAAAGTCTGGGGAAGAGGAGGATAGGGAGTGTAGACTATGCAAATATGCAACCATGTAACCCTACGATTTCCAAGCATCCCTGGCTCCTGCATACGCTGTTTCTGGCTGATTTCAGCATCCCAGCAGACACTGTTTGGTTCCTTTTGCCATTTTATTTCCCATCATACACCTTCAGCTGCAATGGGTGATTGCTTGCAGTGTACCATAAACTCCAATTCACATTTCCAGTTTACCAAGAGTGGCAAAATATAGTCCACGTAAAACATGTTTGTCAGTCTATAAGACCAAATTAGGCTGCTATCGGCTATGCAGGAACATTTCAGTGTGTTTGGGTCCTTCATTTCTCCAAGGGAGGACAACAAAAGTCACCAGTATTGTCACTGCTGTTATCAATATCACCTCTGAGCCAAACTTTTTTTTCTTGTACTATTTTTTGAAGTAATAGTTAGAGCTCAAGAGTGTCTATTCTAGAAGAAAAGTCTCATTCTAGCATCTGTTTCTGCCCCTCAAGTGCCTTCTTTTTATGCTACAGAGCCTGCTCTATCTGATGAGACATTATGTCATACTAAATCCATTTGCCTCTCTCCTTTGCTCACTCCACCAGAAAGTGGTTCTTCCTTTCGATTGTGAATGCTCTTTCAATTTTTTTTTATTGGTGACTCTTTCCCAACACTTCTAAACACAGCACAGAATTCCTTTTGTCCTTAAGATTTATTTTCCTTAACTCTATATCTGAAAATCATGCACAGGGGAACCTGTGTGCTGTACCTCAATAAAAAAGCAAAAATCAGCAGCAACTCGGAAAACTGGTCCCATCTGTGCTCTCATATCCCATTCAGAGAACACAAAATGCAAAAGACTTCTTATATCTATGCCCTCCCAACACTAGCTATGTAAAAGGTATAACCTTTCTTCTTTTTCAGTGCTTGCTGCAATCTAATCCACTGATGTTAAATAAAATTATGAGAATTATGATTCTATTAGTATAATATTAGTCTAAAAGTACCTTCCAAGTCAAAAAGAAAGAAGAATTACTTTTCTTGGATTTGTGAAAATTATTGTCTCAAAAAAAGTCCTTGTGAATTTTTTTTCTGACATTACCCTTGTTTCATGACTTATTGCCTCCTGTTTATGTCCATGGCGAAATGTTCACAACCCACCCGTCTGAACTGACCTCCCTCTCTCTCCCCTCTGAGTGCAGATGACATGAGCACAGATCACAAGATTAATTCTTGTCAAATACACATCTTCTGGATGTTGCGAACAATACATATACAGCATGCAAGGACAGGCTAGACTTTCAAACTGCTATTCTCTTTAGATATTAGCAGCACCGTAGCATCTTAATAAAAGTTTCCACTCCTGTGTTCCTTATATACTGGATTCTTGCATATATTGTCCCTATCTATAAGCAAAGGAAAGTCTGAAAAAAAATCTGATTTAAAGGTTATCAACCACTTCAGTTTCCACCAGCTTTTGAAAACGGGGAGTATCATAAATGTATGAAGAAACGCAGCCAAGTGAAAGCCATCAAACTGAGTAAACTCTGTCTCACTTATACAAAAGCAAGAGCCAACTTCATATTTACCTGATACTGTGTTTCGGTCAAAATAATGGCTATTCTTTACACCTGGCTCTAGGTACTAGACTTGGATCAGACTCATAGGGAAAAGATCGTTCATGCTTTGTCTCTTGTTCAAACACTCCTTCATCATAAATTCCGGAAACACAGCTTTGATTGGACACAATTCCCTTGCCACTCCACAAGCCAAACTGAGATGAGGCCAGTTATGGGAATTTGTCATCATGTGGAACTCAGGTATCAAAGAGTATAGCTTTATAGAGGCAAAAACTTCTAGTGAGACATTATCACATGCGTTACACTCACACGTGGGTCTGTGGACATAAAAGATCAACGCAGAAGGATACCAAAAGGTCAGTTTTCAGGATTTCCTGAATATTCAAGGATTCAGCATATATTTTGTTCAGACTGTTGATCAAATCCAATTTAAATGGAAAAAACCCTGCTTATGGACTGCCTGGTCAACTTCATAGACCTTCTTTACTTTCAAAGAAGAAACAAACATTAAAAAATGTGTATTATATGTTTAAAGAATTTTTTAACAGAAGATTCAGCCTTAAGTAGCTTTCAGTCTCGTCAGCCAATAGCTCCTGTATTTTCCCAGAAGTGGTAATTTAGGAAATATAGCTATAGGACTGTGTAAGGATAGAAGAGATCCTCCTTCAGAAAAAAAAATAAATTCCTTTTTTATTGGTGTACTGTGATTATAGTCTCTTAAGAATTGTATTTTTAGTCTCTTAAGAATTGTATTTTTTTCCAATTTTATTTATATAAAAAATTTCCAAAACTATCTTTTAAAATCATACCAGAAAGTTAGGCAATCATACCTAAAACCAGGTGACTGAGAAGTATGGCTTTAACTAGAGTAATTTTTGAAAAGGAGAAGCTTGACTGAAACCTACCAATAGAGTCCTAAATTTCCCCTGAGAAAACAAATTTTTGTGTCCAGGAAGAATCTGTAGATTTGCAGAACTTCTTAAAGTAACTTCAGTCTTTAGAAAAGCTGTTTTTTGCCTCCTCTCTCCCTTTCTCACCTCCACGTACTCCACAAACACACATATGCACAGAACAGACAGGAGAGATGTTTGTGAAAACTGCAGTTTCTGCAATCAAAAGTACAACATTTACTATGGCTTTTATCAAAGATTTCAATTCCCTCATCTTAAGGAAAATGACCCTTTTATTTTGTTGTGGACATAAAATTATGGCCCAGGGAAAATTGGAAGCATTTCTGTTGAGGGAAATCAATTTTCTCACTGCCATATATGATCAACATGTCACAGCCATCACCTAGATAATAATAGTAAAGTACAAGTAAAATGGCTGGTAATACTGGCTTCAGGAAAAAAGAAAAAAAAAGAGCAAGATAACACCTTTTTTTCCCCAAACATGTTTGCAATAAAAAAAGTAGAAAGAATGCAAAGGTTTCTCCCATGATCATAGCCTTTCAGAACAAGAGTGTTTTATTTTGTGTATTGATAGTGTGAAGTGTTGATGAAGCTGATGAGAAATTTGGCCTTCCTGGAAAATAGTCAGCTCTTTGCGTAAGCTGTGCTGGGTCCTTTTCAATCAGCTTGTTAATGGGTGGCTAATAGTAAGAAGATGTGACCAGCCTGAGATTACCCAGGAGTACGTTTATGTAGAGGCAACACTCAGAGCACAGAAGCATCTTCTTAATTTGGATACTACAAACAAAGGAAACATCAAATCTGACCTTGCTGGGGAAATGTTAATGGCTTCTACTTATCCTCCTTCTGCCACTTAGCATCTCTTGTGCCCCACCTTGGGAAGCTTCCCGGCAGAAGTGTGCATTAGCAGAACTCTACGCTTACAAAACCCTGGCCCAGACAAGGAGAAAACATTACAAGTGATTAAATGGTCTTTTGATGTTCACTTCAACAGATGTAACACGTCACCACAGTTAAGCACTTCTCCAGTGACGCCACAGTAGTATCTACAAGGTAAATCAGAACTCTGTTAAACAGAAGGAAATAGTTTAGTTTTTCAGTTAAAATTTAAATGGTGCCAGTTAAAAATCAAGAAACTACAGCTGACAAGGCTGGGGACTGCAACACGGGAAATGAGAACAGAAACCAACACTGATTTAGATTCATTAAAGAAACCTAAATGGGTTCAACCCCTGGTAGTAACTGATAGTAAATAGTTTATAGCAAATAAATCTGTAATCTTCTCCAGCTCTTCTATCTCTGTTGTACTTTGAACTTTATGAAAATTTAAAGAGGAGGTGGTGTCATTCATATCATGCTGCAAGAAGGGCAGTGGGCTTATGGAACTAGCTGAGAAATTATTATAATAAGGTTTGTCTTAAGAGAGAGAGAGGGGACAAAAAAAAAAGAAAATTAGGGCTGCTCAATCTCCCACAGTTTTTGCTGATACTTTTGGACTTTGCTACTGTTCCTAAATGCTAAATCCTGAAAGATCATTCTTATTAACCAGTTACCATAACATCCACACCTGGAAATAACTGTTTTTACCTTTGCGAATCTAGGAGGTTGTGCATTCCTATGAGCTTATGTGGGATCCAGCAGCAAAATCAATGGCATCAGATCCTCATATGAGTCAGACTCTTTGAAGGAAGATGCCATCAAACTGGCCCCAGATTTTCAGGGCTAGCTTTTTATAACCAGTTAAGATCTGTTTGGTATGGTACATAGATGAATAACAAGGAGAGAAGAGCTTCCTTGGTTGGTCTTGAACCATACACTCAAACTATCCCCTCCAAATATGTCCCAAGTGGCATGATTATGTAAGGTGACGTAAGCCGGCGTGATAGTATAACAGCATATGAAAAAGAAGTGACAGCACCAGATTGTGGTCACTTAAAAGTATAGCTTTTCCTGACATGTCTGTGTCTATAATTCCTTTTGGAGAAGCCTCCACTGTTTCTGCAAATGGAATACTATTGTCCAAAACCAAACAGTGATCTGCAGGCCCGGGGATAATGCCATCAGTGTAACGCCAAGTACTACATTACCAAACATGTTGTAATATATCCTCGCGAAGGAGTCACCACCCCTGGAGATGTTCAAGAAACATGTATATGTGGTGCTTTGGGACATAGTTTAGTGGGTTGGGTGGTGTTGGGCTGACACTTGGACTTGATGATCCTTGAGGTCTTTTCCAACCTTAGTGATTCTATGATTCTATGAAACAGCCATTCTTTCTCAGGCTTTGTAATTAAAAAAAAACAAACCCAAAACCCAACAAAACTAAAGTCTTCCACAAAACTAACTCTGTGAGGTGACAGACATTTGATGTCTTTGAGCTTCCATAATACAAGAGTGTACTGGAGGTTCCCTGAGAATCTATAGTACAATTACCATAAATAAAATTCAAACAGACATGGTGATTCTTGGCCAGTAAATTATAAATTCTACAGTATGTTGTTAAAGGAAACAAGCTTTTCCAAAAGTAAGGTTTCTGAATCAGCACATTTTTGGGAGCAGAGCACTGGCATTATTGGATTGACAGGCATTATAATAAATCATATCATATATATTCTGGTCAAATCTAAAGGTAAGAACATTTATTTCAATATTAGTAGTTTAGAAAAACACAGGCGCTAACCTCAGACACCAATTATAGATACTCTGCCTCTAATATTTGCTTGAAAAATAGGACAAAAGTTTATCAGTTCTTCAAAATACAGATTGAGCAACAGTGGTCAGGCATATTTCTCATTGTATCTTTAATGATGGAAATCAACTGTTCATGCTTGGAAGTAAAGTGCTTCCTTGGTAGCCGTTTTCACACAGCTGGATAAAATTGTAACAATTTGGTAGGACAGCAACTACTGACATTTTTAATACTTGCTATTGCAGTATGAGGACTCTGAGCAAAAAGTCAGTACATTACTGATGAGGGTGACAGAAGACAGTATGAACAAATTCAGTTAAGAACAAAACTATCAGTTCTTGCTGTAGAAACAGATAAACACAGCAAAAACTCATCTCATTATTCCTTTTTTTTTTTTTTTAGATGAAGAGTGATGATTTTCTTAAGGCCTCAAAACTATTCTCCCCCTGTGTGAAACAAGCCCCGGCTCCATTTGCAGAGCACTTCATTCACAAACACTCAACACAAGTGAAACTTTTGCTTTGACTGTCAGATTCCCATGAGAATTCCTGTCAGAGCAGTGAGAGAAGGACCTGATTTGTGGTCTTATTAATGACTAAAGTGAGGAAGAAACTTTCTACTTAGCTTGTCAGGTAGCAAAAACATCTAATTTAAACACACTGGTAGTCACTTTAATTACTAATTTGCATACAACAAATAATGTTTATATTTTTTGTGGGAGTTATTGTGAATTTCATGAAAGTCCACTATGTCCCCAGTTTGGCAAAGTGTTTAAGAACAAAAATAGTGTGGCAGCTAACCTGCTTAAAATCAAGCATCGGCTTTATTAGATGAGGAACTCTGTGTAATAATTAATGAAGGTTAAACATTAAGTTTTCAAGCCTATCTGATCATTCTAAGAATATGCAATCCATGACATGCTTCAAATTTAAATACAGTCTGGAAGCATGCTTCTAAGGAGTAAAAAGTATAACTGGAATGTGCTAAAAATACGGTGAAGACCTTTCAAATCCTTTTTTAGCCTTTAATCCATTATTTAGCACTTCATTCTTTAAAAGAAACCTGCAGAGCTATATCCTCAGAAGCACAACCTTGAAACAAAGTGGTTTTAGACATGCACAGAAAGCATTACCACCTTTCATTGTAAATTGACACCTGGGCACCCATATGTCCTGATCCCTAAAGTCATACTTCAGAGTATAGACTTATTCATTCAAAAACACTTCATCTGATTTATATCAAAGTACCTGCTCCTGGCTACACAGACTAAGTAAATGTCCAGCTCAGACAGCAAACACTGTTGTCTTGAAATCTTTCATTCTGGTGCATTATCATGCGTTTATCATTACGGTGTTTCATACCCACAAACCCATAAATATTTGGCTTTGGTTGTAGGCAGACCCGAGTGTCATGGAAAGCTGACCTGCAAGTAAGTAAGAGGAAAATCTTATCTGTGGCCTTGGAGAAAAGGAGATAAAAATGAAGGGAAAGTTTGAGTAGTGTGAGCAAAACTTTTTTTTAAGCTAAATTAAGTAAATGTCCTGTAGTCAGTTATTAACTTCACATGGTTAATGTGGCTGTTTGGTCTAGAAAGGTTATCTGCCGTAACATTTCTTAACATTTTCATAATGTTATCAAGAATTAAAAAGGTAACATTTATCAAACATTCACAGTGTCTCTGAGTCAGAACAAAGAGCAGCCACACAGTTGTGATAACATCCAAGCTGTCAGTTATAAGCAAGTCCAAATACCTTGGAGATATTTACTCTTGGATGATGCATTCTTTGTCATGTAAAAATGTAACTTTTCAAAGTACACATGTTACTGATTAAGTTAAAGTCAGAAAATCTTATTTCCTTCTAATTATTCCTAAAGCCCTATGCAAAAGATGGAGAAGGATAATCAACAGGATGATCCAGATAAGAGAGCCTTAACATGAAGAGAAATCAAAGAGCCCAATCCCCCAAATCCTTCTATGATTAGTCTTTAATCTACAGTGAGATTGCTCATGTGAAACAGAATTTATGGGATCAGATTTTAAATCTCCCAACTGCATTCTTCCTAAGAAAAGAGTTGGATTAAAATCCAGATCCAATGTCTCATTGTTTCTGGCAACGTCAGAGAAACAATGGCAGCAGTCATTGAGTCTAAAAGACTCACACCATTCCAGTAGGCTTCAATTTGAGCAGCTAGGACTAATCCTCAATGCAGAGAGTGGAAAATTTTGGTTACGGTACTTCATGTTAGATCCCTTACCCATGAAGCAAATGAACCTGTATAAGTGACGATGTTAAAGGCAGCCAAGAAGCTAGGAATCTCAAACCTTTCCTCTACACCAAACAGCATAACCTCTGATTGAAAAGCTTACTATTTTTCCAAAATATGAGAAGGCAGAGAAACAAGCTCTGCCTTCTCTTTCTAACATTTCCAGCAATAGCTTTGGGTTAAGACATTGTATTCTGATTTATATTTGAGCAATTATACTTATGTGGAGACTATTCCAAGAAACTGCAGTGTGCAAGTTAGAAAGTGGAGTGACTCGGAAAACAAGGAACTAAACAGCCCCAACTACAACCCGGATCTGCTTTAGGTTCACCTCCAACTATTCATTTCCCCATTCAGATCTAGGAAGTACCTGGCTGTATTAACAGCTCTCACCCAGACCTATTTCTGGTCAATAATAAATAACTTGAGAAGAGTAAATAGGTGAACAGAATTGCTAGTTACAACCTCTAACAAATTAAAAGGTGTCAAATCAATATTATGTTTCAATGGGACTCCACACTTTGCAATTCACTCAATATTTCCTAAAATTATCATTTCACTAGTTAATCAGGGATTATTTAAATTATGTGCTAGCTACAGCTTTGCAGTCAATGTGTCTTCCATTGAGTCCAGTAAATCCTGCATCAGGAAGTGGGACTGGAAGGATGAGAGGCACCTGCTCACATTTCTCTGTGTTGTATGTACGTACAAAGGCCACAGACTGGATTCTGCACTTCTCTGCTTGGCTTGCAGCCCCTCTTACAGGATGAGTGAGCATACAGGCTGGCTTTGCTTCTGCATCAATGGGACAGGCGGCACGGACAAAGGGAGCACACACAAGAGCTCCTCCTCTGTCTAGCTGTAGAGCTCCTTAGGACTCACAAATGCCTCCATTTCTCAGGAAGGAGAATGTAATTCTGTTCTACATTTTTCTTCTTTCCCAGACTTGCTAATCTCTTAATGTAAAATGGATCAAAATGATAGATGGCTTATTGTCTTCATTCTGCTTTGAGATCACGCTACTTTGCTTTCTGATGTCTTGAGTCCTCTGTAGAATACAACAGGTCTTAGAATAAACCTACTGATCAGATCTGTACACATGACTGATTCTGCTTCCCTTCCTGATAAGCACTACACAAATCCCTTCTCAAAATACATTGTAGGTTTTGCAGTAAAATGCAAAAGTAGCAGAACAGCATTGTTAATTCACAGAGGGTTTTATAATGATACACTTGAAAATATTTACTATCTTTTGTAATATTTGATATTAACTACAACCATTGATGTTCTCCTTAGAGAGCTCTGATTAGAATTACCAAGGCTATTCCAGGATGAATAACCAATTCCAGGTCAAAGTCTGATACAGGTTATAGCCAACAAGTACAGGATGATCTTTTGACTTCAGTGACATTGCTCTAGATTTACTCTAGTGTAACCAAGATTAGAATCAGGCTTTTCTTAAAGACACTGTTCTCTCAGGTGCCTTTCCAGATTAATCGGCACAATTACATCCTTCTTTCCCTTTTCCCCCTCAGGTGGATCTATATGTCAGTCTTACAAGCTCTGTTGATTCTGAGCTGAATGAGTGGTGTAGGGAAATGAGTTACAACGGACCCCCTCATCTCTAAAGGTCCAAACTCTTTTGGTTTTGATGCAGAAGTCACAACAATACACTAACCTTTCATTCACTCAGACCTCCTCTTCTTCATTTGAAGGGTAAGAGACACTTCCAGAATGCAATGGGCTGTCTCCCTTCACCTGTGAAGCACTTCATGAAACCCTTATATGCACTTATTACTTCTTCAGCTACAACAGCAAAAAGACTATTGGCATTCACAGTTGGAAAGTAATCTTTCAACTGGAGAATTGCTAAGCCAGAGGGGATGGCTTAGTGTTCTAAACATTTAGGATCAAATTAAGCCTTGGTAGAAAAGAAAGCAACTTGGCTGACTTCAGTGGAACTGTGATCATTTACATCAGAGGTGAATTTGTCCCACAAGACTGCATGGAAACACTGATGCAAATCCCAGCAGTCAGGGACAAGTTGATTGGTTTGTCAATTCAGCAATATGACAGAAGGTTTCTTAAGAATGCTAGGTTAGGAAGGGCTATTGTGAATAAAAGTGGAATCCTTATTTCCCTGAAAGATATGGCACATCCAGAAAAGAAGAAGGCTTGGCTTAGAAATGTGTTTGCAAATAGATGTAATTTAATTCAGGAAAAAAAATAAATATATACATATATCTCCCTCCCCCCTTCCTTTCAAAAAATTGCCTTTCTTTGCTTATTCCCTCCAAATATTACTTGAAGACACCATTGGTTTTCAAAAATGCTCATCAAGACATCTTACCCAAATACACTCAAACAGTTGTTTATATAAAAAGTTATTTCATCTAGCAAAAAACACCACCAACTAAACAACATGAAATATAAAGAGAAGTTTACCGTTTGCCACGTGTTTATCTTAGTTCTAAATAATAGCAGCCAGCAAGATGCTTTTATTAACTTTTTTCTGGAATCTGTTAGTAATGGGCTGGTGATAAGAGTGTTTTGTCCTATTCTATTTTATCTTTCAAAATCATTTGCTCAAGTAGCTGACAAATCTTCATCAGAACAGAAAATGCTGCTAACACATTTCAATTGGCTATCCCATAGGCAGTATGAATAACGTCACTTAAAATCCACTAAACAAGAATTTGCAAACTTTTCCCACTTTTCTGCGCTATGTCTCTGTTCTTGTTTCCATTGCGCTTAAAAAAAAATAAAAATCCTCCTTCTTTTAGACCATGGGGGAGCAATTAATACTGCATTTTATTTTTTCCATTGCACTTTGATTGTATATTTTCATTATTTCATCAAGGTTAATTAATGAATATTTTCATTCAAAAATAAAGACAAAAATATTATTATTAACAACATAAATATCATTTTCAGACCTGCTGTATCGGACTTTCACAGGGAAAGTGGAAATCAACAGCAGCTCCTATTGTCTCCTGTTTAGACTTCCAGGGGAAAAGGCTGTGGGTTAGTAGCGTGCAAAGACAATGTTCCAATATTAGAAATCTCCCAACCAGAAAGTTGTATTTTGGGTTTGTGTTCCCCAGACCTCTGCAATAGCAAAGTCCTTAAGTGCTGTTAGATGGCAATTACACCTTAAGCAAAAAGATATTGCAGATCATTGATTCCTGCAAATCTCCTCTCCTTTGAAGTAGCAGCACTTGCTTATGAATGAAGATACACACACTTTCACCTTGAAATCACATGAAACTATTTTCTCTATTTAGTCTTGGAAGCACATGAATTAGATGTTCCAAATTGGACACATCTCATCTTAAGAAAAGAGGTTTGATCCTGAGAGGCTCACTTTAAGCAGGCAAGATGCTTGTGTGAGTAGTCTCAGCAATATCACTGAGACTATTTGTGGGAGTGAGAATTAAGAATACGAAGTCTGCAGAATGTAGTTCATGTTTATCTTGGACCTAAAACATTTGTAGCTTCACTTGGGTGAGTAAGATTCAAGACATGCCACTGCCTCTTGTCTGAATGTTTGTGTGCAAAAGGATTCCTTCAGGGAGGAAGGCTTACAGGGCTGTGCTGTGTGAAACTACACAGTTAATTGGTGGAGAAAAAAATAGTAGAATTAAGCTCTTCTTTGATTTTACAGAACATTGACTTCTGCAAATGTGACCTTAAATTTAAATTGATTTGATCTTAAATGCAGGAGATTTCATCTACCTTCCAGGCAAATATGCTCCATATGTTAAATACCAGTAAATATAGTTAAGTTCTCCACTATCTATGAATGGAATACAGAATAGCTTTTCTGTAAAGACCAGATTCTCCCTTAGCAGCAGAGGATTTAAAAGGTCAGAACTAGTAATGATCAGCTGAAAACAAGGACTTGCCTGAAAGCTGTTAGAGGGTTTGCATTTCCAGTAGGTCCTAAAGCCCATTGCTTGACAGTCATTACAGAAAAAATCAGGTGAAACAGCACCTTGTGCTTTTTTTCCTTCTGGTGAGGCTTCTTTCTCTTTCCCTTCTGATGATGGATAACAAAACTTAAATGTTATTTTTAGAAAACACAATCAAAAGTCAAATAATTCCTCAAGAGTTATCCTGGGAAAACTGCTACAGGTTCAGGATTTAAATTGACCACTATGGGGTGGGGTAAGGAAATAAATTTTTATTTTTATTAGTTATCTCATAATTGATCACTGTAAGATTTTGTACTTTTTCTTAAGTTTACTGTACTGCTCACCACCTGAAGATGTTTTCTTAAACAATTTTGGCTACTTATTTGTTATGCAGCCCTCTGACATTGTCCTGGATAGCCTCTATTTTTAGTTCTTGGATCATATGTTCTGGGGAAGAAGAGTGATGCTATTCTCTCTCCCAAAGATAGATTACCCCTGAGTGCCAGGAGCTGGTAAAGGAAAAATACAAAAACAACAGCAAAGTGCTCATGGCAGAAGGCTTGATGGAAGCTTTACGGGACTAATTCTGATATGTTTACTTTATTTTCTTTTTAATGGGTTGTCAGCTGAGGAGAACAAACAGCTCTTCCTGCATCCAGAAGCATAAGCATTTATTGGTCCAGATAAAGCACAGAGAAGAAATATTATTCGGGGTGTACTATAAGTCATCACCATGTCTCTTCAGGTAAAATGCCAAAGTATTTCTGTTGTACAGTTCTCCCTGTACTGCTCTGTGCAACACAGATTGGTACTGGGATGCACGCATGGCCACTGGAACAGAGCAGAGTTTAACACGGAACATAGTCTCTTAATCTTATCCCGTAATAGCCTCTTAGGTAAAACTATTTCTGATATCATCAACACAAAAAGCTGTTCCATTGGGAATGATACATACACACTTTCAGTAGAAGAGAACACACTCATATGCATGTTCTGAAATCTCCAGAAGCTAGGAGGGGTTTGGGAAGGTTTGAAGACTCAAGGATTGCAGTGTCCCACTCTGAGAAACCTATACTGGCAATCCCCTACTGTCTCTATGTTGCTTAACCAGTCCTTCTTCCTGGGCAAAACCAGCTTGCTGTATTTTCCTCTTCTCAACCCATATCACAAGAAAAGCCTTATTTTTTTTTTTTTTACATTGGCATTGGATTAAGCAAATGGTATACATAGAAATCACTTTCCCAGCTTTTCAGAATATGGACTTTAGCACAAACATACGGGATTATTTTCAAAGTGTCTGGGAAAGGAAAACACATCAATATGGTTTAGATATGTTTCAGAATGCTGTCAGCATCAACTACAAAAATACATCTCCCCATGCTTGCAGTGAAGTTGGCTGGTAAATGTACTACCAAGCTGACATTCAGTGTCCTTGTAATGAATCAAGTCTCTGTCTTTACAGAAATCAGGGTTTACAGCACTGTGCCCTGCGTTTATAGCAGAGAGTAGCCTTACAGATCCATGTTTCCTTCATGTATTTCAAATTGCTTTAAACCATAAGCCTTTCTTTCCAAAGAATTCTTTAGAAAGTAAACCTCCCAATTGTCTTGTATGTTCTGGATCAGCTCCTTAGCTCTCACACTAGGTTTCACTATGACTGCATCTGTGTTGCTGTGTAAAACTGCCCAGAAGGAGACCAGAACGGCCAATAAATTTTATTTCCCAAAATTAATATCCATCTGGTCAGCTTTGGTGTGACTCAGTTCAATTGTCCAGGGGGGAAACTTGTGGGCACCAGTCCTTTTTCTGACCCCCAGTATCTATCTCCTTGGCATGTCAATGAGTCAAACACCCCGAGCAGCCTTTAGCTATCTGATGTACCTTTGTGGTGACAATGACATTACCCTCAAAGGCAACCCAAGGACATCCCTAGATTGTCACTAGTTGAGCAAATAGGTTTTTATGGGAGTCTAAACACATGCTGGTGCCAGGCTCTTAGAAGGAACAACAGAGATGCCAGGTGTCAGCTCCCAGAGGTGCTCAGGAACACAGGGAATTGCTGGAGCCCTCTCAGACACAGTGGGAACACAGCCAACAGGGATCAGCAAAACCAAAACCAGCTGGGAATCTTGCATTCCATTATTTTATGGATGTGAGAAAGCTAGGGTTGCTATTTTATCAACAGCATCTCCTTTACAAACTGTCAACTTACTCACTTTAAGCCAATTATTAATGGCACTATTTACATTTTTTGAAGAATCTGTGCTGCTACTGTACAAATAATTCCAATCCCAGATTCTCCTCAGGCATAATCATTCATATATATCAACTAATGACAGTTTAATTGCATGTCCTTATCATCATAAATGCTGAAATATTTGTAGATAATAATATGTGCTAAAGAACACATTGAATTTCAGTTTGCGATTAATTTCATTTTGCTATTTATATACAGCATATGGATTTCAACTTTTCCCTTGACACTGGCATTGTTGAAACAACCACTTGATCTATTAAATTTTTTGAGTAGCTCTTTAAATTATAAATAGTGCCCAGTTGTTTATTTCAAGTGCTTTCAGTACTCCAAATGTGGTTTAATTGTATTTGAAAACTGCCAAATATCAATGGAGATCAATCCTGTCCCATTGATCTGTTTACGCAGTTAAACATGTAGAATATCAGATTCAGGCTCTAACATATTTAAATACTCCTCTATTGATCAGCCACTGCCATGATCCAGCACAGACGATGGCATAGATGATTACAGGAAACTGCCTGCTCTGGCTTGCTCAACTGATACCTCTCTTTCAAAAGGCATTATGAAAAAAAGCATCCACAGCTCAAAACCAGAAGGTGAGCCAGACAGGCACACAAGCTTGACATACAAAAATGTTCAATACATGGAAAGATTTTAGGATCTGACGTGGGAAACCACAAAAACACAGACTGAAAAGTATGGAAAAGTACATTAAAATCATGCACCTTCACTGCCTGCATGTGACAAGAGGTGAGTTAGGGAGCCCAAACAATCTTTGTTCCTTCACAAAAGGAACCAATTATTCTCCAGGGCTGTTTGTCCAGCTAAAGGTCTAAACTCATGACACAGAACTGTCATCTGTAGAAGATTATGGGACAAAAATGCAGAAATGTCACATCTTGTGATGACGTTACTTCAGTGTTTTGGATTAGTATATGATCCTGGTCAGAGAGCTCTACAAGCAAGTAAAAATTATTTTGCTTCAATTCAAAACTCCTATGAACAGGTTTTCTAGAGCTAAATAAGTGTCCCTTTTATTTGTTAGACATTTTGAATAGCCACGAAAATCTGACCAGGAAACATCAACCTTTTACATTTGAAGTTCAGAATAATATGGCATAGAGAGAGTGCGTGAGGGAGGATGAAGTGTTTGTTCCCAATACCATATACAGATCAGGGTCAGACATCAGAGGAAAATCATTCTCTTGCCAGTGATGAAGTTTCAAGGGAGCAGTTCTGTGTTGGTACCTCTCAGAGAGTAGAGCGGAAAGCAATTCTTACATCCCTCAGACATCCACAGTTAAGTGAATGCAGAAAAAGGCAGAAAAAAAATGAGGGTTTAGATCTTGGGAAAAGAGGAGGAGTGGGATGGATTAAAGAGTGAAACTGATCTAGAGGATTGGCTGAGCCTTTCTAGGTAAGGAGACACAGGAAATCCACGTATAGTCCTGGAAAGTGCCCGATGCATGTGACAGGGGCTCAGAAAAACTCAGCATTGCTGTGGATGAATAAGCATAGCTTCCTGCAGTTCAGCAACAATTTCTGAGAGTTAAATGCTTTATTTCTAGTGCTGCTTTGGAAATCTCACCTAGCTGTGTAATACTATGGTGAAAAAAAAGAACAAATACATATAAATTGTTCTGTGGTGTTTCAGGTGAGTGAAAGCTTGGAATGCAACCACCCATCATTATTATTATTGCACTTTGTCAGCTAGTAAAGGTAAGTAAGAAATTGTCCTTGTCAAGTTTTCTCCAAAATTGAACCTTGCTTCAGGCCTTAAGTAAACAGCCTTCTCTGGGAACAGGTGCATGTGGCACTGTCATTATGTTATCAGATACATACATTTTCCTGAACTGTACACAAGACAGTGTTTGCACAAAGTCTAAATAGTTTTAAACTTTTCTTCATGTTAAAATAAGACTAAGTCTGTAGTTTAAGATAACCTACATACACGTTATGAGGTCATACTAACGCTTCTGATATTAGTTTGTATGATACTAGATTAAAAGAAAAGGATTTTTTTCAATATTAGTGATAATTACTGTAACTATTTTTACTTACAATAATTTTTGAGGAGAATACTGCATCTGCTTTAGACTCAGGACTCACTTTATAGGTGACAACTGTCTTCAGCAGGACTTGAAGATTTCAGCAGCTGCTGAAAATGAAACCTGACAGAGATATTTTGCACATTAAGAAAGATGAAACAAGGAAAAGTACGATTGTGCTGAGTGTAGAAGAACTCCTTCTTAGCAGGAGTCAAGCACTGCAGGTAATACTCTGCTGGTAACACCAACTTGACTGACACTCATCAGTATTTCTAAATTACTAAGAAGAATCTAGGTAATCATTAGTTTCTTTACACCTTCTGGCAACCTTGTAAAGTCTGCTATGAGTTAATATAAATCCCATAAAGTTCACAAAATGTCCCGTGACTACTGGGACTTTGTGGGAAACATTAATTTAATAACCAACCAAGAGGTTACAATACAAAACGTTTGTTGAAGGTACCTTGGTATCTGAGTGTGACTGACAGTGTGATGAATGATGATTGCTGGGCTAGCTTTGAACAAGCGTTCTTCCTCCAGCAAAGACAAACAGACCTTGCAGAGGAAGTTACAGAACTAGCTTTTTGTTAAGGCAACTCAGAGATCAAAATCCATACACCAAATCTTTAGAACTCTAAATCCAACCTCAGAAGTGGATGATTCTTCTCAAAAGAATCTCTCTGGAGCTCTCATGCCATTGCTACATATCAGCTAAAGACTCTGATACTCCTGTGCTCACAACAGAAGAGACTTTGCCAGCAAAGCCCAGCACAGCACTCAGAGGGCAGTGTGCTGCCCTGTCCTGCCTGCCAGGCAAACTGCAAAATATCTGTCCAGGATTGGTATAAAGAATATTTTATTGTGTGTATGCAGCAGATTCTTTGCAGAGTGTTTCAAAGCAGGCAGAGAGAGCAGTAAGTATTCACTTTGTGTGTGAATTTGAAAGCCTCTGTTGAACTTCACCATCCATGCTTAAGGGTTTAACATTCACATGATCCCTCTTCTTACCACAGACAAAACACCATAGCGTTCACTCACAAATGCAAACCAGCCTCTCACATAAAGTGGAAAAAATAAGGATGGAAGGGGTAAAATATGCGGGAAGCTATTCTATTCCCATATGGCCTGAAATTTGCTCAGGGTATTATACATGTGATTAGCAACTGTCTGTCAACTAAAGGAAAAAAATCTGGAAAATTTAAGGAGGATATGGCTTTACTGAAGATGAAGCAGGCAAACATTAATTAAATATAAAAAGCAGAATTAATAAATTTCTGCCTCAAACAAGAGGTTTTGATGACAAGGAAAATAAGTGATAAGATTCTCCTATTTTTTTGTCAGCATGTTTTGCTAAGACCTGACTTGTAACGGGTTAACATTTCCAATGTGGAGCCAAACCTATCAATTGTATCGTTCTGGTCCGATTGTCAGGACCAAAATTAGACCCATTTATCTTTAAAATATCTTTAAGAGTGCTAAACATATGTGTATATAAAAGTATCGAAGAGTTTGATGAGGCAGTACTATTGATTATGAATGGACATGGACTAATACACATAAAGATTGGTGTGTAACACATACGTGCAGCAGGAAGAGTTAAGCATTGCCACATTCACTCTTTCTGCAGTCCTATAGCTGACATTTCACAATGTAACTGCAATCTTCACATTCACTTTCAAAATAGAACTCAATATGGAATACACAACAGCAGATATAAAAAATACGTATACATATGCACACGCATATCTATACACACATACATACAAGACTTGACTCAGAATACCTTAGAATCAGTGAATCTGTTTCAGTAGGGTCACAGCAAGTAACTGTGATGTTTTTATTATTAATTTGCAACCTTAAATTTTAATACATTTTAAAACCTATTAAACATTTTAATTTAGCATCTCTGATGGAGATATTTTACATCCTAACATATATTTTTCAGAAACCAAAGATTAATCATAAGCATATATAATTTTGTCTCTCTGGCAGTAGAATTTTTGGGATTTACCTGCAAGATAAACTTCAATAGTGTATTCATACCATGCTTTCTTAAGATGCCACTCAGAATATCTCACGGAGGTTTCAGAGTTATTGCTGTTACTTTAGGCTTCACTCTACAGTTTGTCCATATCTTAAAAGTGCAATGAAGCTTCTTGAGAGAAGAAAAATTATATTTAAGCACTTAATATAATGTTTCTCCTACTTTCACAGTAATAGCATCTAACTCTGATATTCTGTTTATCTACACACTTACCTAGCTCCTCTCCACTATAGTACGTAATGGCTTCACTAACCTCAATGAATTTACACTCACAAAACTCCCATGAAGCTGGAAATTATTCCTCAATTTATGTGGGAACAGAGACTTAAAGAGATTCACATGGCTTGCCCAAGAGCAGATGAGAAGTTTGAACTTGAATCAAGCTCAAGTCTTCTAAATTTCAGTGCAGAAGAACAGCTTGTCTTTATAACTGTTCTAATGCTCGGGTTACATTTCAAGTGACTTGCTACAGTATATTACATTCACTTCAGTTTTGTCCCTTTTATTGCTATGTAGCTACCAAGTAAGACCTGTAACAAAACATGCATAACTTTCTCATCTGTTATTTACATAACAATATAAAGAAGAAAAGCTGCCTTTATCAAGTATATGCAGTGTGTCCTGTCAAATATAGTACTTATATTTTGACTACATTTATGTACAGAATAACAACTTACATTACTTGTTTATCCTGCATTTTTTCTATTAAAGAAATACAATAGCTTGGTTTAGAAAGGTCAGTAACTTCTGAAACAACTCTTTTGATTCTGGTCCTCGTCTGGAGCTGTGGAAGAGCAGAGACCACATTCTCAGCAGTAAAATGATTCTGTCTACTTAGCTAATTTCCCACACACTCTGTAGCTCAGTGGTGACATACGTCCAATGTTTCCCCAGGCTTAAATGAAAAGGAAACTCGCATTCTGCCAAAGAACAGCCAAGACCATAGAGGAGATGAAATATAAGATAAAGTAGTAACACTGCAGTGGAATGAATGCATATGGGACCTTGATTTTTTAAAGTGACACATTACAGACATAAACCTGAGTTGGAGGGATGAAATCTCTATTAACAAGAGCTAAACTCTCCAAAATTCAGCAGGGTTCAGATCTCCTGCCTGGGCTTGCTCCCATCCTTCTGTGAGATGAAACTGTAATAGGAAACTCCAGCAAGAACACACATGCAGCCATGATTTGATTAATATTGGTAAAGCACTTTCAAGAGGATTCATACTGCGTACCATGTGTTCCTCTTGAAGGGGATTCAATCCACTTTTGTCCTGATTTTTATCACATCTAGGAATACACAAATACTACACTTAATATAACTCTACTATTCTGTACATACCCTTTGTATATATATCTGCAATAGCAAATTAAAAGTGCCCAGGACTGTTTTCTGGTAATAAAGACAACTGCCAGAGGAAGACCTGAAAGAAAGTTGAGTTAAAAACTCTTTTACCCTCCAGAAGAACATAGACATATCCAAACACTTCCTAGCAGGTATGGTCATCAGGAGTGTATTAGTTGTTGTAGATCAAGAACATGGAGAGTGCTCCATCATTTTATCAATATGTATGAGTTCCCATACCTGACAATGTTCCCTGACTCCAATCTAATTTACCTGTACAGATACAGCACCTGTTTCTACAGTCACCTTCCAGGGAGGGCCCAGGCATACCTGCTCATATAAATACATAGTTGTATTACTAAGACCGTGGAAAAGAATATAAATACCTCATAAAGCAAAACAGATCAGTACTTAATTTGACAGAGTTGGGCTCAAACACACCAACATTGTCAGAGAAGAACAGTCTTTAGATTAGTTATGCCCATTTTTTCCTATAAACATTTAAGCCTTCTTTCCTTTCCAAGGATAACTCCAGGCACCCACCTTACTAGATTGATTTCATTAGAACTTATTTCACTAGTAATATTTCAACTGATGGTCATTGCTGATACAAAGTAAGATAAGCAAAGACAAACCTGGGCATTGCCAGCATATTTGCAGCTGCTCTTCTCACCATGGGCACACTGTTCTGAGAAGAAGAGAAAGAGAATAGGAGTGTGTTTGGTGGGAAGGACATGTATGAGGGTAGAGGAGGATGAAGTATCAGCTGTTTTTTGCTCTAGATGCCAAACCAAAGCTTTAACCACTGGCTGTCACTGAGGATCCTGTGACAGCTTTCACAAGAACAGTTCAATGCATTTCACTTAGTTGTCACTTTTTTTTCAAAAACACTGTTGTGCAATGGCGTTGGTGTGGAACAGAAGTTGAATTTCACCATAGAGACGGCTACATTTCAGTGGTGGGTGAAGTGATCCCAGCAGACTTTGTAAAGCACTTTGGGATTCTTACAGATGAAAGGCGCTATATAAATGTCAGGTATTGTTATACACCACTCAGGAGAAATGTTTCCATTTATTCCTCTGGATTTACTGTTGAACATTTAGAGCTAATCATCATTGCTGATAATAACAGTGAGAATAGCAACTTGGATGCTGCAGACTGTGTAGATTGTTCTGTATTCTGCTTGTCTGTAACAGGAGGTCGCATACTGATAAGCAGGAGGAATTTTCTGACAATGCAATTAAGGAGAAGCAGCTATTTTTCATATTATATGGTCAAAGTGCAACTGTCAGAGTTATTTACATGGCTGCATCATTTACAGCCCAGGAGTACTGAAAAGATTCAGCAAAAAGGTAAGCTGCTTTCATGATGATATTCAACACAGCATAGTACAACAGCATCCTCTAGCAGGGCCATTTGTTTTACTGTATTACCTCTCTGTATTTGTCTAAGTTCTACTCATTCATTTTATTAAAAGATTTTATTCAAATGCATGATGGATGCTTCTAATAATGCTTACCCAAGCATTAGTTACAATTTGTTAGAGAGATTCCACTGTTTATCCTAACTGTCTTTGGATTTTGGTGTTTTGTTTGGGGTTTGGGGACGAGGGGGGAGGGCGGCACTTTTTTTTAGCATAACAGAGTTCCGAACTTAGTCTAGTATTGATTTTAATAGGAGTGTGAAAGACAGGTTATTTTTGTGAGGTAAATGAGTAATTTCAGCTATGCTCTAACAAATCAAATGGTCTTTATAACACTGGAAAACAATCCTGCCCCAGCAATTCTCCCAGTCGAGTAACACTGAATAGAAAGACTCTCACATTCTCCCTTCCTCTTCTTCCTGTCTCTCCTAGATCACTGCCTTCCAGTTGGGGTATCTAATTAACCTGCAGGCTCTACCCCTGCCTCATTGTCTTTTCCTGAACATCTGAGAGAGGCAGAAGCCAGGTTGTATTAACTCCCTGATTGCTGCTGACCAAGTGATGTCCCTGAGCCCTTTTGGAAGGAGCTTTGGCTGAATAAAAGCTGCTGGAGGATGTGGTCTGGGACTGAATACTGGAAAAGAAAATAGAAGTAATCTACTGTGGAGATTCATTTTGTCAAAACCTCGGCAAAACCTTTGTGTGCAAGGGAGCTGAATCTATCTCTAAGGGAGCATGCAAGCTTCCCTCTTATTCCCAGTCTCTTTTAGTACAGAAGCTGTAAAAGCATTAAAATGTACAAAGCTAACTCCTGCCCTCCCCACGAGCCAGCAAGGACACTTTCCTGGCTAATCCAAAAAAAGATTACCCCCAGGAAAAAGGGCTGGATACCTAATAAAACTTAAGGATCCTGAGATTCATTTTGTAGTCCCATCCTCTCAAGAATGCCGAATATGAGTTTGGTGCAGTGGGTACTGTACCTAACACCTGCAGGACTGTGGCTACAGCTGTTTGTATCCTATGCAAATTCCCAGAAATTCCCAGTCTTCCTGGAGTATTGACATTTACATCTACCTTCAGCAGCTCTGTTCACAATTACCATAAAAGATCAGAGTGCAACTTGGAGGTCAGTGTGATCACAATTTGTCCATGCTAGTATATTTACTCTTGCTAATAGACTTTACTTCTTTTTATTTTTCCTTATTGGTGCTTTTACCTTGTTCTCCCCCTGTGGAAGTTTATCCACTGCCTATCATCAGAGGAAGTAAAAACTCAAAATTCTGGGAAGACTGTGATAGATTTGTCTTACACACAAGGAAGAAAAGAAACAGCCAAATAGCAGAAACCCAGACAAACATTTATAGATTTAGGCATTGTAAAAAAGTGGAGTAACACAGGGTGCTACATGTTTTGTGGGCTAAGCAAAAAAAGTTAACACCAATAATATCCACTTAAAAGACTTAAATAACAGAGAAGGCAATTTTTAATAAAAAAATAATAGAATGAAACCAGTGAAATATTCATGCAGTTAGTCAGAGATGCAACTTAAGACATGAGGAAAGACATTTTTGAAATGTCCTACATAAAAAACTTAAAGCTAAAGGTGTACCCCAACAGTATCACAAATTCTCCTCATGAAGAGAGTTGGTGCAGGAGAAACGAAAAGCATGAAATGTCCTTCAAATATCAACTCTTCTCAAGTGACATAATATTCTTAAATATTAAGTTGAATAAACATGTAAACATAACAAGACACATGTTCATCATATGATAGATGGTGTATCCACCTAACTCTTCCCAGAGATTTCTTTATGGAAACCACCAGAGAACCTCTGTAATTTAATCACTATCCACTGCAGCTGGCTGACTGCCTGTTAATTGCTCGGACAATACCCAAATTGTCAGACCAAAAGACCACCCAGTGATTCATTGGGCTGTCACTCCATATAACTAAAGCAACAAATATAAGAAACAGTGTCTGGAATGAGTCTTTGCTTGTGATGTCTTCTCTGATGTTTTTCTCAGTATCCAATTCATTAAAATCTTTCATCAACTTCATCAAAAGCTTGAAATTTTAATGCTGCAAGTCTCAAGTTCCTAAGGAACAGTTATACTCCAAGGTGATTCTGCAAAAATATCTGTAAGGAAAACCATGTTTGGTAGTTCTCAGAGTTTCTATATTATATTGCTCAAGTAGTTTTGTTGATTCAGCCTAACAAGCTTGGGCAGGGATAACAAAAATCAATCAAGCTTTTTATTATGCAATTTCAGTTGTGTATTTTACTTCCTAAATGCTGTGACCTTCCCCACAACAGCCCTTGCTATATCCTTACAAAACTTCTCCGAGGTAGGGCCTTGCAAGTATTTCCATTCCAAACAAAAACAAACACACAGTATTTCCATTCCAAACATTCCAAACACACAGAAAGTTATCTTAAGTTTCCAAGAGGTTTTTAAATAGGTATTCTTTCTAGGTCATCCATAATCAGCACTAACATGAAGTCTGAATTTAAATGCATTTTTGGTTGCAAGGCACAGAACTCTCCCGTAACTACATTAAGTGTACTGCCAGTGTGACAGAGATAGGTAAAAAGATACTTTTCCTACTTAAGCAGTAGCATCATTTTGAAAATATATATTAAAAAAAAAACAGTGTGGATTTGGGAGACCTTGAAGCAGCTTTCTAGCAAATACCTGCTCAGGGGAATGGAATCTAAGATTGACTTAATGGATGCTGTGTAGTGGAGAGTAAAAATCACCAAATCTCCCAAAGATACCCTATAAACAGTTAAAATACATGCTCTAGGCATGTATTTTTCTGGAATAGATTTAAGAAGAGAAGCGGTTTTCCCATTAGCAATGTCGAGTGTAGTGGCTGTAGCATCGAACTCAACGGTATGCCGAAGCGACAAACCTGGCTATACCAGCATTTTGATGGGATGTATATCCTGTTGCTGCTCTTTTCTCATCATCATTAATTCTACTTTCACTGTTGTCACAAATTTTATCAGCCACGCATTCATACTTTTCCTTTATTAGTCATTTACCTGAAGCACTAATTAAGCATGAGGAATGCTATCGCTGCAGGACATGTATCATGACATCTCTAATGGCTCTGTGGTCATAGGAGCCTGTTCAGTCACAGGTCATCCACTGAGTGCAGCCTGAAGCTGCCATGGACCCTCCAGTGTGGAATTCTGTCCTCTGAAGATTGTCTGACTGCAAATGGCTGGATGACATACTGGGCAAGGGTTTCTACTTCATACCACATAATAAGGGCATCAGATGGATACTGGTTCCTGTTTCTCTCCCAGCTGCTGCACAAGGCTAGAACAGACCTGTTTGAATCTGCAGCTCTGGCAGTGGATGAGACTGGTTAAGCACCACTGTCCACCCACTTTCCCAGCTGCCTTAGCTGATTCCATGCCCCATGCGGATTAAATCTCCACCAAATGCATTCCCAGACAGGGTCCTACAGAATAAGAAATGCTGTCCAACGGATATTTCACGTCCCTGTTGTTCAGCTGCTACTAGCTAAAAAACATTGAGGGAGTTAGTGGAGATCTACTTCGTATGACAGCTTACTAAAATGGAACCATTTCCCTCCAGTATTTAAACAGTATTTCCTAGTTCAAGGAACTACCTTCACTATGCTTTCCTGGGATAGTTTTTTCCTCTGTGCGCAGTCACATGTGTAACATTTTATATCCCAAGGCCTGAAGGTGATCCCACAAAGTCTCCCTGAGATTTCAGTTGATGCTGCAGAGACTGAGGCTGCCAGACACCTTTGATTCTGGGTCTCGGTTTTGTTGCTTCTCTTTCAAAACGTCTCTCTAAACGGCGGAGTGCAGACAATTCTACACTTTGCCAAGCTAAAGATATTTGGACTTTCAAAATGTTTTTTTCTCCAGGATAATTCATGATACTTTTTATAAAGCACTATGATTAGTAGTGCTGACAGCACAAAATCCTACACTGTATATCCCACGACCTTTCTGTCCTTTCTCTTTGTATGGTCGACAAGGATGCCCACAGTCAATAGCTTTCCTGTCCAAGCAACTGCTGGCTGCTTCTCATTCTTCAAGGAAATAAATGTGGGGACTATCCTAGTAAATATTAACATTTTTGAACTTTCAGAAAGACCCTGTGTGCCCTCAAACCTAGCACAGTAGAAAAAATGCTAGTAATTTAATTTACAGAAAGAAAATACGTTATAATATACAAAACCCGAATAGTAGAATCTATATTCATACAGACAGATATGACACATTGCCTTTTATACACTGATATTATGGCGTTATAGAGATCTTTAAATGTATACATAACTAAGATGATATCCATCTTTAAAGTGATCATGCTTTCAGTTCATTCTCAACAATAGTATTCTTAAAGATGGTGTTTTGGAATCAACTCAAGAAAAAGCTGGAGTGAATTTCAAGGCTTGAGTGCTGCTGCCATCTACATGGCAGAAAGACTATAAACCAAAAAAGAAAAACCACCCAAAATACCTATGTTGTATTCACTGGGCAGAGCTATGATTCTGTTCACCAGTGTGATTAGAAAAAATGAAGTTCTGAAACTGACCAGCATCTTTTATTACCCTGAGTTTCTGTGTGGAAAATTCCTAATGTTTCAGAGTACATTTTCCTCAGGTCCTTATTATCAAGAAGTTTACACACTCTTTAAAAAAATATTTGAGAATAAGGAGAATATTATTATTTTACTAGTGCTGGATATTAGTATTTTCCTGCTTTCAAATGTTTAAAAAAAAAAAAAAAGGAAAATCTCCCAGTTGCTGCAAAAACAGAGGGAGTACTGTACTTAATGGAATGACATACACTACTCACTCCAGTGATGCTGTTTTTCAGTTATCTTATGGATAGTATTGCCGGAGGAAGAAAAACAGCCCTTATCCCTATGTTTACAAGAAACAATGTAAATTCAGACCGCAAAACTCTGTCTTCTCAAGCTAAGGTTTCTAGAAATACATTAAATAAATATAAGTACAATTAAATTTGTACTGTGCAAGAACTCCATTAAATGCACAGTCCACTCTAAAAAAATCTGCAGATGTTTGTTAAATTTCATAATGTTTAATATTATTTAGCAACTCGCACTGTTTCACTCTGACAGCTGTATTTGTTCTCACCCATCACATCATATCCAGGACACTCAGATTCATCAGAAGGCGGGAAGGTAGTCCTTACATGACATGCCTCTGTCCTGCAGCACAGCTCTCAGACACGTTAGACTTTCCAGCATGTGTCATTCAAGAAATAAACTTCCTATGGTCCCCAATAAGACAATCCTGGGTTGTTGTGTGAATTTTACATTCATCCAAGATTACTATTACTTCTTCAAAAATAAGATTGATGAATTTTCACTTTGGGGATTTATGAATTCAAATTATAACCCAACTCCAACTCTAGTAATAATTCTAAGAGTTTTGCCTAGCACTTCAGAACACGTACCCTATGAGGAAGGAAAAAGGAGAAAACCAGCCCCCGAAATTCCTCTGCACCCTTTTCTCATGCAAGAAGAACAGCCTGCAAAATTCAACAGAAATATTCATTGCAAGAACCAGGACTTTGTCTTCACAGAGTCCCCATCAGATATGTGCATGCAATGCTACTTGGCATTGGCACAATGACTCTGAAATTTGTGCTGGAGCTCACTGCCCTGGTCTGCCTTCAGTGAGCATGTTCTTTCAGAAGGAATAAAAACCTGGAGAGAGATAATGCTGCTTATTGCACTTGTTCCATTCTTTTCAGAATTTTCCACTTGAAGAAAATCACTTGAAGCTCAGTCAAACTCGCACAAAGATTTCCCTTGCTAGATTTCTGGTGTCGTCTGGAGCCTGTAGCCCTGTTACATAGTGATTTTGTCAGTGTCTCTTTTTTAAAAAGAAACACTGAATCTCATATATATTTCAAGTTCCATGCCAATTTCCTTTCAGAACATCTTTCACTGGATTGGGGAAGAGCATTGCTCAACAAAATACAATGTGAAAATGGAAGCAGTTGACTTCAATGATCAAATTTAAAATATGTAAATAGCACAAGAGATTTCAAAATAAAATGTCTGGATTCAGAGCCATAATGAACAGTTCAAAGTTTAGGGATGTTTCCAGGCAGAAATCTGGGTCAGTGATGATTTAGCAAATATGAATCATTCAGAAAACTCAAAATCCTCAAATAAAAGAAACATCAGTGAGTTTTGGTTTGGGCTTATACTACAGGACCAGTAACTTCCTTTTATTTTTTTTTGAATAATGTAATGAATTATGAACATAATGTAAAAAATACCTATGGAATTTGAAAGCTGAAAATCTATTTTCAAGAAAGACCTCTGCATATAGCAACCTAAAACTCCAATTTTGTGCTGAGTGTTCTACGCAAGAGTTCATCGTGAGCATATACTGTAAAGTTGGTAGACCCCTAGACTACATGGGAAATATATTTGCTTTACTAGGACATAAATGTACCTAATAAAGAAAGTTCCTGCCGTACCTTATCGATACTGTAATTATAATTAGCACAAAGCACACACAAGTGTGTGCCAAACACCCATCATCACTGCACAAACCATTCCAAAGGGCTGTTTGTATTGGCAATCTGCTGATATGCACCGCTTTGCAGAATTAGACAAGCAATCAAATACTGTGTTGCACAAATGTAATTGCTACTACAGCAGCCCTGGGTGTTATGGACAGTGCCAGTTCCTTGAGCTATGTGACCTCTTCAAACACATCAGTTTCTAAAATATCTAGTAGAAGTAGTTTTAAGGAGACCTGTTACCCTGGCACTAAGCACAGAGCTGGCCCACGTGAGCAGATGCTGATGCAAAGCAGCAATGTTTGGTGTGATGGGAATGGATTCCACAATGCCAGTGGAGGACCCCTGCAGAAAGCTAGGGGGGAATGCTGACAAGGGTGTGTCGCAAAGGAGATAGCAAAGTCCATCTTTTATTTGCCATTTGTTCTACTGTCCTGTAGTGTTCCTAAGTTCCTGTAGTTACATTTGCAATTTTACCTTCTTGACGTTTGCAACTCTAATTTAACCACAGAAGTTGAGAAGAGGATATATGTCAGCTGAAGACACGTTCTACTCTCAGTTGTGCTGTACAAGCATAAATAAGCCAATTAAATTATTCTAGACATCCAGCACAGTAAGTGAAAGAATGAAGCTGTAACACTCAACATCTGGTTTGTTTAGCTACTATAATTCAAATACAAGCCTATATAAACAAAAGACACATTTTACATAGGAAAATGCCTTCTAAGAACGAGGAAAGTTGTTTCTGAAAAATACAAAATGTGTGAAAACCTGGTTTTGTCACTCCTGCAGCCGTGACATTTCCCCACATTGCAGAGAATGCCAGAGAATCTTTCCACACTGAAGAAATCTTCACTCTCCTAGCTACGACAGCTTATGGATAACGTGACAGCTAGAAAGGACAATGTCAGACCATGATTTCCACCATAAGACACAGAGCCAGAAAAACACACCCTCAGGTCCCTTTGACTTCATTAGCACTCTGACTATGGGAGTAATACAGGAAGCAAACTTACTGCTCTGAGTGGCTGTACTTTGTCAAACCAGCATAAATCCCCCAGAACATACAGGTGATAAACGAGTCTAAAGAACTGCAAATATTCTCCAAACATAATGAAATATTTTTAAAAGACAGAAACGTATAGCTGCTTTTCCCAATAAGCACAAATAGAAATTCAGTGAAGTATATCATTTCGGAAGAGGACTCCAATGGGCTTTCCCAATCTCATATTGGTACTACATTTCTACAGATAATGGTGATGGCAGTATTTATAGAAAAGGAAAAATTATATCCTAGACATGACCAGATTCATAATCAATTTCCCATAATGTCTTGTGTACACAACATTCTTTATATTTTACTTGTTTCTAAATATTCCATGTTTAATTCAAAATGTGCATTTTCCTTTAAATGCAAACAAATTTTCTAATTATTTCAAATGCACTTATTTTGGCTCAGTGTTAATCTGCTATTGGTAATAAAAGTCAGAAACAAAGAGAGAGAAAAATTTACATTTGATATACATAAAAGAATATTAAAATTGATGCAAATGTTTTATAGTCAAAGTTGCAAGATTTGGGATCACTACATAAACTAGTGAAAAACATCTAAAAATAAGGGTTAATATTTTCCATGTTAGAACTACCTAAATTTAATTGAATAAATGTAAATCTATTAGTGATGGAAGTGTGAATTGAAGTCAATAAATTAACAAAAAGAAGCTGATCTTACGGAAAGTATTTCTTCTCAAAATGAATTGTTAAAGGTACACAATAATAAATACAGCAAATCATTTGGTGTCCATCCCACGTAGTTCCTATTTCTTGGCTGTTCTTGTGCATCTTCTAATTCTTTCAGCTAAGCAGGGTTTTCTAACACACCTTACAGGAGCACACCTTGGATATCCAGGGATGGGGCTTCATGTCATCTGTAAAATAAAAGTATTCATCTAGCTTAACGATTTTACATTAAGTTAATAGGCAAGATTTTGTTTTTTAAAAATGTTATTTTTCAATTTTTTATAGACTAATAAACTCTAACAGAATGAAAACTTTCAGAACCAACACGCTATTGTTAAAAAATATCAGAAATCTACCTCCAGAAGACTGTTTACATTATAATTTCTGTACTACAAGAGGCAATATAGAACCCAAAACAGCTCAGGAGAATCTACGGTGTTCCTCAGAACTTTTTGCCTGAAAAGCCTTCTCCTTCTTTTTTGTGTTAAAGGAAAACACTCCAGTAGATCAAAAGAAAGATAATTTCTGGTTTAAATTAATAGATTGTTTACATTTCCTCTGAAAATATAGTTTACAAATTACATATATTTCCTTTCAGCAGAACTAATCCTACAATAGCTGTAAACAGAAGTAATAGGAAGTTATACTAATAAGGCATTATATTTTAAATCTGTCACAGCTTAGTAGAATTCCACAAAACCCACTCTAAATAATCAGTTTTTTATCCTTATTTCTTCTTATTTGATGTATAGTAATATTTACAGTGTGAATTTCAAATACTACTTGTATTAGAAACACTGCCGAAACAGATATGACGCCTGTCATGAGTACATGAACACTGAGAAAGAAGCACATGGTATTCTTGCCCAGTCTAATGGATACCTTGTATATTTATCATATTATCTATCATCTTTCCGTCTGTGTCATAGACACAGAGCAACACACATTTTCTTGATGTCCACTATGTCGCCTTCTGGTTTTACAGTTTAATTCACTATTTAAAAAAAAAAAAAAAACAAACCAAAACCTACAAGTCATGATACTAGTAACCCAGAATGCTGATAGGACGTGACACTACATCTACGGCTGTGAAATTCTTATGGATTCACCTGTGCCTACACTGGAAATTCCAGAAATTTTTCTGGAACAATTCCTAGGCACTAACACTTTATGCACAGTGGCTGAGCAGTACAGGCTAGCAGTGCCTGAGACCAGTGGGCTGCCCCTAGACCACGTCCTCTTCCTGCTTCATGCATCGTCAACAGCCTCCAGCACTCCACTCCTGAATCCGTCCTCGTTTACTGCTTCCTATTTTGTGTGATGATGCAAATATTGAAAAGAAAATGATGCTTTGCTAGGGTGCTTTGTACTTGGAAATCTGCTGAATATTTACTTTCACATTCTGCCTTAGTACTGATCAACAGCCAAACAGGTGACAGTGCTGATTTAAATAACACTCTCCAGTGGATGGAACTTGGAGCTTTTAAGTGCATATTCAATAGAGTAATTATAACTTGCCTGATAACGAGACAGTTGCAATTTTAGTGCTGTATTTTTAAGCACATTGTGGCTAATAAGAATCTGTTGTTCTTGATACATGCCCTCAGTCTCAGTTTGCTGCAGTTCTGTCTCTCACAGGATGTATTTCAGGGACATTCAGAGACCTTTCCCATCTCGATGCCAAGGGCTCTCTAGGACAAGCAACTAAGCAAGACTCTGAAAACTGCTCAGACTGTCACTATTATCTGTTATACACCCAGAATTACATTCTGTCCTGAAAAGTCAAAAAAAGAAGAGGGAAAAATTTAATGTGATCAATGTTTTTGGAATGAAGGAATGGCAGAGATCATGAGCTGCACAAGTTGACTCAGGCAGAGACTGGCTACTGAAGGCCATAAGCATACGGGGTTCTTACCATTTACATGGTTTTCATCCAAATGACAGAAAATACTGTAACACTACAGCTTTCAACTCAATCTTCCATTAGGGAGGCTCAATCTCCCTCTGTTACCAAGTGAAGTAGCAGTCTGCTGCCTAGTCTACTGCAACATTTCTGTTGGGGGAAATAAGAGGCAAGGGGCACCTGTGCCAACATTGTTTCTTGTGACTTCAGCTAAAATCTGTTCTCTTTTCTCATAAGAACTATCTTTGCAGAACGCTCCTGAGTGGGATTGCACCCCATATGGAAGCTAAGATCCCTTAAGTTGTGTCAAGTTCTGCTACAATCCTCTTAGATTTTGACTGACAAAATTCAAAGCATTTTCAATCCCCTTTAAAACCCATCTCAAGTAACTCCCTTCGGACAACATGATCTGCCCTCTGGAGGTACGAATTTGCCACCATTGTTTGTACAAGAAAACTTGGGTGAATAGCTCAGACCTAGAAGTCTAAAACACATCCATGTTCACTTAGTTTCAGCCTCTTTCTCAGCTTCCCTAAATGGGGAAAATTTGTCTGATAAAATGGAAAACACTTCTGTGAATATTTATGGATATTACAGAAGCACTCTAAGGACAGTAAAGTCTTTCCAGGGGGTTGATATGATTAAAAGTCAAGTTCTACAAAAAGCTGTTGTAATTCTTATCTGATTATTAAGTTCAAGGCCAGAGCAGAGACAAGTCTCAAAAGCCAAGGCTTTGCATGTCAAACAGAAGTAGTCCTCAGCATGTGGGGAAAATGGCAGTGATAAACCTACTATTAGGCATCTAGGAGAGAAGCCCAGCATCTCCTCTGTGTGTGGGCAAAATTAGACATGAGCCACTATCACAGATAATGGCAGCTTGTAGGCACATGAAGGGAGCAACTAAAATCCGTTTCACTTGGACAAGAAACTGCAGTCTGATATTTACCTGTGTCCATCACATGTGAAAAGTGTTTGCTGTGAATTATCCAAGAGAAAAGTGCAGGTTGAGGGGTTTCATTACGTGTCTGACGGTAGTTCAGATCACACACTGAACACAAGAAATCACAGGTAAATCTCAGATTGGTGTCTTGGGTAGTCAAATGGTTCCTGCTATTCATCTGAGTATACGCCTTTTTCTACAGTTGCTGGAGGCCCACATCCAGAGCACTGAGAACATGTGCAGACACACAGAAAATGGGAAAGTAAGATAAGCAAAGTAAGCTTTATGTGATTTTAGAAAATTAAGATCACTGGAAATGACTCTGAGTCTAACGTCAGTGTTAGAGACTGCACCTTTCACTGTTGGAAAACACGGTGCCTGGCTCGGTCTGTTAACAGCTGCTCTGTAGCCTTACTGATTCTGGTAAAGCTTGCAATAAAGAACCATTCCTAGGAACAGTTGGAATTCCTTGCAGGTCTATTGTCATATTTTCACCTTTTCCTTCTCAGAAGAGATAATAAAATCAATATGTTTCTTAACATCACTTTTGCACACATGACAACACATTGCAAGTGAAGCGCAAGAGACTCTACAAAACACATATTTAGAGTTTTTAATAATAACATATAATGAAGTTTGTACGTTTGCCCAGACTTTCAATATGTGTGAGACGGATTCTAAAGTCACAGGTTTCACCAAACCAAATGCTGACCTCCCAGGCACTCTCAAATTCCAAAATACAATTCAAAGTTAAAGCACCTGAGAAATACCAGAGAAAATCACAGCCAACTGACTGCCACATTATTGTTTCAATGTTTGCTACTAAAAGTAAGTGGTAAGTTTTAAGTAAATCTACTGTGTTACCAAATCTTTCCTTTCAAACAAGCACTTCTGTCAGAAGTGTCTTAATTTCTTATCACAGAATTTCATCCGCACAAGGAGCAATAAATAATTCATGTTCCTAGCTCTTTGTTGTGTGTCCCTGAACTGCACAGAGCTGGAAGGCTGACAGCTGTGTCAGGACAAGCACCAAAGATCTGACATGACAAGTGACTAACAAGTTTCTTTCAGTCTATAGTGAAAGAAGACAATGGCATAAAGTGCAAAAACGAAATCCTGAAACAAAATGAAACTGTTTCTTTCTCTTTACCTAAGTGTTTGCTATGAGCTTATTTCCGACCCATAACCTCTGGTCATTTTATAGTACTGCCCAACCCCCTTTACTCCTCACATTCGCCTGGCCATTTACGCCTGTCCACGGATCAATATGAGCAATTCTTGGAGAAATACGATGTCTCCATGACAACCAAGCCACAAATTCTCAGTGGAAAGCAGTGAGACCAGTAGTGAAATCTCCTGAGGTTTTCAGACCTATAAGACAAGATGTCTTAAAATGCAGGAATGGACAGAAACAAAAGCCAGAGTAATTCATTGTTTATTACTAGTTTAATGATGTCAGATGGACCGAATGGAACTCAGTTTTTAAGTTTAGATGCTTTATCAACATGTATTTTTGCCAGTCAATGTTCACCTCCTGACAGGCTTTTATTCTTTCCATTGCTTCATACAGACATGCAGAGTGCAGAACTGGATATTCAAGTTCCCATCCAAACGTGTACATTTTGCCAAACAGAATTAATTTAAGATTAAAATTAATGTTATCTTTAAGGTACACTAATTCTGCCATGAACACTTTAGTGCCACCTTGTCTTAATTCCTTATCACTTCAGAACAGATCAGAACTTGGACAATCCACAATTTTTGCCCATAATCCTTGCTGAAGGGACCACAGACAGTTTCTGAAGGAGGTGCCATGCACCACAGATTGTAGGTGTGGTAAGGAATTAAACTACTCTTTCCTGAGTAGATTATCTATTTCTTCCTAAATCTCTTGCTGGTTTCTGCCGTACAGCATTGAGTCCATGCCTATGTGGCTTTAAAATGAATATGGATTTACAATTCATTGGTTTCAATTATTCCAACATATACTGGTGTTCATTTCTGTGGAAAAGATGAAAAGGGAATGTAGTTCAAATCAGGTATATGACAGTGGTTGAACTCCCAAGGAATCTTGGAGGAGTGGAGTGTGCTGAAATACAATCCCCCAGACATGGGTCCTATCTGGGTTCGGAGATGACTTCGGGGACCTGACACGGATTTCAGACTGCACCCTTTGACTGAAAATTAAATCTCAGCAGTGTTCCTTGGGGAAGGATCAGGGGACTGTTGGCAGCTGCCCCCTGTCAGCACAGGCTGCAAGATTTGGAAATCTCTTAACTAAGCTGACAGGCCGCAGAGACGATGAATCAAAAATATGATACACGGATCAGCACACAAAGATGCAAGATGGTACATGGAAACCAGATAAAGCAGCAAAGGAAAATACCAAGTGAAGAAAGATGTTTAACTCTTTCACTAATGAGGACTATGTGCAGGTTACATATACTGTGTATGTGGGTCAAGCTCACAGTTTCCTTAAAAGATCTTACTATTTAGTGGCGCAGAATGTTTTTAATCAGCTGTGACTCGATACACTTTATATTTAATTGTTTCCCTTTGGGATTCATTTAATAAATTTCGTAGATGTTCCATAACGAGAAAGATAATGAAACTACATGAAGATAAATCTTTTAGTCACCAAAAAGAATGCACTTTATGGATGTTCCAGTATTTAGCTGAATCAATGTTAAAAGCCATTAAAATGAAATAATGATTGTGAGCTGATTTAAAGAAAAGAATCAAGCTATTTAACGCTACCAATTTGCTTTCCTCCAGAGATACAGTGTTTGAATGTCTGCCACTACATCCAACTGCAGTATATACAGTCCTTCCAATTTTTCATAATCTCATGCTACCTTCAAAGGGTCAGACACTGTACATATATTAAGTAAGCAGTGTAGTCCAAAACTAATTATAATGAACTAGTAGTGTCAGCTTTCTTTTTGGTCATAAAGCCTTTATCCTCTCTAAGACCTGAATTCTTGATGAAAGAGGAAAGGATAACAGCTCCACACTGTGACCCCTGGAGGTGACCATTAATTTGACATTGCAGCTGCTAAAAAGGAAACAGCATTACAATGTGCTTTTTTTACAGACCCAAAAGCTGTGTCAGATTTATCACTTGATACTCGGTGACTGTCTTTAAATGCCTCTCACCTGGACTCTCAGACTCTTCCAAGACACATCTGTCAGGCGTATCCTCCACATCTTGGAAGTTTGCCGAGTTTGAGCTCTTGTCATGCTTCAGCGCACTGACTGGAGCAATAAAGAATAAAAACAGGGGGAGGGAGAAATGTAATGTATTCAGAAACAAACACTTCCTGATTTTCTGCAGAGCTTCCAATGCTGAAGACATAATTTGTAAACACAAATAATAGATTGAAATAAAACAGAAACTCAAAGCACTTATGTGCAACCAGAGCACAGCTGGGAAATCCATAGACAAGAATTCATTTGGGAAGTTTGAGGTATCGCCTTAAATGAAATCCCTTTGAAGTAAAAAAAACACTTTTTTCTCATAGAATCCTAAAATAATAAAACAATTTAGAAGCCATAAAAAGTGCTTGTCTGTTTCACCAAAGAAGCCAGTAAACAAAATAAAAAATCAATTAGGTGGTTTTGTAATTACTGGAGTCATTCACCAGGGACAGAAATGGTATTTGTATATAAAAAGCTAGAATGTGTAATAAAACTAGTGATAATTCCAAAGTGCAGTAAAAAGCAGGCTGTGTTGCAGGTTAGAGATTACCAAATTTGATTTCTTCTTTTACTTAATTGCTAAAAACATTTTCATTTCAGTGCAGGAAAGTATTTTCATGGAAACAATTACTTGTCTGTATATGACTCTTTAATTCACTAGCTTTTGAACAAATCCCATGTAAGTTTTCCTGGACAGAAGAGAGGAATTTCCCTTGTCAATGTCCATTTCCCTCTCCTGCTCCATATGTCCATATGGAGCCACACATACAGCTTGAAGATAAAGTACAATTACTAAACAATATATTAGAGAATAGCACAGTAAAGATTAGATCTCAGTTTTTCAGTCCCATTATAACTCTGAGCTGATCCCATTTCTTAGGAAAATAGAGGTGACTAAAAAATGCCTATTTTTTTTTCTAATATCTAGAAAACTAAGCAAATTTCTAAACTAGTCCATGTGGATGGGGATCCCACAATCTCAGTGTAGTTTTGTCCTGTTTTCAAAACAAAAAATTCATTCCCTTGTAACTTTTGACAGAGGGGTTTGTTTTTGACTAAATGAATACTTGTTGTAGGGTTACTGAATTTAAACACCCATTTAAATTCTCCAAAATGACGAGTGAATTGACAAAGCCTCAGGGCATTATTCAGACAGGAAGAGCTCAAAAGACACATATTCCACACCAGCTTTCCATTGGTTTCCAGCTATTGATCCCAGGTCGCCAAAAGGTTCCATCATTCTCGACTCCTGCACCTACACTGAGTCTGTTTGAAGCAATCACAGCTTCAATATAATTGTGGAATTAGAGGTCCTTGAAAATGCAACATTAAAACATAATAAATAATAAAATCTATGATAGTGACACTGTGCATGTCACCTGAAAAAAAAAAAGCCAGTAAATTTTGCCTAATAATCTGCCTTGGATGGCAACTGATAAATATATAAAACCCTGTCCAGGTAGAGGAGGAACACTGGTTGCATTTCTAAGCTCACAAAAAGACAGTAGACTTGTATCAACAGTCAACTTATCCACATGAAGATGAGTTTTTGTTCTTGTCTCTGCCATGGAAGTGTTGACATGATAATCTGCATGAGATGACACTGGAGAACAACTTACAATAAATACTAAATGTTCTTTTTCACACATGAAAACGTGCAGGTCTTTAAAGATATCTGTGCTTTTCTCTCATTTTTACAACATTTAAATAATTTTCAAATACACTAACTGAATGCCAGGATTCCCACTTCAAAAGAGAAAAACTGGAAAATACACGAGTGCATATTATATTTTTTTAAAAATTGTTTTGTGCCAAATTTATTAGAACATTCTTTCTAAAACTGTTCTTCCCATTAAGCAGACAGCTCCACTGTGCTGAGTGATGGATTGAGTCATTACAGCTGCATGAATTTAAAAGTCAGAACTACTAGAGCAATAGGAAAATTTCCAGAGTATACTGTGATAAAAGTGAGAAAACAGAAAGTATGGCTATGCCTCTGCAGAGAAGGAGAACAATCACAAGACCTGTCTTCTCTAAAAAACATAGCAGTGACCAAAAAATCAGGATCAGCCTTTCAAAACAAATGGAGTATTTTCACCCAGTAAAGAACTCTCACAGTGCACCAAGGAGGGGAGATGCAGTCACAGCACCGAGCATCACTCCCAGTTGGGAGGTGGCAGGTACTTCTCTCACTGGAATGCTGTGCTGTAATTGCTCCTGAATGGGACTAGGACAAACCTGCTCAAGTGCCCTCCCTCTGTCCCAGGCCATGTCAGCGTAAGTCATGTAATTTAAACGAACCTGCTCGGTCTTACAACAAAGCAGAGCAGAGCGCTGTTTCTAGGGAAAGTACCGGATTCAGCTGAGAAGTAACTCAGAACATAATGAACAAAAGACAGCTAGAAGCAGGTCCATACATGGATGAGATACATCAGAAGGAAGGTGTGAAGTGAACATGGAAGAAACCAGGACAGGCCAGCAAGATCCTTGGACAAAGCAGGAGGATCTCCAGTTGATACGCCTGAGTAGAGATTACAGAGATTTGGGGAGATCTAGGAGAGGATGGAGTCATTGAAAGCCAAGAAAGACAAAAATGAGAAAAAAGAGATCACTGACAGAGCTGATATGTCTGACAAATTACAAAAAACAATGATGAAACACTCGCATTAGTAGCTGGTGGCATAGAACCATTAGGAACAGTTTAAAGGGAGGGGACAGCATGCATGGAAAGTTTTCATGGGGACAGAAAAGCAGACTTCCAGATACCTTGTGTAAAAAGAGCTGTCAGAGAATGAGGTTCAGCAGGAAAAAGTGAAGGGAGGAAAGTGCACATTTCAGAAAACCAGGAGACAGGCTGGGACAGGCCAGGATCCGGTCACCATTGCGAGTGAGGGACGTGTATCTCAGCCTTTCACTTCTTCAGAAGTACATGAACCTCCCTAGAAAAAACTCAGGCAAACGGACTTCACAATACCCTAGTTTATGAAGTTATACAATGAGTGAGCAAGACAGGGACCCAGGCAGAGACCTTCAGATCTTTCTTTTCTAAAACATCACATGTTACATGCTCAATTTGAAGAGGAAGGTTACTTAAAAATATCAAAAAAAGAACAAAGGGAATTGAAAAGTTAAAAATAAGGAAAGAACAGTCTGGCCCAAATAAAGACTGAAAGTAAAAAATGGCATTACGTAATAACGAAGACATATTTTAAAAGTCTTAACACTGACACCTACTTTACTATATTTTGCTTTAGAAGAACAGGATTTTATGTTCAAACACCAATAGGGGAAATATTGTTATGAATTGCTTATACCTAGGATGCTGATAGAATTTAAGTTATTTAAACATAAACAGTGTGATCTTTATTCATTCTAAGGATACCCCATCCTATTTTGGGTTTAAATAGACCTTAAAATTACTTTTGCTTCCATTTGAAAGCTAATTTGTGTAGCCAAAGTGATGTAAATGTCTCGAGTATAAATGAACCCCAAATCTACAAGTCAAAGAAAAAGTTAAGAAACAATGATTTCTGATATAACAACTCCCATTATATTTTTCTTCTATTCAGTGCAGTGTAATTTCAGTTATTACATGGACAGTAGAAATTACCTTTGTTAGCACAGAAGTAAGGTAAAAGGACAGATTTCATCGAGGCAAATGACCTTGAATTTAGCATACAAAAATGACATAAATCTTCATTGTACAGGATCAATCTTGAGAATTGTGGTAATTTTTTCTGATACATCTTAATAAGCTCCTAAGAGTTGTTTACTGAACTTGATACCCATTCTCTTACATTATTGAAACAGAAAAAGACATTAAAAAAAAGGTATGAAATTTAGAATAGCAAAAGAATGTCATAAGATCATAGTATTCAATGAAAAATTTATGTAAACAGTTTCAAAATATTTAAAATTCCACAAAATAAAAACAAATTCGTTCCAAAAAGAGACCACAGACTGATCCATGATTAGTCTACGAAAGAACACTCTTGTGCGAACGAACTTTTAAATGATAAACTGTTCCTTGTGAATATACCCTAATCGCTAATTACAGCTACAACTCATCACTGTCATTTATTTCTACATTCTGTTTAAACTCTGAAAAGCCTTGTTCCACTCTGGAAATACCACACACTGAACTCTAAATAACCTGCTCTACATACCAGTTTTCAGAGTGCAGACACATTGGAAAAAGAAGTTTGCTTAACCCAGGTGAATAAACCAGGCAGTGTTTTCTGATAACATGCCTTTGCTACTGACAAGGTGGATTAGTAACTTAAAGACTATCTGCAGAGAAAACAAGAACTTACCTGTCATTCAAAACAAGCAGGTACGGCAACAAAAAATTATTTTTCAATCAAAAATATTAGTCAAGATAGGGTATAGTGGATAAATACATTTAAGGCCCAATACAGAACACAAAGCAACGTCAGTCTAAATAAAACTGCATGAAAAAAAGCTGTAAAGGAAAGAAAATACCAATGTTCTCCTAATTTTGTAAATGGATAAAACAATTGTGCTGCAGTGCCACTTCTGGGATGTACGGGATGTAGAGGCACTTACTGCATCATGGCTAAGAAGCTTGATGGAGAGCTGAACAATAAATGCTTTCAGTACTATTTTTAAAAAGTATAGATGCCATAAAAAGCATAAGAACAGGTGTCTTTGCTGAGACCATATATCATCAGTGTAAGTGTCCAACAACCATACAGTAGTACTTCACTAGAAATGTCTCCTAAACTCCGATCTGAAACTCAGGGAATTCAAAACCAATTTTTTATTTATTTTTTTTTTTTTAGCATTTAAGAACTCACTGTAGATTTCTGTTCCACAAACTTCTCCAGTTTTCCTTTAAGTACGCAGAATTTTTGCATCTCTAACATCTTCCACCCTAACTTGCCCTAGCATGGCAAGCTCCGTTGCTTCACCACTTAGTAGGCATCTCCTGTTTGTTTGCGCATGTCCCTGTTGGCTTAATGTGAAAATTATTCTTGTATGAGAACAGGCATGTGTATGAGCCTTGCACACTCTCTCCATGACACTCATGACTGAACAGTCCTTTGTTTTATCCTCTTTCAACCATCTCTTTTCCAGGCTGATGATTACTATCCTACTCAGCATTTTCCACATATTTTGATGCCAACCTAAAAGGAGATTATTATGTCACTAATATTATAAGAAATGCAGAAAACATACACGATAGAGCAAGTGAAATATTAGCAGCACTCGCCATAATCACCTCGAAACAGAAAGAGCAGATAACGAAGTTACACCAGCACCCATCCTGCACTCTCCACTGGGCAGCGTGCCAGCAGTCATAGGCTGGGGACGTGCCCTTGATGGCACCAGTGCTGAGTTCCAGTCCAAGGATTGCTTCACAGGTTTCACAGGCGATACTCCTGTTCCCTGAGCCTGGTGTGATGTTTGCCTTTGCTGCTACACCACGAACACTGTTGACTCATGCTCAGCTTGTGATCCAGATTCTGTTCTGAAAAAACTGTTATCTTGCTATTTCTTCCTCATCCTGTCTCTTTGCAGAAGATTAATCCTATCTCAATCTAGATCCTTCCTCTCGTCCTTATTGAACTGAACCCTATTTTTTTTTCCAGACCATTTCTCAGGCCACATAAACCACTAATTCATCTCACTGACAGAAGACGTCAGTTGCTGGTAATTTCATAATTTTTAGTGCTATTTAAAAAAATCTGCACTGATGTATGTAGTTGTCATTTAACTGAGAATGGCTGGTTGTAATCTTCTAATGATTAAATATCACACTGGCCCACTTTTCATTTCATTTTAATTTTAAAAAGAGAGATTAAGAAATTAACCTGGAGAAACACATTATTATTCTACAGTGAAAGCTGCAGTACATGAAAGTCTGAACTGTCCTTGAAATAAGCCAGTATTGAAAAAGTCAAACTGGGAGCTAGAGTAGTTCAAATCCATTACACTGAATGCAGAAGTAGGACCTAATATTACACTGCAGAGCCCAGTTTGCTGAAATACCAACCCATCCACCTGGGGAAGCCTGAGCTTGCTCTTGTACTCTATGAAGTCACATGCGAACGAAGCTCATTCCACTTCCTACGTGAATTGCAACTAAAGAACATTTTTCTTTCTGTAAGGGTGAAATTTCTTTTAAGATTTTTATACATTTTAAACTTTAAAAGTCCTGAAACTCCATTTTTCTCCCTCCCCTTATCAATGAGGACAACATTACTCTAGACAGGAAAACTGAAATTTTTCAGCGATTCTCTTCCCAATATACCTTCAAGTTTTATTCACCCTGAGGGACTTCCCTGCTTCTCTCAACTAAAACATAATGGCACATAACAAATTATGCTCTCAAAGGACATCCCATTTTTGTTTCATTAGTGCAATGAAACATTCACTCAATTTTAAAGCGGTTGTCTTGATCTTAGTTGTGATTTATACCAGAATCTGTCCATGTATTCTGTGTAGTATATATAATAAAACACCTAACTAGTTAAATTTGTCTCAGTGGGTTCTGCTGCAAGAAATGAAATACTTCCCCATAAAATCCCACACGTTTACTGCGCAGCTCTGAAGCATATGCTTCTGTAAAACTTAGAAGGATTTAAAAAGGGAAAATGTAACCCCAATCTGTCTTTAATTCTTCTATCATTATATACTGGCTTTTCTTCTCGATGTCCTCTCCACCTAGAAAGCCCCAACTTCTTTTTTCCAATTCCCCTAGATGTGTGGTAGTGTATATTTTAACCAAAGATGGTGTAAGACTGAATTATTTGACCACATTTGATCAACATTATTCACACCCCTCTCATTATTTTTTTCCAACCAGTAACTGGGAGGCAATAGCAAAACAATTTCGACTGGAATCAGTAAAGAAGCAAATTTCGGTTCTAGTAGTTACTAGATAATTAGGGGGTGCTTTCTGCTGTTTTTGGTTTCGTTTTTTTTTTTTTTTTGGTTTTGTTTTTTTTTTTTTTTTTTTTTTTTTTTTTTTTTTTTTTTTAATGAAAGTACATAGCATCTCCTCACCTGTCCAATTTTCTAAAAATATGCAGCAAAATTGCCCCTGGTTCCTGCACATTAGATCAATAGTGTGGGAGAGCACACATTGCAGATATGACTGCCTACCAGTGCATCAGTAGCTTCTATTAAAAAACAAACAAATAAAGAAATACTTTGCATTTTTCAAATCCCATTATTGACAGTATTGACGTTATTACTTTCATGACAGTAGATTGATTTGGTATTCAAGTCCAAAATCATTAATCAGGGAATTCTCAGAGGATTCTGGTACAGTGCATTTCTACAGAGGAATTCTAGCTGTAGATCGCCTCAATTTGCTTTTAAAACCAAAATGAAACAAAAGTGCGCAGCACGGTTATGGCGCTGACATACCCCTGTGCATAATGTGAATGTTAGAGCTTGCATACTCTTCCTTTCTCTCCATCAAAGCTGTCCAAATAGCTTAATCCATGGGAAAAAACACACATGGAGCCTCTTTATTAACCTCTTCTGGCCAAATTATTGTTATTATTTTACATTATGGCCTTGAAGGTGTATTACTGATAGGGAGGTAAAGCCAACTGCAGCACAGCATGACGCTGCTGAATGGCTGCTCTATGAAAGTGGAAGTACTTATTTCCAAGACATTTCTGTGGTGCTCCCTACTGTTAAAGTGTTATCTGACTTTAAAAGATTTTCAGTTCAATTGTAAGCAATAAGTAAACTCGGGGAGTACAGTACTGTATACTGAAGAGTTTCACTAGCTGGTCAAACAGGCATTATTCCAAGAAACTAATGCTGTATAGGACTGCTTCCTGGTGGCTGAGACCTCTGATTGGCAAAAGACAGTGGACTTTTCAGTCAGCAAGCTAGTTACCCATGGATGTGGCTCAAGGCTGACACACAGATTGACTGGTTCACACTAATTTACTTCACACAGATTCCATTTATCTCCTAGAAGATCCCCTGGCAGCAGCTTATAATGGCATATCCTAGGATGCCTGCCTGCATGAGTTTTTAAAGCGGCAGAGCTTGATGAATCTAAGTCCAGAAAACAGCTCACAGATTGAGGACTAGGTGCAATCAAAAAACATCAAGTAGCACAGCTGGGACTTGCTAGCTTGCTTGACTGGTTTGAGCAGCTGAGCATTAACTACGCTTGCTTTCCTGCTGGCAGCCCTGTGTCACTAGGACAAATCGGAGCACTACCCGACAGAAAAAGAAAAGAAAAGAAAAGAAAAGAAAAGAAAAGAAAAGAAAAGAAAAGAAAAGAAAAGAAAAGAAAAGAAAAGAAAAGAAAAGAAAAGAAAAGAAAAGAAAAGAAAAGAAAAGAAAAGAAAAGAGAAAGGAGAAAAGAAGGAAAGGAGAAAAGCTAAGGCGAGGAGATTGTTGCATTCTATGGATACTATTAACAGATACAGGAAAAACTCATTAGAACATTTAATCCTTATGCTGCTGCAGGATTATAAAACTAAATAATGTTCAGGTTAGCAAATTGTGAGTCTAGGAAGCTGGAAAATTTAGTTATGCTAACAGTTTCTAGGAAAAAGACCTGAATAAAACTAAAGCTGTTGTCATTTCTTTCAGATTAAAAATAAAACTATATTCAATCCAGTAATACATGTACAATGAAAAACAGTTACCAATATACTGGGCTTTACACTACAACAAAGTGAGATACAGATCAATGCAACTGTTTGCCTTCACAGAGAACAACAGACTTCAATAGGTGCAAGCTTTTAAACTGGATTTTTAAAAGGACTGAAAATACAGGTTTACACTATAGCTCTCCAGATTCAGATAGACAGAGAGTATTCTGTAAAGTCCTTCTCAAAAAAGGAAGCAAAAATTAATATTATTAGACAATAACATTCGACAGCAACTGTATTGTGAGAGATCCAAAGCACATTTGGTACTTAGGAGGGTAAAGACTCAGCTGTAGTGCTAGTTGATGAAAAAGTAGGATTAAGGCTTTAGCATGAGTCTTGACATGATCATGTTGTCTGCCTGCTGTCTTAAGCTTCGAAAAACAGCTGGGATCATCTTCTTATAAGCTCCAACTCAAAGATGTTTAAGCAGTTCCCAATCCAATTAAACAGAGGTAAATATAAGGAAGGGCCCTACTGAGCCAAATCATCTTATTTTTCTAATGAAAACCAGCATAATTGCAGGTTACACAACTCCTTAATCTCACTTTAAACCTAACAGACTGCTGCCTTATAGTGCACATGGCAGGCCCAGTTAACCCAAGCATTCTGTATTTGTGTGCTTAATTTTTGATCATTATCCTTTATTATGTTACTTGTAATCCCAAAAGCCTACGATTGTGTCCAGATATTTAGCAAAGATTGTACCTGGATATACAGGGATTCCTCTTCTAAGAGTAATGGATTAATTGGATAGTGCTGGACGACTACTAGACAGTTTGCAGTGAAACTGCTGTGCAGATTTTTATTTGCAAAGTCCACTTCCTTCTCCCTCTGTCCCTGTCCTTTAAACTAATTGCCTTTTTGAATATTAGCAGTGCTGATGTAATAACCTATCTATTCTCACCACTAACATGACAGTACTACAGAAATAACACTGCCCTGCAGAGTGAGATGCTTACTAAAATCCTCTTCATAAAAATTAATAGAAGATACGGAAATCCTATTTTTCAGATGGAATGGAATGTCCAGTTTAAAAGCGGCTCTCTCACACATACGGTCCAATCATAGGATTATCGCTGAAAGGCTTAGAGCATTGGACCACTAACCACACAGTCAAAAGATTCTTTGCATATGCAACCATGTTGTGCCAAAGTTTGTATTTTTTAAATTATTACAGTTAATACTGTAAAAGCAAAAATCCACATATGTAATCCTTCTACTTTGTTCTATATATATGCACAAGGACATTCTCCAAGGATGTAAAAGCAAAATCGCATCAGGGACTACTTCAAATACAGGCTCCTCATGTCTGTAAGACCAAGAAGCAAATTTAAATGATCAAGAGCGAACTGTTTGCAGTAGCTATGTTACATTATGCATGATTCTTGACTACACAGGATTTAATTAACGATTTCTAGATACATGGTTAAGATTTGCAGTGAACTGGCACTCAGGGCAGCAAACTAGCATCTGACAGATGTATATAATTCTGTATTTTTTCCTGAACACCAGCTACTATGGGCCGCTGTTCCTTTTTTATGTAGCTGGAAGTCTGTTTCATATATACAGAAATGATTCTGGGCTGTGTTACAGAAGCATGAATCTAGATTAATTTAAGGCAGCTACTCTCCCAATGCAATTGAGAACAAAATCTGGACTTTGCCATTCTGTGAATTAATAGGCAATACTTGTTGATAGGTATAAATAGCAGAAAGGTGCATTGCTGAACTGATGGATGATACATAATTATATTGGTAATGAACCTGGACCATCTGCTTCAGTTACCACAAAAGGTTTGGGAAACAGACTCTCCCCTTTAAGCACCACTGGATGTATCTCCAGAAAATGAATGGGGCACTCCCTCAAATCAGTAGATAAGCAAGGAGCTGTGAAGTACTTAACGGGTAAAAGATGACTGCCGTCTCATATTGCACCTTCACTCCATTCACCTACACTCAACTTTATTCTTCAGGCTATCAGCATGATCCATCTGTAAGTGGACAAAAGAACCTGGACCCTCCACTTTGAGATGGGTAGTAAATAGCTAAGAGGCTACAGGCACTTCCAAGAAGATGGGCATCTAAGGAGGTGATTGACAAGCATCTCTTTGGTTCAGAGGCTATGCAAAACCACATGTGAGGGGAACTGAAAAGCATGGTTCCAAAAAATGCAGATGACCTGCTGTTGATAGGTGAAACATGGTCCAGGACCACATTCTTACTGGGGTTAAGCAACACGGGGGGAGGAAGAGCCAAGGAGCAACACAAGTGTGAGCTCTTCCACACTCACTTTGGTGCACTCAAGCGCTACATGAGTGTGAGGCAGAAACAATCTAGATGGAGAAGAGGCAGGATATTTTAAAATGTCAAATTCATTGCACTTCACTTGAATAAAGTTGGTCAAATGTAACAGGAGCATGTTGCACATTGCTGCCCAACTTAAAAGTTAGCAGTGTTGGTACTGCTCCCTTTCAGCATGACTCAGCTCTTCAGAAGTATGAGGCTTTTTTTTTTAAAAAAAAGAGTTTTACTGAGGTTTTTTTACACTTGCATTTTTAAGTGTTAGTCTTTCTGGATGTTGAACCTTTATTCCTCAGGAAGATGTCCTTCTCTCTAGGTTTCTTTTGCTTTTAATAAAAGTTAATACTTTCATATTATCATTTTGCTATAAGAACTGGGACTTTTAAAAAAGAAACACCTGAAGCATCATAAGATTTACCATAAAATTAAGAAGGTTGGTGAAATAACCTTATGCTCCCTGGCTGTATTATCATGGTAGCTAAATCACTGGTTAAATTTGATTTTTCCTTGATATGTGACCATTAGTTTCTTGCTAATTCTGAAAGCAAAGATTTCTATTGTTTTTTGCAATATACCTAGTCAAAAGTATTTGAAATATCTTTATTTAGGTATTCTAAAATCTACCTGTTCGAGGGTGTTGTTTGTTTGTGCACATCTGTATTACAATTCACACATAGAAAAGGTAGGCGTGCACCGACAATTTGGAAATGATTCAGTCCTCAAAAAGAAATTCCATATAGAAGCATTCTACCCTTGTCCTGCAGGTACTTCAAATTGTATTGCTGGTATTCTCCTCTTTTACTGGTTGACTTGTTTCTGTTCCTATATGCTTTCAACTACTAGCTTGTCTGCACAATCAGAGGTGAATCTAGGGACAGTCACATATATCCTTCTACATATGGAAGGATAAAAACAAATGTAGTGTTTCAGGAAACAGAACTGCCAGTTCACGAGATCACTAAAGGTTGCACTCCAGCTTGTAAGACGAGTGAAGTGGAAATGCTAAAAGGCCTCCTGCACAAAAAAGGTACAAATGTGCAGCAGGACCTTGGACTGCAACTTCAAAAGCGCAGTGCAATGGCTGTAGCGTAATTAACAGAGAACCCAGCATTCGTGAAAATAAAACAGAGAACGCTCACCCCCTGCTCAGGGCACTGAGTTAATCTCTGTGTTAACTAGGTGCACTTTAATAAAAAGCAACAGAGCTCCTCTTGATTTACCACAACCCGAGTTTGGCCAAGGTGGCTGAGACGAAGCAAGCAGTATAGAAACTCTAATGGATACGTAAAAAAGATCAGAACAGATATTGAAGAGTAAGAAGACTTTCTGTAACAATGTTCAAAAGAGCAGAAGACAAATCTACTTTCACCAGAATATAACTGGCACTCTGGAATCTGCCTAATCTTTTCCAAAACAACCCTGGATAAAGTCTCAGTTCCAAAATAAAGGCTCAGCCTTCTTAGTCCAGTGATTTGAGACTACGCAGCTGTAGCACAGTCATTTTAATCAGGTATACTGCTAATTCAATGCACAAAGCCCACTGAAGCTCATTGGGCACTCTAGTTTTTGCACATCCTTTATCACAGACAAATGACAAATACAGGTGAGCTTCTAGCTATAAACTGCTCGCATAGCCTGATGCTTTTTCCAGAGGTGAATAGCCTACCTCTGCCAGGAGACCTCCACTTTACATTTTCACATTGTTACAGAATTGCAAGAAGTCTTGTGGCAGTAGATGAAAGAATACCTACAGCACATGTGGCCTATTGGACTTCAATAGCATGCGAACAGATTTGCTGTTTGTGTAAGGCACTTAGTACCTAGGCTTGTTCATTCACTTACAGACACTCTTTGTTCCTAGGAAAACCTGAAAGGCTGAAGAACAGATTAAAATAATTCTGTCAATGTGAAGAGTTAAATTCAGATTTACAGAACTGGGATCACAGCAGTATTATCATATTGTATTATTATAAAATACATTATCTCTATCTAGTTACATTCACAGCTGCCACTTCAGGCTCCATTCCAAGGGAATCAGTCATCCAGAGCTAAAGGAAAGTGAAAATGTGGTTTAGAACCAACCACTTGGTTTGTTTTAGTTCATGAAGACAGCTATTAAATGCAAATAAATAGTCAGGGCTTACTTTTCTTGTCTTATTTTTTATTCTTACAATGCCACCCACTAAAGAGCAAATTTTTTTCTTTTTTATTAGTTTCTTTTGGACTGCATGCTCTTCTGGATGTACATTCATTTTCTTTCCTTCACTTTTCACTTCTTATGAAGTTCCAATTAGTATTCATTGTAAAGACAAAAGAGGGATTGTCCTTTCTCTGTTCATTTAGTTCTAGCACTTAACCCTACTTAACAATAGGAATAACTATGGATACATGTAAAGACATGACCATGTCTGAGAAGTTAAATATTCCTTAAAAGAGGAAGTTTTCTTCACTAATCTACCAAGTACTGTTTTCTATACATTCTTCTTCTCATTTAATCTCTGCAGTATAATTGTACAATTGCTTTTGAGTTTTAACTAGCAGGCTTGGTTTTGTTCTCTACATTTCTCCAAAATTTTACAGCCTTTGAAATATTTTTGTGATACTATGAAACATATGCTCGATCTCTTCTGTACACACACCTCCTGCAAAGTTTCATTCATGGACGGGGAATGTTCATAATGTGCAGAAGCAGGAGTGACAAATGCCTTTTTTTCACTTCGTAAAAGCGTGCTAGGGTGTTCTGCAAGGGTTAGGAGAGAAGGTGTATCTCAAACTGTCACCTACAGTGAATATTTATTGTGATTATAATAGAGTTTGTGTAATAATAAAGGCTGGAGTAGGACCTGGGGTTAACTCCCATGTAACAGTACATGAAGATGTCTCTAAAAGATTCAGAAAAAATACTGAGAAATCTCAGCACAGCTCATCTATACTAGAAATAGATTACTTGTTTAGGAGCATGGCATGTAGTTAAAAGCAAACAAAAATTATGCATAACATTACAGAGTATCTGCAAGATACAGGTGTTACTTTTGAACAAGAGGAACTCTGTACTTCAAACTCAGCACAGCGCTAAGTACTATCCTGCAACGTTAGCCTGCATTTCATTCATGTCCAAGAGCTTTGTTTAATTTTCAGTTAAACCTCAACCACAAAAACCTTAATGTGCCATCAAGACAGCTATAAAGAGTACAAGACTGTCCTTAAAGCTAAGGAATTTGTTAAAAGGACTACCACACCATGTTATAACTCTCCCCACTACAGCTGGACTCACAGCTTCCCATACCTGGAAGAACACACCTCATTCCAACCAAACATTATGTACACCTTTACACCTTACCAGCACACAGTTATTTTTCTCTGCTGCTGGAAATCCCAAAAGAGAATAGCTGGTAACCTTACTGAATACCGATTTATGAGAGCTGCACTTATTAAAACAATTGACCACAGGTATTTGAAACACCAAAAATAAACAATTCACAACAATTTGAGTTTCTCTATGAATACAGATGTTCAGGTTTTTTGCACAATTTTAATTCAGTGTCTTCTTGCTTAAAATACTTCTTAGTTTACGTATATATGGTTGGCAATATTTCAGATATGTATACATTTTGATACTTAAAGAATATGTATTTTACAGCAATATGTAACAAACCATAAATTGACTACACTATTACTAGAAGAAATCCATTTCTCTGAAAGCTATATATTCACAATACATTGTTGAACTATATATTACATTAATACTTCACTGTGCTTAAAAACATTAATATAGGTTATTTGTTTATTACTATGTCAAGGTTATTCATCATATGCAGTGTCAGAAAGCACAAGCTGACATCTCACATTGTCTGCTTCAAGGGCAAGACCAGCGTGACCTTTGGCTTCTTCTCTTAAAAAAGGATGAAATCATTCCAGAGGAATAACACTGAACTGCACAGCTCCCTTTAAGAATGAATCTACCATTTATTGTTTCCAGTTTTCAAACAGTAGTGTGACTTGTTAAGATCTGATGGCTAATTTTCTCTTCAAAGTTGAGTGTTCTAAAATTCCAAAAATATTTTTCTGATTGCAATGTCAATTATGCTTCCTATTTACTCACCACAGAATTCATCATCTCTTTGTTAATTTTGCCAGGGTCATTCATGATTCTGTTTGGGACTGAAATCATGCTGGCCAGTGATTTCCTAGATCTAGATTGCATCTGTAATCCAACAATATTTTTAAAATATTTTGGACACCCAGTGCTTTTTCGTTCTAGAATGAGCTATAATCTCCAAGAAGAGTCTTTACATTTATTGGCTTTTCTTGCTTTGCAGTTCTTCTGAGTTCTCCTATATTCAACTGATACACATGTGCAGCTAAAGGGGGAGATATAATTATTACTAAAAACATGCTGAATATGTATATTGAATATATTTAGAGGGAAAATGAATTTATCCAAAAGAATGGGAGTGGTGAAAAAGAGAGGTCATCTGTTAACTACGGAGCTCTGCCTTCAGCTGTCTCAGTACCACAACAGTGGCACGTAGATGCACAATTTGAAGCATGAATTAGCTGTGAAGCTACATGTGTCATTTCGCAAGGATGACAAGGTTTACACGTGGTCTGGGAACATACATGCATTTGCACAGGCAACTCTTCAAACTTCATCAGCCTCAAAGTGAATACATTGTTGGAGAGAGAGGGATGAGATTTACATGAATCAGTAACTATATTACCTGTGCATGATACTGATTTCACTATAAAATTTGACCAAGGAGAATGCAGCATTCTTTGACCTAGCTGATAAAAGGTCAGAAAGCAATTCTGAATAATAAATGAGACCTGCTGACCTCGTGACCCAAGTCTGGCAGGGTCAGCAGCAGCCCTCTCACCAGATGCTGATGGCAGATATACAGACGCAGACAGCTCAGCTAATGAGCTTCCTGGATAGGGGCTTTACATCCAGTGACATTTAAGTGCTACGCAGTATATAAAATAAACTTGCAAATAATCTGTGACATAAAAAAATTAGTGATATTTACACCAAGGTGCAATATGACACACTTTGTAATCCTCACTGCAGTGATTATTTTACTGCCTCTCCTAGGTGGCCTTTAACCACAACATACAATACCTGACTAACATTTCCTTTAAGGTCTTTCCTCCTCACATTTGTATGGTTCCCATTCAGTGGATGTACTTTGAAGAGAGATACTTTGATAGTGCATTTGTCTGGCACCTCATTTAACACAAGTAAACAAAAAATACTAAGTTTAAATTTATTTGATTTAAATTCAAGGTAACATATTCCTTCCCCAGTGACTAAAAGACAAACCTAGAGCATGGAAGGCCAAGAACTATTTTCTCCTGATCACTTTATCAACAGTTCCACTCAAAAGAAGTGACAAAGCAGATGGCTCACGAAGAAGAGAGGGCAGTATACTAGAACTTGTTCTCTCGCCCTCCGTTACATTTCACTGTACAGATGGCCAAGGGTCACTACTCCATTCCAGACCTTGGAAACCCTGAGTTTTGGCTTCATGCTGGGAGCTGGGTCTGAGCCACCTCATTCCTCAGGTATGTTACCGTTGCTTGTATGAATTTGCAGAAATATACCTACATATTCGCTTATAGTATGCATGAATTAGCAATATAAGGTCAAATTTCTAAATACCATTGTTGAAGATTTTTTGAGATCTGATGTTAGGAAAGATAACTGCCTGGGCTCTCCTGATGTCTAAATACTTCACCATGAATACAATTAGCTACAGGAACTATTGTGCTCTATTTAATTCTGTGCTGCTTTACATATGCTAGTTTTAACTTGCATAGAAACTGGTGTTTAAAAACTTGGAAACCTTCAGTATTTGGCGAGGATGGAGAAAAAAAGCTGCCTCATTTCATTGAGGGGGAAATCGGAGGCATTAGATATCATGAAGAAACATTTTCTTTTAAGCTTTTTAAAGCTTCAACCTTTAACTGTACATCTGCATGTTCTTGAATTATGAGAAAGGATAAAAATGAGTAGTTGATCTACTTTTGACAAACAATTTGTAATTCTGTATACTTCTACAGCATTCTTTCCTATTTATATCCTCTCTAAACTAAGCAGCTTTTAAAATTACACTTATACAGGAGCCTGGTAGTTTTTCTTGCCTATCTTTAAGCTCTCCTCTATTTATGCCGTATCTTTTCAGAGAGTCAACAGAAAAGAACGTGACCTCCTCAAAAGGCCCCACAATCAATGAACATAATAACTTTGCAATATTTTCAGTGTTATTTACATTCTTCCTACAGCTTCACAGTGTATCAGCTCTTCTGAGTGCCACTGGACAACTTTTGACTGAAGTGTTACCCCTGACATTTATAGATGGAATTTACCTCCACAGTGGTGACTGGCATACCACGAGGGAGAGAGCATCTGTATCCTTCTGATCCAGATGCTGCCAGGAGCCATTTAGATCTTTTTAATCAGTGCTGATTAAGGCAAGTCAGATGACTACCCTCAAATTTATCACTGCCTCTAAAGACCTTGCAGCAGCCAATAGCTTAGGCAACCAGTGCAAGGGATCGTCTTGACCACACCTCCTCCCTCTGCACTTGGGAGGACTTCGCAAGGGGAATTACACGCTGTCTCTACATAATCTATCCCCATTTTTCACTGAGTCAAGTGTGTGCCCAGAATACAATTTTGGGACTTCAGCACTGTGTGTAGATACCAATTAAACTCATTGTTAGTGAGCCCAGCTTCTAAATCACAGTGCATTCATTTAGGGAACCAGTAACAGTAACCAGCTCCTGCGCTCCCAGCCTGAATACAATTGAAATAAAATCTGATTATAAATAGATTATATTATAAAAGTTGCTCAAAAATCTGCTTGTAGCTTTACTTCATGTATTTAAGACAGCGGTAGCCTCCACAAGGGAAAGAATTTCTTACTGCATCCAGTGCATCGGTAACATGTATTTAGTCTTGCTTTCACTTCTTTCCTGCAACTAGATAATGTGTATTTCTGAGTCTGCTAGGTTTCCTTAAAAACATTACCTTCACTCTGCTTTACAATCAACATGAGCTCTACAGCGGGCAACCAGTGTCTAACAGACAGTTGTGCTCCCAATTTAACCCCTTCCCTGCTCCCCGCTCCTCATCAGTGCCAAAGGAATACATCCGGGAACTTCAAAAAGTATCATAAAAGGAAAAAAACCACAGCCAGATTATTTTATGGCTGCTCTATTTTATAGCTACAAAAGTACAAGTCACTTTGGAAGTCAACAGACAGTTGCTCACAACAGCTTCATACTTATTTTCCCCTGACAAGATCCCACAAGGCTGTGCACCAGCAGAAGCTTCTGCCTAGCAGAGTAAATCTTCCATTACACAAATCAGCTGGGCTTATGTTAATTATTTAGTGGTAAAACTGTGTGAAGCAGAACAGTGCAGTCTGGAAGTAGATTCACAGTTTTGAAAAACACCTCTTAACTAACATCTGAAAATGCTTTAATCAGAGAGAGAGGAGGAGCTCAAGAGATTCACCTTGTGGGATCACCTGTAAGCAGAAATTCTATTTAGCTTTGCTCAGCAGAAGCAAAAAGAACACCTACTACAGAGCGGATCTCACTATGGGCTTGCAAGGGTACGAGTATGGGAAGGGGAAGTCCCCTCTGCCCCTGTGCCAGTGTAGTGACAGCTAACGCATGGTGGGCTGCTGTTCTCCAGCACTTGTCCTGCTTTTCACACAGTACAACATCACCACTTCATTTTTTATTTGCATGTTTATGCAGTGACACAGACAATGAAAACTGTGTCCCAGTAAATACATATTTTTACTACACCCACCAAAAGATCCATTTTTAGTATTACCTCTGTGCGCTAAGAAAGGAATGTGTAATTGAGTACTGGCCACTAAAAACCAACACGCTTTCCGGAGTGTACAATATTTACTTTTCTTAACCTGTAAGAACTAATTCCCAAAAGCAATTAAACATGCCTTATGCTCTTCTTTTCTTACTGAAGCCACTAGAGAGAGAAGTGGAAAATTAGTTCTTCATTTTGGAATGTTTTGGACCAAACTGTTTGAAGTCCAGTTGCAGTTTTTAGCACATTTATGCTTGATAGGAGCCACACTAATATATCCCAGAACAAATTCTGCCTGTGGCTTTTAATTTCCATTAAGTGATTTCATATGGTGATAAACATACTACATTTTTTTTTTTTTTAATTTCAAAGGAACAGTTCCTCTGCACATAAGCTCCCAAATGTCCAACAACCCAAAACATAAGGCTTTTCCCTGCATTCCTTATTAGGACCTTAATTTTCTGCTACACATTTTACATGCTTTTTTGTCAAAAATCATCATAATGTTTCTCATTAAACTGTATTTAATTTCAGTCTTCTCTTTTAGATTTTGTAAGACCGTAAGTGCTAAAAATACAAGAGCTACACAATTACCTGTGTATTTTGTGTCCAACTATGAAAATTCTTCCCCCCCCATTTTACATATTTGTGCCCATACCAAATTTTTAACCTTTACCAACCTTGAAGTCCTTTTTATATTGTATCAGGAGTAAAGCTCATTTGCAGACAGCTGCAATACGAGTTTCCTCACCCTGCCCTGCAATTGACCTACAACCTGATCTAAAAAAACCACCTTCTTTCCGAGTGAGAAGTTATTCATTTGCCGTAATAGCTCTTTTTTGGGCCTCCTCAGCAAAAACAGACAATTGTGTCCAAATAGCACGAGGTCTTGTGATACCAGTCCTGTTTTATATAGACTGAAAAAACCACATGGATGTAACTTAAGGCTGGCTCACAAATCATAAGAAAGAAAATTTATATTTAAAAATGGGCTTAATATGTACTTTGCTAAAAAAAAATTTTAGAAGTTCACACTTCTTGTTCATACAGGTTCACTTTAATTTTATTCTTTATACTATGCAGCTTGTTCACTGAGTAAAACCTAGTTTTCTAGCAGTCCATTGTATGTAGGGCAGCCTTCAAATCTTACCCTTGCCAGAAAATAAATTAAAAAAAGAGGTAATCAGGGACTATGGAATAATAATTAGAAACAAATAACATGTTTCTGATGAAAACAATTAGTCACAAGCACTACAAGTTGAAATTCAGTTCAGTGTTAAAGAGACAGTTTAGAAGCACACGGTACATTTATCACAGCTCCACAGACAAGTTATTGAGCTGTCTGTGAAAAACAGAGCCAAACAGGAAAGCTTTCAGCAGAAAGCGGTGGTTGAGGTCCTTGATTGATAGAGTTAGATGATGCAAAGCTGTCTGATGGCCTTTCTGCAAAATAAAGTGAAGGAACTCAAGGTCTTTCATGACGATCTCTGACCACAGATGAACAGCTACTTTATTACAGCACAGATTGAGGTTGCACCTTAGTCCATATTCTGCCACTTTTGGATGCACACGGTTAACTTTACCAACAATCCACTGTGTTTAACATAAGTGTCTGCCATCTTTACAGGACTTTAAAAGGGACAGCAGATTGCAGCAGTTAAAAGCTTGGCTTCCTTTCTGTTTAACTATGGTGACTAAAAATATATATAATCAGTTTTATTACAGGCTTCTTATTGCAATGATATGGCTGATTGTTCAGGGAGAAGTGCCTCATTCAGAAGACACAGAAAAAAACCCTGTTGTGCATAACAGCCAAAATCTCCCCGCTGTGCTGCTTCCCTCAGAAACGAAGCTACCTACTTTTCTCAAAATGCAATCTTTATCTTCCTAATGACTTAGGTGTGGTTCCATTCTTAGTGACAGGATGCTACTGATTTCATAGAATAATCACAACACCTGAGGATTATTGCACTGCATTTGCTTTCAGCAAAAGTTGAATACTTAGCTCCATGTTTGTGATATCTGGGAAATATTGCTTTTAAGCACGAAAGCCAACATTGCCTGACCAATAATAAAGCATTTACAATCACCTAAACAATCCTGGCTTGTGGGGCACTATTAAATTCAGCTGAGAGCAGCAACTTCTCTTTATATTAGGAACCAAGGATACTTTGTTCAGATTTTTATAGGTGTTTAGCTGCCTGTGATTCACACTGACTGAGGCTGTACTGCCTTTTTAGCCTGAAAGTCTCAACTTAGAGACAAATGCTATGACCCAGTCACTTCCAGACTTCTTACACGCAGGGCATGGGTTCTCCCACGCCATCCCGTCCTTGTCACTATTCTCACATAAGAGTCATAATGTGAAGCAAACACAGACCACAACGTTTAAGATCAATGCATGGGCCTGAGCCCCATGTTATTCTCTGTTACTAACAAAGGTATAGGAGGCTAACGCGATTTTCTTCACTGCTTAAATACCTAAACCCTGTTTACAGGGATGCTAGCCCTCTCTCTCCACAAACGTCACTCTGGATACCTCAATGCAGTTTTAGGTTCTGGTTTTAACTTCTATAGGATACTTTCAAATGAAGATGATCAGTATGTTTTCATTGTTATACTAGAATAGTTGGAAAGAAGACAGACAGGACGTGGGAACTCTCACTGTTTATCCTGTAGATATTTTCACATTGACTGACACTTCTGATTATACAAAACCAAAAAATTCCCTGACTAATTTTTCAGAGCATAAGAGTTTGACTCTGATTGTGCCCTGTATTAAAGTTCCCATTGCATACCTGACTTATGGTGTTGCTAAAGCAATTTTCCAGAAGTAGCTCTTATTCATTCTCATCAACTCTTCTTTGAACAAAAATGGGTTTTCAGACACTTAAAGTTCTTTTTTCCTTCATTATAGGTCTGTCTCTCACCGACAAGGCCAAAGTAGTGGTCAGGACTAGTCGACCATTGTAGGTCCCTTCCAACTGAACTATCCTGTGCATTTTATATTTTAAATACTTTCATTCACCCTTGCCTTCATTTGCATACTCCCATTTGTGTTACTCTCTCATCTCTAGTGCTCCAGTGCAACCACAAGGGGTTAAGTGGGAGCATCCTCACATCAGAACAAGTTACAGCAAAGCCCAGTAAACTTACCTCTCCCCAGGAGGTGTCTCGGTAAGCAACCAAAGTGTCAGCGACCGCAAAAACCACAGTTCTAACCTGGTCAGGTTCATGTATCCAGGCAATGTCTGAAAGAATTATTCTTATTCAGCTTTCTAACAATTTCTGCTCTGCTGTTAAGTGACGAGCCTTACTAATCTCAGCACATTTCCTCCCCACCTCTTTGACAGTCTTGATTTTAAAGTCAGTGTTAATCACTGTTCCCTAAACTCTCTTCCTTGGAATAGCTTTTTCTTTCCATTACCTTAGTTTAATATTTGCTTGAAAGGCTACTGCCGAGATTGTCTCTCAGTGAGTCCTATCAAAGGACTGACAAGAGCAAATCTACCTTGAAATTCTGACTTTCAAGTGGCTAGTTTTCAAATGCTTTTAGAACCATTTTTACTAGCACTTCTCAATAACTGCACACTTCAAATACGAAAAATATATTTATTTTGATGTTGGGCCACAGTCACCCAACTAGGTCAATGTAATAACTGTGAAACCAGTAACTAATAAGGTAAGGCAAACAAGTTGAGAGAAAATTAAAAAATAATTTCACAGTAGCTGCCAGAATTTACTGTTCAAAATAAACAGCATCTGTTACCTCAGGTAAACGCTCTGTAATTCCATGAGTTATTAATTTGAAGTGCATGGAGTAGCTAAGCTTTTTAATTAGAAATTGCTTACACAAAGATATGTTCATTAATGGCAGGCTATATAAGCACTTTACAGAGTCCAAATTCACAGAACTGCCTAGCTCCTTTTTCATGGTTGATGTCGCATATAGATATTTTGGCCCAGGCACTAAGCTTTAATCTGTTATTTCACAACAAAAAATACCAATTTATGCAATAACATACACCAGTATTTTTAAATTATAACATTTTAAACAACTCACTTGATACTATTTGGTTGGATTCATTCCGATTGATGGCATACATGCTGCAAGTCTTACAGGGTTTTTATGCAAAATAAAATTTAGAGTATCATCTAGGATTTTCCTCCTGTGTCACATCAGACTCCTCACCACAGTACAACCTGATAAAAAGGAAGATGCTCTCAGTTGTCTGGGTTAGATACTAGTCCAATGGAGCTGGGGAAAATGAAAATAACATTGACTGCTATCAGTAGAGACAGGCATTGGAAAATAAAACAGATTTATGTCAAACTCTAAACTGATGTTTTGTGTTTCCAACTACAAAATTTTAAACAAACTTCTAAAGCATTTCAGATTGTTTCAAAGTAGCATTTCTCTCTGATTAATACTGGGAAGACCATGTTCTGACATCCTAAAGACTGACCTAAGAGAAGGATTGCACTATTACTTCTTTCTGTTGCATAAGTTCAACCTTGGAATAAAAACCATTTAAAAACAAACACCATGCCTGGTTCATATAAGTAAAGGTGTTTTAAAAACCTGTATTGACTTTTTCATGTTATTAAGCTTTTTAGATTAATCCAGTTGCTAAATGGTTGTTCTAATAACTGGTCTGTCATCTGGAAATGTTCTTAGATTGTTCTTGGGTTTTTTTGACACAATGTCCCTGCAGAAAGTTGGGCAGTGTGACACAGAGAGCACAGGTTTGCCTATCACACTGATTACTTGATGTAATAGTAAGCAAGCTTAAGTGAACTGTGTGTCTTCAATCTTTCCAATCACTTAGGGATGGGCACCAGAGGATACCATCCATCATCCATGGCCTGAAACATACGGTGCATCAGCAATCTTAGGCTGACCTAAATGATAGTAAAAGCCGCTACGCTGTTCACAATAAGAAATTGTTGTCCACTGAATTACAGGTTTGTGATTAGATTGCTAACATGGCCAACTTGATGTATAAGTGAAGTGTCCAGGAAAGATATTCCCTAGGATCCTTTGAAGATTAATTTATACCCTTGAAATGTGCACCAATCACAAAATGAAAAAACATGTCAAGATATTTTTCTTGTGAACAAAAAAAACCCACTGTAGTGGTAACAGCTATTAATTTATTTTTGGCAGTTTTAGCCAACAGAATTCAATAAACAAGGTTCTTACAGTTTTTGTTTTGTTGCAAGGCTTTTACTGCTTGACTCCTAAAAGCACTGAGTGCTACAACAATATATTTTATAAGAGGAACAGCTCCCCCTCACATTCTGCTCTAAAATCTCATTTATAATTGCAAATATTGCAAAGACATCTAGAAAAATACTGAAAATTCTTTATTTTGTGTTATTATATTCCTATCAAATGGATCTATAAATATAATACCATATTAAATATCTACTTTTAAGGTAGTGGTCAGATATATTAACAGTGTATTTTCTGATCTCAAAATTGTCAAGCTTGCCTCTCTATAAAGTAGATTATGCTCATCAAGTTATTCATTCATCAGTTTCAGAAAAATGCATCCACATTCACACAGTTAAGGGTCAAAACACAATATCAACTTTGGGGGGACTTGGGGAGGGGGGAGAGTGGGGCAGTGCGAGAAGGGAGGGTTATTATTTCCTACCCCTTAAATCCTCTTTAGGTGGTAGAGCACAAACGGTGAAAGGCACATTTGAAGAGGCACAGTCAAAGAGTGAAAAAGAGCACTGCCTTATAACGTCTGTGAGCTATATTAGAGCATAACGAAAACCAGCATACATTTGTGCTGACCATTCAAGACCCTCGAACAAAAACCAGCTTACTCCAGGCTGAGGGAAATTACTCCCTTACAAGCCATGGAACACTAGAGAATTGTTTTGCAAATATGCCTGCTACGTGCAATTATCACAAGATGACTGGAAACAATGGTTCTCTCTGCCCTGTCCATCAGTCTGTTCTTTTTTGTGACATGCCTTGCTGGCCGTACAGGTGAGGTAGATGTGCTTGCTATGCCTGTTAGATCAGACCTTCTACTGATGCTTTAGCTTTATTTCTAGCCTGCTTGTCACTGACATATGTCCTTAACCACATACAAGCCCTATTTTAAAACATTCCTAACCATGCAACCAAACCACTAAATTATATCACAGATAAACACAGGTTTACACTCATGATCTTTTTTTTACTATTCCTTAATATAGTCTATCACCAGCAGTGTAATTCATATAATACACAATATATCATACCTTGACATGGATAACAATGGTCACAAGTGAAAGGGGCTCCTTTTGAACCTTCCAAGAAGCATATACTAATTAAATAAAATCTGTGGGTTGTGGATAGCCTTAACCTGCTAAGATTATCTGGGACACACCTATTGGAAAGATCTTCCCAACTTATATCAAAATGTTACTCTTTCCTGAAAACACAAATTACAACCACTGCCTGCTTAACTTACGTAATAAAAAAATAGATTGTCTTTTCAGTCAAGACAAAGATTTATGTTCATTGTCAGCATTACACTTCCCAGTCTAGTGAGATGCCAAACCTTGACAGTACTCCACTTCTAAAAGAAACAGAAAATTTAGCAAGAGAACAGCATTGGTACATAAGTAAAGCACACCTGTTAACTTTCTTGTAATGATATATTTTGTTTATTTCTCTTTAAATTTATTTCAGGAGCTTTAGGAAAAAAAATGAAAGAAAAAAGGAAATCTAAAAACCTAGCCTAATGTAGGTGTGGTAGAGAAGAAAAGAATACAGAGACCAGCTATTAATTATTCTACAGAAAATACCTCCTGGATTCAGGTTCCTACTTCACCCTCCTCACTAGGCTATCTGAGCATCTTCTAGTAGTGCAGCAGGTGATGTGACTAACATCCATCACAGGAGAACAATACAGGCACCTGGTCTTCAGGGAATTAGTGATAGGCATCTTAAGTGTGGTACAAGTTGAATTTTTTCAAGAGTAGGGAAAAAATCTTCCACTGATACACTTTGAATTTGAGAAAAAATTTCCTCAGACACACTGGAAAGGTTTCTGTATTCATTAACATTTGAATTGCCATCTTTATTAACAAGTACAATTGAAGAACTAAATTATAATGTTGAAGCAAGATAGAATACTTGGAACTGACTTTGGGCCTTAAAATAAAGCATATGCTGAAACACTAGATATTAATCAGGCACAAGAGTAGAAAATACTGAACAACACAATTACTAAGTTTTGGCATTTCGAAGTCAACTTGTGCTGATTAGTTCTATATACCATCCAAGTATGAAATACTATTTCTATCAGTAATATTTATCTGCTTTGAAACAACAGTCAGCTCATCTTTATATAAAAAGCAAAATGGATTCTGAATTACATAAAAGGCATGAAATGCAAATGGATGTACTAAGACTTCTAAAAACGTGTGAAGGTGCAGAAGTGCACAGAGAACACATTCTCCATCCTGAAATTTAATAGTTCTGTTGATATATGAGAGAATCTGAGCAGTTAAAAGATTCTGGGTATTGCTAAGCTACAATAGTAGAAGTACAAACTTCAAAACGTAAGCTAATCAGTGTGAAATATAATAGGTTTTGTTCTCCCTACCTTTTTGTCTGTATAACATGAGTCTTAATTTCATCCAGCTTGACAAAAAGGAAGTACGACACAAGAAATTGAAACATTCCATTGTAACTTACATACTTATTTTCCATGGTATGTTTACATCCCTTCCAGTGCTAAGGGAACATCAGGAGGCTTACTTGACCCATAGCTCTGTCCACTAAATCAGTCATGAAAAAGCAGGGTTCTAACTAAATTATAAGGATTACAAATTGCATGCTCTTGGCAAGTCTGAACACTGTGTTTGACTAAGAACAACAGGTCAGAGTCAGGAAGCAAGATGTGACAAGGAGTGGCTCTTCAGGGAAAAAAAAAAATCACCACCAAAACAAAACCAAACCAAGTATCAGAAGACAGAGACTAGGCTTGCTCCAGAAAAGGTGGGGACACTGCTTTAAACACAGAGTACTTCGGTTCCTTCACTTGTTATTTTGAAACCCCAACTCAAAACCAGCTTTCAAGTCTTTTTCAAAGACTTGTGTTGTACTTTGCCTGTAACAAATTAACTTCTAAACAAACAGTAGAGATTATAAACGAACCAATTATAATTTCATGTCTGTATTAACAGCCCCAAAAAAGTGTTTGCTTTTAAAGATCTAAATCAAAGGCATCTTAGAGATTCTTCCCATTTAGAAAACACCGACAAAAGCACACAAAAACCAAAACTGTCCAAACCATATTGTGCATTGAAATTTAGAATACATGTCATTCTTACTGCCTCCTTGACCAGTGAATCCTATCCCTCCTAATGTTTTGGAGGAGTCTGAGATGGCGCCTGTACAATTTGATTTTGTGTAAAAATACACACCAAATCTGATTTCTGCTGCATTAAGGAGTTCTCTGGGAAAATATATGACGCATGGAATGAAATAAGCTGTAGTTCTAGAACAAGTCTTTAAGCTTACTTCCTTTAGCACTTGACCACTAATATTAAAGACTACTGGATCAAACTACAGTTTTAATTGGATATATAGGACATGATACAGTGGTATAGTTAAACCGCAGGTTAGATGCTAAAATATAACATTGATTTGTATTCTTTTACTGGAAATATTTGTAATACGAAACTAGGATATAATACACTCATTTTTAATGTATAGTCAGTACAGAGGAAAACTACTGCTGTCACCAGCTTATTCTCAAAGTCCATTCATCAACCAAATCCTAGATTAATTGGTTTGCTGTTTCAGAGTAAAATGAGATTATAGATGAATCTAATTCTCATTAACAGTGATGAAATGTTGATTATAAAATCATTTCTTACACTGCTTATTGCTAATGCATGCACACACAGAATTGGCCTGCCAGAGAATTTTTTTAAAACAGCCTGAAGTCAGTCTAATAGTTTAATGAACTTTGTTATGTGCATGAACTTGTCCAAGAGCACAAAACTTCAGTTCCATCTAAAAAACTTTCTGTTCTTATTGGCTGAATTGTTTGCACTAGTAAGAACAGAGTGGACAGAGTAATTTCGTTTTGTAGATAATTTTTAACATTCTTGTTTCTCGGAAAAAAAGAGGAAGTGGAAGATGGGAAAGTAAAGGAATAAAACAGTCTGGAAGAATCCAGGTACAACAGAAGACGGTTAATGTGGAAAAACGTGGGAGATGCCAGACAGATATCTGAAGCCAAAAGTCAAACCACTTGACAAGTAACAACTGCAAGAAAACATGACAGTAGTGTTTGGTTCAGATGTTGCTCTAAAATCGAAGTTTGGAAATACTTCAAAGCACAGTCAGACTACATAGGAAGAGGGACAGTTTTGATCATTATAATTTGAAATACTACATTTTAATCACAGATACTGTGAGGTTGAGAAGGACATTTCAGTTTAAACATTTTGGAGGATCCATGTCTGAAAAGAATTCCTGAAGTGTAAAAATATCTTAATGTCAACATTGTCACTCATTTTTACCAAAACCTACGCTCACCTCAAGGCAATGGTGGCCTGATTCAGATTTCAGCTTATATGAGCAGGACCCTACTTTGACCTAACCAGATCAGCTCTCACTATGTTTCGTAAACATAACATTGATATAATGTAGAAATGTTGTTCTTGAAAATAATTTAGGGTGGGTTCATGTAAATGTAATTTCATCACAACTAAGTGCAATGTATTAGTCTTGTTGCACTTCCTTTTTGGCCAGTGGAAATATAAGCTCTGGAGACATACTTTAGATCTTCATAAGCCAAACTGGAGACGCTTAATCTCAATGCCCTTGAAAAATTAAACTAGCCTGAGAAAGCAGCAGGAAGTACTATTGGTTCTTCTAAAGTAATAAAATCTTTAAAAAGCCTGCATAGGGTAAATCACCTCATATTCCTTCAAATAACTGGCTCTTTTTTTTATAAGCAGATAAATTTATGAGTTTAACAAATAGGTTATAAAAACTAACAAAAACCCTTCACTTGCTTTCCTTTAGGATATCTGTCATAATGAAACATGCTTCTTACTGTCTTTCATTTTCTTCCAGACAACTGAATTGTCTTTTTCCTTTCACGTGATTTGAATGTGTTCAAAAAGGAGCCTCTTCTCTTATGCTCTTCAAAACCCATGCTGCTGGGTTTTAACTGCTTGTTAATTTAATTATCTCTTTTTTTCAACTTCTTTCAATCCAAAATCATGCACACTGCTAAGATTTCCTCATTTTCTAATTCCAGCTAATCTCAATAACCTTTATCATACCAGAAACAGGATATAATTACATTCCTGGGTTTTTAAAATCAGCAACCAATTTCCTGGTTTTGATTTCCACAGGAAAACTGGTAACCTTTTGTGCATGTTCACATTGCTGTACTTCTATTATAACTTTTTACTTCTCCATTTTCCTAACTTTTGTCTTTTTACACCCAGTTCCTTTGTATCCCATTCTTCTCTCCTCTTTAGCCTTTTCTCCTGTTACGTCACAAGCCCAAATCAAAGCTTGAAACTAACACAGTAAGGGAAATGTAAGAATTATGTAATAATAATGTAAGTTTATCTGAATGTAAAATGTTGAGCCAGAAATTGATTCCTCAGATATTGTTCAGGTTTTATGGGCATGTAGTATCTCATCAGAACACAAACAATACAAATTATGTTAATATGATTAAAACAAATAAGAGTATAAATGCATTTTATACCCCTAAAAATTAATTCCCCAGCAATCAGGCAACCCAGGACAAGTTTTCATTGAAATCCCATGTAATCTTTGTGATATCCATGGTCCAAGTAGGCTAACACTCAGAGACACGGTTGTCTTTTGGGGTCTTTGTTTGCTTAAATACAGACTCTGAATATATATATTTGGACAAATATGAAAAGACAGTAAGTTGTAACAAGATGACAACATGAAAGGAAATATCTGCACCTCCCTAACAAAACATTAGGACTCTGCCAGGCAGGCAAGAAGATTCATTTGCTATACAGAAAGACACTGTCACAGAATGACTTCCTAGGAGTTGACAAAGTTGCTGGCAACGGGACAGACTTCTGAAACTCCAACAACAGAAGTGTTTGAAACCCTCTGCTGCAGGTCACTACACTCCTCTAGTGAACAGAAACTGTTATATCCCGTCTTCATTGATTTACCATTACTGAATAGACTCTTTATTGTAACAAACCATATTGTTATATTCTAGATAAGTCTTCAACAATTCTTTACACTAACCTATGGAATTCAATTGCCACCATTAATTTCACTCTGGTATTTATCAGCAGAAGCTTTTTTCCTGCAAGAACCAATTTATTTAATTGAATAGTCTAAAGAGCTTCAAAACCACACACAAAAGATGAGGTTATAGCTAATAGCTTTCAAATATACTTAAAAGCTTGAATCATTAGCAGTTTCTCAAACTAGGAATTTTTAAGTGCAAACCAGAATTTATTGCTAGTCTTAGTGGTGTGATTTTTCACACATAAATTTTTCACAAATCTAAGAGAAGGTTAAAATTATATTATGTATTTAGGAATAAAGCCTGTACTTCATGCTTTCCTTTCAGTTTTCCAGGTATTTTTAGAATATCACATACATCAGTTCCTCAATTTAATATCTGAGCATGAACATGTCATTCATTCTCACAATTTTCTTAAAATGTATATAAATCCAGTTCTTCACATTTTGACAACTTTTTCACAAATTGAGTCACACAATTCCAGAAGAACTGAAACTGCTGTTTCAGATGTGACAGTTTTGGCTCCCTATGCATTAGCAGAAATAGGCATCCAAGGGTGGCACATAGGAAGAAACTGCTTCCGTGCAGTAGCTACAAGGAGATAACAGCCCTAAACACACCACACACCTGCAGGTGAGGGAATCTCAGTTCTAACTCTTACACTTGCAAATATTTTGAGATTTCCATGACAAGTGAAACCATTTCTGTAGATAACTCAGAGAACTCACTGCAGAATGCCTTGAAGATAAGCAATGAATTGCTGCTGAGGAATACGGGGATTCAAATCAACTACAGGAGGGACTATCCCATTTCTTTGTATCCGATCACTGGGCTACTGAACAAGAACAGCGGTACTACCAGCATTTTCCTCTGATCAAAGTAGTTCTGCACATGGCTGGGTATGGACTAGGTACGTATGTCGTAAGACAAAAGTACAAATGAAAAATGAATGAAGAATGCCAGAAAACTTAGCTCCTCTTAGTTTATGCAAACAAAAGTCGATAAATAGACTCTTCAGATTTTTAAATCATTGCTTCCGACTCAACATGTCAGTGGAAAACAATACCACACTGACAACCTGTTAAATGGTACCATTAACCTGAGATTATCAGTGTTTAGGAAAAAGGCAAGACAGGATAAAGTGAAATGCACTTTTACAGAATTATGATGAATGTCAAAAAAATTAGGGAAAGCCTCAGCTTCTTTAAAGAACTAAAGCAAAACTTGCAGAAATCAACGGTAAGATTCCTATCTATATGTTTGGAACAGGTCCAAAATCATTATCTCCGACATTAACATAAAGAAATTGTAACTGTTTGCATTTTTTTTTTTTCCTTTTAGAAAGACAAAGTACTAGGACAGAACACAGTTAACCCTTTCTCTGGCATGCTTTACATGAATAGCTTTTAAAACTCCTTATTGTTGTTTCTGGAAAAATATATTATGTTTTGCATTTTTTTTTAGGGGGTTGTTTGGGGTTTTGTTTGTTTGGGTTTTGGGTTTGGTTTTTTTTTCTTTGTTTTTTAATTCCGTTAACAGACAATTTTGTCTGTATGGAACTGCAGAGAAAAACGTGGCATTTAAAATTATTCAGCAAGGGAAGCTGTTGTCTAAATGCTATCACCCTTAACCATGAAGTAAGGATGCAGGCACTTCCTAGGGAGTAAGGAGCTTTCTGAAAAAAATAACTATGTAATATATCATAAAACTTATAAGAAAAACTGAAGGTCAAAAAAGTTCTGTTTTACAGAAAACTTGTATTGACTTCAGCAGAAATTTGCCGAGTTAAACAACATTAAACATCTCTGGATCATATCTGCTAATTCCAGTGAAACAAAAAATGCAACACAATACAATGATGACAGCAACCAAGATTCAGATATTTTTATTTTCGGTCAGAGTGCATGATTCCAGTCTTGAATTATGACTTGAAAACCTGAAACAATATTTAACCTTTGCCTTGATGTTGCACAAGACAACAGCTACTGTACAACCCATAAATAAAGAGTATTTAATGAGATATAAAATGAGATAACTATCAGATGAATTACTAAAACCAGACATAATTACTTAATAATTACACTGGCTATGGACTTACTCATGGATGGGTTTTTAATAATTTCTGCACATTATTAATGCCACAAATAGTTTTACTCTAACAAATTAGAAATCACAAAAAAAATCTTCAATTCTGAACAAACCAATCAAGTTTTTCAGTGCCTACTAGAAAGCCATACAAACCTAAACAAGAATATTTGTGCTATTTACATACTGTGATAAATAATGCAACAAGCTAAAATATTAATAGAAATTCGAACAAAAAGAAAGCTAATATATTAAAGACACGAAGTATAACATCTCTTTCCCAGTCTTCCTATATGTTTTCAGTCTATTCCAGCATACATTAAATTGCTGAACAATGACATGTTAAAAAGATCCACTCAGCTTCACAGGATTTATGTAGTTCAGAACACGAAATATGAAAAAAGAGTCCTAGCCAGTAAAAGTACATATGAACACTGGGCTCATTCTAGCAAAGCAATTTTCTAGTTGTTTGTTGAATAACCTTCAAATAATAGGGTTAAGAACAAAGTGATGGCAACACTCTTTTACTAGACATACAAACAAACAAATCCCCTTTTCGGAGAGCAGAAAGCTGAATTAACTCCCCTGAACTAATAACTCCGGTGAGCCTTAATACTTAGTCAGAATTAAACAACAATTGCCTGCTGGACTCTCTTAATCATTCCAGCACTCCACGTAACAGAAATGTTTTTTCACCTAGCATCGAAGTTTTGAAACAAACCCAAAGACAGAAACACATCCGGAGTTTACAGATATCTGTACTGGCAACTAGTTAGTCCCATTTTTGTTGTAACCCATGTTAAAACACCACATTAAAATACACCCTGAAAATTCTATAAATTTGAATTCAAATCCATGCATGAACTTTACAGCTGGAGATGTTTCAGTTACAATGCATCTTGTCCCAAGCCACACAAAAATAAAATGATTCAAAGCACTCTTCACTGTAAGCTATGCATAAACTCATGTATGGCAATTGTTCAAAGTGTTTTGAGTTTCACTGTATTTCAACAGTCCAAACTATAGAGGAACTATTTTGTTTTGTAGCCTGAAGCAGGTATCACTGATCATTTTTAGTATCCTGGAACAAGCAGATTGGCCACAAATTTTCATGACAGACACACACACACTCAATGAGATTATAAATTAGTTTCCCAAGAGAAGGCTCACTAATAAGATTGGATCTAAAATCTAGGTCACTTAATTTTAAGACTCAGCTAATAGGCTAAAAAAAAAAAAGTGTAACTTCATAACATAAATTCAGCTTCAATCTTTTTTACCATAAACATTAGCACCATTGTAAAGTTGCAAAGCATAAGCTTCTTGTAAAATGAAATGATCTAATTGTAAAATGCATTTGATATCTCCTTGCAGGGAGGTTGTTTCTAAGAGAAAAATAAAATATTCTGTATTACATTATAAAGTTATAAAATCTAAGCAATTAATTTGTAGTGCTGTATAAGCCTGATGTCATTAAGAAGTTAAATTTGCAAAACTTCTTTTCAGTATGATTTATTGATCCTATTTCAAACACACTGTTTCCTTTATTTGCAAACACATTTACAATACCAGAACTACCATACAAAGAGACTTTACCTTTTCTTTTTTAATGTTCAGAGATGATAAGAGAGTGTGAAAGTCCTTTAACTCCTTGACAATCACATGAGAAAACTCATTACCTGATAAGGTCAGAAACAGGCCACTTGGCCTGTCTCACACAGAAATAATGTATTACGAACTCATACTCCTAAACTTGCTCTGAGTACTAAAGAAAGTTCTTCTCAAAGAATCTACCAATAAATTTTCCACCTACATGGCACAGAAACATTTTTAATGTATTGCAAATCCCTCTCCTCAGTCTTTGGCAGTGTCCACAACTTACCATTTTCATTCTCTGCTGTGGCCAATGGCTCTCTGCAGATTTCCACCTTTCTCAAGGCATTCATAGTCCTTTGAACTTCTGCCAGCAGCCCCGCTTGCATTGCCTCAATAATCTGTCATGAATGCAAATTATTAATAGATTATATCAGTACTTCAATTATTTATTTAAGCACCTGACAATTTTAAATAACTACTCCAAACTGTTAGGACTGTTCCAGCGAATGTCATTAGAAAGTCAACACTTACCAGTCTTTCAGACAGTGACAATATGTGTTTACACACATATTGAGAAATAAATGCTAACTAGATAGCAATAAAATGGTGTAAGTTGTCAATCATGATTACTCCCCACTAATTAAACATTCATTTTCTTTAACCTCAAAACTAGAATCAGTCGTCTACTACCTGCTTGATTTCAAGGGGTCCTGACAATACACATTAGCAAAGCACATGGTGATAACAGCTAGTAAGAAATATATTTTTTTTTTTCCTAAGATGTGCAAAAGTGCTTCAGAGAGTAAATAACAGTCTCGTGTTTTGACTTTTTTTAGAATTTTTGGTGTCCAATCTCTTTCTGAAAAGCTCACAGAATGTTTTGTTACTAGTGGCGATCCTCTGCTCCTCTAGCTCAAGCACGCTAATACTGTATTTTTTTGTCTAACACAAAGAGAAATACTATTCCTCAAACTCCTCTTATCCAAAAAGAACATCTGCTAGAATTACAAACAGCGTATAAATGGCACTTGCAATAGCTGCTGCACCACGCATTGGTGCTAAGACAATGCACTGTGGACACTGTATGAAAGAGTTACTACTCTCCTCTTTACTTCAGCAAAGAAACTGCAGGAGAACTGAGAAAGCTTAAAGACCTAAGACACTTATAAAGCACATGAAAAACTTACACAATGGACCTAAACCTTTACAACCCTTACTCAGTCTAAATTTTAGGATGGTGCAGAACGGCAGCATGTGTACCTTCTGCTCACTTGGTATTTTCTTCAGAAAAGAAACACAATTTTTCCCTCACAGGAAGGTATTCATTCTCAAGTACAAGAAATTTACTGAAAGACAGAGAGAAACTAAGGTTTCCAGGACAGCATACTCCATCTCAACCTAAATATGAACTTAAATTGCATATCAAAATTTTAACCTAAATATGTTTATAATATAAACATTTTATGTTTAATGATATATATATTATAAACAATCTATTAAAAATATTTAACTTTAATATGAATGTAAGTTGATATGCAGGCTCCCTCAGACTGCCTGGAAGACAAACAGTTTCATCTCACTAATCAAGTACAGTGAATTCATGGGCTGTCCTCAACCACATTTCTAGCTGCCCTTGTACATTCAAATCATTAAGCAGAACAAAGGCTGTAGGTGTCCTTTGTGACAAAATCCTTTATTGCAGACAAGTATACCATAGTCAGGTCCAGAGTGTGAAAGTTCACAGCAAGTGAACCCAGCTCTACGTGTTTTGACATAGCACAAATCTTCATCTTGCTATAACAACATTTTATTTTACAGGTGAAACCAGCGACAGTTTCCACTTCCTCACATCCATACAACCCCGAGCTTTGGGGATTGCAGCTGACTGTACAGTAGATTTTAAAATATATCTACACTACTTAAGAAAAAGAAGGAAACACAGACACGTCATTGTCCTGGCAAAATTTTTGACAAAAAAAATTCCTAGAGGTACACAAAAGAATTGCACACATTATGTTTCTCATGGTGTTCTGATCTGCTAAGAACCTGCCCCTTATCTGGATCAGATATTCATCATCTGTACCATTGCTGTGTATGCCAGCCAGGCACCATTTGTAATGTGTAATTTTCTCTAACATTTTAAAACGAAATAAAAAACTGTAGCAAATGGCACAAGAGGATATTGTAGAGGCATCTGTATGTCTCTGCATGCTACCTGCCTATCGCTTTGTTGAATCTGCATTTCCACCGTGCTCGATGTGTTTTCACATGTTTACTTTTGTCCTCTCACTACATCTTCCCCAAGAATTCACATACCTCACTATCATTATCACCAAGTTCAAAAAATCTCCAGAAGCTTTGCCTGTTTCTAACAGAAAACAAATCTTCATAAGCACCTTTCATTTTCTCTGATAGTTTCCACTTCAGCATCCTTCTGGATTACATAGACATTGTCTATCTTGTTAGCTGCTAACATATGTATTCATTTTTTCCCCGATAATTGTAACTACTGTTGTAAATACGAGCTGCTTTTAGTTGGGATTCTGAAATATGACAGAAATTATGCTTCTTCTGTGTCTGAGAAAGTATAAATAGCAGATATCCAACTATAAAATAAGGAGTGAAAGGTAACTGTTTGCAGCAGCAATGCTAAAGAACAATTCAGAGAGACAAGCGAACAAAAGTTGAGGCAAGCTGTACTGTCATAACTATACTGTTATACTGGCTTTCCTTTCTATGCTTTATCAATTATTTCCAAGGATTACTATTCTCTTTATAATGAGTGGGTCTAAGGAGAGAAGTCAATAGACATCACACCCCCGGTTATTGCTCAGGCCACAACCTCTTCAGGGCTGAGCCTCCCAGAAGCTGCCTCCCACATAGCCTCCATAACACAGTCACATTGGGGAACACAAAAATACAGATCAAAACATGAGACTTGTATTATCCAGTCTGCATTCCTCTAATTCTGGATAACAACTGTCAGGAGAGTCATCTAGACATTTCTACTGAAGTCAGTTGGCTTCAAGGAGAGACAAATGCTGTAAAAACAAATGCATTCAGAGCTTGCTAGAGAAATCACTGTAAACATGGGCATTAGTAAAGAAGGTACTAGCTTACCAGTACCACTTTCTGCAATAGCCTGAACAAGAAGTGGTCTATGCTTTGAAAGAAAATTCCTTTGTACTATATGTCAGATGCACCCCACCTTATTTTAGATATTAACAGAAATGAAGTGACTGAAGTGAAAAACATACAGGTGCACTGCAGAAATCAATAGAAAGAGATGAGAAAGTCCTGAAATTATTCATTCCACCTAAAATCCCAGCAGTCCCTCCACACTGTCTTTTTACACTGATGAAAGAGGAAGGCTAAAGCAACTATATTCCTCATGCGGATGATTATGCCAGAGATCTCAATGTGGCATCAACAGTCTTCCTAAGGGGACACTGTGCTAAGTAGCTAGCTGATAATAGATAAAAATATTCTTGTACAGGAAAGGAATACTGCAACATCAGGATGGCAGTAGAGGACTTCCAAATGAGGAACTAAACATTGTACACTGAAGCTGCATAAACTGTATTTCTGATGATGCTCCTGAATTAATACATCCAAGTTCTAACAAGGTCTTATTACTTGGGACTATACAACAGGACCATTTCAAGGTTAGAGCTGACTCATATCTGGATAGCTCAGAACCAGGAGGAACAGATGTATGTCTCCTACCGCTCATGAAGGAATTAGTAACAAACCTGCTAAAGCTCAGTGATTTCTACACAGGTATGTCACACCACAGAGCCCTGATGCTGCTGTACGTAACAGAAAGGCAAACTGCTAGAGCCCCATAGACCAATGGGCACCCTGTGTGACAGACTGCCTGCATGTTGTCACGCAACTAAAATCCATGGCCACAGAGGTGAAGACTGTACACTTTGTTACTGGAACTACTGATCTGATAAAGTTTCATACAAAACTCACTGCCATGTTTAGTATTGAAATTCTTTGCTGAGATTAGCAGTGAAAGCGGGAGGGCAGTTCTGGAGACAGGGTTGTTTACTCTCTTTTCCAAATGGTTCTCCAGCTCAGGGAGTAAGACACTGTAGAAGGAAGCTTACTTGATCTATAATCATTTTGTGAAGGGATAAAGGACTTCAGTCTTCAGGAAAGTCAACCTAATGAGAACTTCACTCAATGAGATTTAAAATTATCTTAGAGCAGGAAAAAATGAAGAAAATTTTCTATCGTACTTCTTCTCTTGAAATGCTTGAATAAAGGTATAGGAGAATGCATTTCAACATCTATCACTTAAGACTAAGCAGCTAGGAAGGGCAAAGAAATAATTATCAAAGAAAACCTTCTGGTGGAAAAAAAAATATCCTTGTATCTGCTGGAGTCAACAACAGGCAAAATGTTTTGATTGCACTGCAGTTTGACTATTCTGATAACTTTTTTTTAAAGGTTTTATGTTAATGTTCATCCTTTCAGACAGAAAGGTTCCATAAAGCTGCAATTATGTAGCATTATTGTTTAAAAAAATTAAAATACAACCAAATATCACAGAAATTACTGAGGAATTGGCTGTTTTAAATATAGAGTAAAGAAAGAAGGCAGAAATGCAACCAATGTTTCCTCATATTAAGTGTTTTAGGACAAGCCTCTTTTTTTTTTTAAATCTGTTTGAAAAGATGAGCACATGTAAGTAATTTCTAGGCAGGATGGGAGTGTGGCAATAACAGGCCATATATTATCTGAAAGAAAAGCCAAACGCATGCTGATGACCTCTCCTTTAAAATCACTTGAGGAAAAAAATTCTAGAAAAATGAATTTTAAAAATATGTACATTTAAAAAATAAGACAGAAGGAGACCTTCCTCAGCCTTTCAACCATTCAGTAAACCCCTGATTCATCATTTGAAACATGTTTGGGGGTTTTTTTTCCAGTTTCCTTGTTTGCACAGAATCCGTTACAGCACTGTAAGGAGATGAGGAATCAATAAATGGCAAGTCCTTTGGGCCATGTCTGAGAGTCAGTATCCTCTACTGAGGATAATAAAAGTTTTTAAAAGCAAGGTAACTAGTGATGTTTTGGGTAAATGTACAAGTGCTTAATCAGGCTGCTCAGGATTAATAAATTGGTCATAAATCTGTGTTTCTGTAAAGAAAGTTTTAACAAAGTCACTGTACTGTCAAAAAAAGCAGCATAATTTTGTATAAATATCACAAATTATTCTGAATGTTAATGCAGTTTGGCTGCAAACAACCCCAAACCTGCACTACAAAGCAGGTTAACAAAGCGTATTGCAACTACAAAGCTGCGTCTGCATAATGTTAAAAGTTTGAGAAGCGTTGATAGCATGGTATTTGTAGTACTTGACAATTTCAGTGTCTTAAATTTGAAGTCTTTTCAGATGAAAAAAGGGTGAGGCAGCTTATTCCACACCCTATCTTCCTCCACATGAACCTCCTGTGGTAGGATAAGACCATTATTATTGTATGAACAATCAGTCAGTAAATTCATTGGAAAATAGAAATAAATAGATCTCACATGATCAGCTATGCTACAACCACAAGTTCCATGGCTATACAACTCCACTCTGTAAAGAGTATAAAGAGTTTCAGTGGCTGACCAGTCAGTAAGAGATTATATGGATTTCACACGACAATTGCAGCTATTGGAATTGAGGCCCTGTATTCTATTTTTTTTTAATTAAAAGGATTTTAAAAAGGAAAAAAATCTTATTGTAAGATAAAGGGGAACAGTTTGTAAGGAAAGAAGAATGCCAAAACAATACAGAAGATGCACAAACAGTGTAGATATAATAAACAACTGATAAGATCAAGATAAAATTCTGAATTCAATTGTATGTGAATATTTGCAGAAACCTTTACTGTGTCTAATAGAACCAGGGATTATCACTGCAGTACCCCTGCACACCTCAGCTCTGGAAAAATATTCTTTGCACTTGAAATGCAGCACAAAGTTGCATTCAATTTTAAAAGTAACATCATAAAATAAACTTGTAACAGGTATTTACTTTTCCTGGAGTAAAATCTGTTGGGGTCACAGTATACTGTCTTGAGTTTTGTACTCCTGAACATTAACTCACTCAAGCATCCACACAACTATTTAAATGCATATTTCCAAAAGGAAAAATGGTCCCTATATTTCAGTGTTCAGACTATTTCACAGCTGCCTATCAACTCTCAAGAAACAGTAACTTATCTCTCAAAAGACATCAGATTCTTCAATAACAATAAGCATGAGCTTCATCTGACCTGGGAACCCATAACTTACTTTTCTAAGTCATTCTTGAAGAGTGTTCCAATAAGTAAGGACTTGGGATTAATTATTTATCCCTTTAAGAAGGCATTTTCTGTTTCTTCCATAATAATAGATTGGTATGACACTGCCCTTATTTTGGCCTTTATTTTCTTGGAGCATCAAACGGCATTTGATGCTCCAACACAAGGTCACCAAGATTAAAGACTAGTAGGACAGTTACTATCCCATATATAAACATGTACTTTAAGGCAAAATAGTTTCATAAGCAGCATACGTAACACTGAAATGCTTTCCATAGATCTGAATGGCATGATTTATGTAAATACCACAAATCTATAAGTGTTACGTCACATTACAGATTCTAAACACCAAGTTACAGCCAATGTTACTTAAAAAACACATTGCAACAACCGACACAGGCTATTTTCTACCTTTATAGATTGGTCACTCCAACAACAAATGAGTTTCAGCAATGAAACACTCCCAAAGTCCGGGGAATTATATCTGTTTTTACCTGAAAAACACACAATTCATGAACTGACAACATACGTAGAAGTACACAAATAGAAAGACTTCTAACATTTTTAATTTTTCACTTCAGCAACATACCTGAAAAGAGTAATTTCTTAGAATATGCTTTAATCTGATGCAATAAGCACAAAGCGTTCAGAGAATATATTGTTTGAACACTTATTCTTATCCTAAATCAGATTCGTTTGTTTGGGGTTTTTTGGGGGTTTTGGGTTTGGTTTTGGTTTGTTTTTTCTTTTTAAACAGAGGTCTCATATCCCACAGAATACATTTTCATCATAATTTTCTAAAGATACAGGGAACACTTTCTGATTTACACTACTTAACTATGTATTTTATTATGCAAATTCTAAAACCATTTGAATGTGTTTCTCTGTCTTTAAAACAGTAGTACAGTCTATGCAAAAATACATTCAATATCATCTTGTACAGCTACAGTTCTGCCCAATTTTCTGCTACAAGGCAACAATACTGGTGCATGGTCAAGATGTCACATATCCAGTGGCTTACCAGTTACACTTGCAGTTAAACAAGCTGTTATATTCATGGATTTGCATGTGACTTTTACTACTACCTATCCTGATTTTTCAGATTATTTTCAAAGCAAGGCACAGTGAACTGCCAGCTGTGCTGGTTTAGTCTACTTTTTTCTCAGTTAGACTTCAATACACAAATGTGACATCTCAGTACTCTACTACAATGTTTGTTGCCAGACATATAAGTCCGGTAAATTGGTTGTACGATCCATTGAATCCACACAAGAATCTCTGATTGCCAGTGCCATATAATGACTTGAAAAGAGGAAACCAAAGTGTAAGTGGCAACTGTGTTTCAGTAACACCAAAATTCACAAGCATCCTGATCATGTAAGCATAGTCATTTGCTTAAATGTTGGATTTCTGCAGCAAAGACTGAAGCTTGAAAAAATCTTGTGAGTACCCACATACTGCAAAGCAAATAGGATACACTAGCACAGTCTGAAAGAGAGCAGTATGCAACTCAGTGACTGTACAAATGTAACTGTGTGTAGTATCTAATATAATATAAACATACATACAAATGTACATGCAGGTATGATCAAAAAAAAGAACGAAAGAAGAAAAAAGAAAACTAGAACATTTCATATAGTTTCACAGAAAGACAGGGCAAGAGCAAATATTTTACCTTCTGTCTATGATCAGACATGGCACATACCATAACACAAAATGTAAAGGCTAGTACGAAAACAAAAAGGGATGACAAAATGAGAGAGACAAAACTGACCATCCAGAGGTAAACCTCTCCTCCTCATGTTTCAGTTTGAACTGTATGTGGTTTCTTTATAGATCAGGATGAATTTTTCTTTTTTCTGCCATTTTGGAAATTTTCCTCTGTCAAAGCTCAATGCTTTTATTTCAAACCTTCCCTCTCAAATTACAGCTAATTTCTTCAGCACAAACTTATTGAGATTGCAGTTGAGTTCCCCCTGTGGGGAAATCCCATGGGATGAACCAGCTCTCCAAAATCTTGGATGTGAGGAAAGACTCAAGCAATGCTGGTTTGAATTAATGGCTTTTATCATTCTCACCGACTCAAGAGCTAACTTGAGGTTACTCTGGTCTAAACACAAAACAGTCTTACAGCAAGTGTCCCCACTGATCAAGAATGGTACAACCAATATGGTACCTATCTAGCCTTGTCCTCCATTGTAGTACTTCAGTTTCATGCCCATGTATGCAAAAAAGCATTAAAGACTCCTGTTTTAATTTGGTTTCGTTCCCATCTCTTTGTACACACTTAAATGTTTACAGAAAATCCATAAATATCAGCAGAATCAAGATTTAACATTTCCCATTCTGACATCCAGTGCATCCTTGATACTAAAGAAGTGGTCACTCCTAAAATGTCTGAGAGATATGTAAGTCTCAGGTAAGATTTTAATTTGCAAATTCAAACAATTGTGTGACCCGTTTTAGGTCACTCGGTAAAACTTTTTATGTCTACAAATATATTAGTCATCTCTACACCATTTACATGCCTTTCATCTACTTATTTTCTATTGTCACTTGATTTTATGTTCCATCTCTCACTTTCAACAGGCATTTCTCCCATCATCAAAAGTACTACAGCTAGCATGCATATAACAGTCATGGAAAGAAAAGTACACCAAAACCTGCTTTTAGATAGGGATACGGAGGGTTGTTTACATAGCAGAGAGTCAAGATTTGACGTGAAACAATTTATGTTATTGGTCCAGACAGGACTTAGTCTATAACAGGAACACTGTACTTGCTTGGTACTGAATACTGACAAATATCCATATTCTGTGTAGGTTTTTATTTAAATGTTCTTTGGTTAGTTACGTACTGTAAATATAAACTTAGACTAGCTTGCAAAGCCAAGACCAGTGAACAACTGCCTGTGAGACATTAACGTAGAGAGATTACTTCATGCTGCCCTAAGCCAAAATCTCAGGGCATTATTGAACAGTCAAGATGACTCTCGTATTACTAAGGCAGCAGTTTGCTTGAAGGGCTGCATATACAATTGGTTAGGCATGCAATGGTGATGAGGGAGGTGGGGAGGTGGGAGATGGCAGTGTTTGTCTTATTACATTTCTGTTTTTCAGATTGCTAGAAAATGTCTTTAGAAACTCAGCTGAATGTTTTGCCATGACAGAAAAGATATTGATTTCCGTATTACATAACATTTAACATTTTGTTTATACACTTTTGTGATAGTCACAGAACAAAACAGTCCAATTTCTGTATTTGCAAAACAGACCTGCTCAAAGCTAAATAATATAAATATTTTTTCATTATTAAAGTTAAATTATGTACTTTAGCAACAAAAAGCATATAAAAAACTCACTTAGAAGCCAACATTACCGCTCCTCCATATACTTACCACTTGGTAACTCTCCATAAAAACTGGGGAATGAAGGTGTTACTGCTTCTACTTTTTGCCATTTGTCATGGACAGATTCTGATTTATGTGGACTAGAAGAATAAGAAATTATTAAACAAAATCAGAACAAATTTACAAAATCTTACGTCTTAAGGTAGCTTTTTAAGGTAGGTACTTTGCTTTCAGTTACTACCACACAAAACTTGGTTTCTCCTGAAAAATCACTTGCATTCTTTTGCCCACGACTTGGTATTGAAACATTCGTATGTTCACAAATACTGAAAAGTACCATCCGTATGGAGGAACGTTACATTTAGCTCAACACTTACAGTTAATTTTTATGTTGTATTAAATAAACAGTTGTATGTGAAGAATTTAATCAAAATATTTTCACAAAGGACTTGTGCTGATTTTTCTATTACATAGGAAAAAAAGTTCAGGGCAACTAGCAGATTTATTTTATACATTTCCTTTTATTCTTTTTTTCATGGTGTTAATTAATTTAGAATAGTATTGCAATGCTTGGGATTTCAGTAGATGGCTACAATTTAGGAGACTAGTGTGTATATCTGCTGCTCTTCAGTATTTTGTCACTAACTCAGCAACCTAACCCTTGAAGTTGTCTTTGAAGACAAAGTTTATGGATGGAGGGGAAAGGGAAGTGAATAATCTCTCCAAATCCTTGCACTATTTTGAACTATTTATTTTAAATATTGCTATAGCGACCCTGCATAAACTATATTTACGCATCACTTAAAAATAATATGTTTCACCTTTCAAATTCACTACAATCAACAGTAAGTCATAATATTTCAAAATATTTGCAACAGTAAACAACTGTGAAAGCTTTCAGCTTGAGAGCTTTAAGTTACAGATGCAAATCTCAAGACAGGAGAAAAATTCACCTCTTCCTCTTGTAAATAATTGGGGTCTGAATAATGTGTTTATTAATTTTTTTTACATGATTTATCCTTATTCATCTTTAAACCATATTCAGGTTTGGAATGATTTTTCTTTTTTATGATGAGCTGTTAAAACGACGTACTTTTTCTTAATCATCTGAAAGAAACCAAGCAAATCCTATTTTGTCCAGTTTGCATTCTAAAAGTACAGTATGTAGCCACACCTGTTTGAGTACTTGGTTTAGTTAAAACTACAGCATGCTCAAGGGGAAAACTACATATTGAATTCTTATTTGCCACAGCACTTGCAGAAGGAGTTAGCAGGACAGCTTTCACAGCTTGTAAGGGTTCTGGCCTCCTAATTATTACTGCAGTACAAACAACTCTTACTAATTTGATTAGTAATATGAGAAAGAAAATGCATTCTGATCTCCTTCCAGGAGCTTATCTGTGAGCAGAGCCACGTATGTTTCTCCAGCTTGTGAAAGTTTACTTTTGTTAGCACACTGGTACAAACCACAGAGCTTTTAAAGCTTTTAACCTTTCAACTTAAAAACAGGAGAAAGAATGCCTGAACAGATTATCCAGTGATTGGAACACTTGCTTAATGTGTATTCAGCTGATATTCACAGTTCTGCCTACTTTGATGCTGGAGAATAAATTTGCATATTTATTCCTTGCAATGCAACAGTGTCGAACAACCGGTTTAGTAATAATTTTAGGGTGCTAGCTCTTTTGTTAATGCTGTCCCACTTTGCATATAGCAATGAAATATTCATTGTGCTGTAAGGAGAGTTATTTTAGTGTCAGTCAACTATAGCCTTGATCTAGGGAATGTAATAACTAAGTTAAATCCCTACTCTTTGGCATATCTGATGATTTTGCTGTTACAGGAGAGTGAAAGGAATTTAGTGAATGACATGCTTTAAGCACGTTATCAGACCAGTATTAATCTGTTAAAAAAAAGGTATTAACATAATCTGAATATTTCACCAAAAAGGGTTCAATAATCCAAAAAAATAATAAAATATGAAAAATAGGGCTCTGGGAAAGCTTGGATCCGAGTCCATAAGCTGTTGTTCATAGATCCTAAGATTGTGGCAAACAGGCCAAGTCCTATTCATGCCATGCTTATTACTGGGGAAGGGGAAGTAGGGAAAGGGAACTTCACAGGAAAGAGGCTTTTTCTGTAGGTGAAGAGAACTGCATACAGATAACTGGTTTTGAGACAATACAGAAAGTATAGACACATTCAGATAGCAATTTCAGATAGCAAAACTATGCCTTTAATACTCAGACACAAAAATAACCTTATCCCATGAAAACCCATCAGGTATGGGATCAGTTCGGTTTTTTTCTGTTTTGTTTGGTGTTTTTTTTTTTCTTAAAGTTTCTAAAGCATAAAATTCTCTAATACACTTCTCCCACTAATGCTGCCACAGTGCCATTGTCTTGTTGGTTCTACCCATGCAGCTTTGATTGTACGTGAAAACGATGGTTCTAGACTGCAGCGGAACATCATTTACAGTTTTAAAGATGTTAGGAAACATTGTGAAACCCTTTACATATCTCAACTGTTCTTATCTTTATTTATTGGGAGGAAAAAAGTGAATTATGACTGACTTGTCTGAAGTTCTGAAACAGTTCTTGGAAGGCAGGGGCAAAGATAAAAACTGTGCTGTTAGGGGCCAGAGCCACAACAAGAAAAAAAACTTCCTGTCACCAGCAGTAAAGAGGAAAATGCCCAGGTGACTAAAACCTCTGAGGTCTATGTTGACAAAAATGCACCAAATACAGTCTAGTTCTGATCAAGTCCCTTAAGAAAGAACACCTTTATCATTCAATAACACAAAAAACCCTGTGGTTACATGTCTGTTTATCTTCTGAATGCTTTAGAGATGAAGAATAATGAAGGTACATCTTCAAAACTAGGCAAGAGTGTGCAGGTACAGCCAGGAAAAAGAAATATGCGTTATGTTTGTACAGACCTACAGCACTCGCAGGTGCTGCTTAGGAACTCAAGAGGAAAGCTCAGGGGAGGAAAAAAAACAGCACACAAACACTGCACAAAAACCACCCCAAAAAACCAAAACTCTCAAACAACAACAAAAAAATCCAGGAAGATAACTGAACGGATTCAGCTCAAGTGCTCTTATCCAGATGAGCCCTTTGGGAGGCAACAGCCCATGTTAGAGTATCACAAATGGCATCAAACTAAAACTTAGCTACAAGACAGCTATAAATAGGTGTACTATTCAGCCCTGTAAAAAGAGGCAATCCAAACCAAACCATCTCAAAATCCCAAACAAAACATTTCAAGTCTTTGAATAAAATTTGTAACTTATTTTGTAATCGAAATTTATGGCAAATTTTTGGTTTTTTACAAAAAATCGCCTATTCCTAAAAGGGATAATAGCTTTTTGTAGCGTTAAATTTCCTGGAGAAAACTTTAAACTATAGAGGATATTTTTCACAAAAAAAAGTGCATTTTTTTTTCTTGCAACAACTTCAATACTTATAATTTTATGGAAGATATGTTCAAAGCCAGGATGCATAGGTCTGGGAAAAATGTCTGATTCTGGTACGATTAACTTCAGTTACACAATGGCTTTCCAACAGAGTACTGTAAAACACAATGCAAGCATTAAGTCCTTTCTTGCATGGAAAGGAATTTGCGTTCAAGCTGGAATCCTGGAAACAACCTTTCATATAAGAGCTTGTGTTGAATACAGACCAGTAGGCGATGTAAAAGTAACTGAGAAATGTGCCTTTGTCCTGCGGGAAGGTGCGTACATCTTGAGATATGCTGAATACCCGGAACATCGTGAAAGATGCACAGATATTTGCAGCATCAGGATCAATAATATTTTTCCCCCTTTTTGCCTCTGGACCATAGCTTCACCAACACTGAAATTAATTGTCCCTAAAATGCTAAATACAGACTGCCATAGGTTTGCTGAACAACAGAAGTCTGTGGACAATATCCATTGCCTGATTAGTATGCTCTATTTGGCTTGGTCAAATAATGTCAAGCATGCTATTTTTCCTTTAATGCTGAAAAAGCATTTAGTCAATAAATTTGTTTTGAGTAACACAAATGTTATTTGGGATGTTTCTCACAACATAAGGGCTGATGAGGCATTCATTCCTAGTAGCTGCCATTATTGGTGGGGGGGGTTGCGCTTTAGCTAGCGTAACTAGGGCAGACTGTTCTTGTCTCTCATGTTTTATTTATCTGTGGAGCCAAGGGTTTAATGGTAAAGGAAGTATATTGCTTATAGAGAGTGGAAGTTAAAACAGCACAAGTGTGCTAATGCACATCTCGAAATGTGCCTGAAGAGACCTCATTATTCTACTTAGTTTAAACTGCGAAGAAAAGTAATCTCCAGAAAAATAGGGTGCGAAGGTGGATAATTCAAGTTCTTGTTCTGCTGAAAAAGATTTCATGCACCAGTTTTCTCATCGGCTATATATAGAAAAATATAAAGATACTTAACTTCATCCAGATCTCCTTTTGTTCAAAGAACATCCCATCAAAAAAATTCTAGAGAAAGAATGTAAATTCCATTGCAATAGCCCATATTTCAGAAAAATGTTTGTTTCATATTTTTCCTTTCTAACCACTATAAAGGAAGAAAAGACTCATAATGAAGTTCTTACCTTTCAGTTTCACCTGTAACTGCTGAAGGTATGTTAATTATCCTGTTGATTAAAGCTATTCTGCTGAACAAGAATACTACAGTTTCCAGTCCCTTTGTTCCACAAAAACTATTCTCGGGTCCATCCTTCTTTCCAGTTTGTCCTTCAGTGGCAGCAAGGTACTTGTTTGATAAATCAAGCACTCTTTTTGAAAACAAGTTGATTACTGCGTGTTCTTCTAGCACACCACAATCAGCACATTTCCATCCTGGCAACATTAGTGATAGGTGGTTTTCATCCGACACAAGTCCGAAAGAAACAGGAGACTGAAGCCTCAAGATATCTAAGTGTCTAACACAAAGATTGTCTATTTCTTTATCTACACCCCATGGTATGAGACAGGACAAAAGCAGTTTAGCTGTATCAATGGTGACATTCACATCAAAGTTTCCTGATTGCAGCGTTCTCATCTTTCTTGAACTCTTCATTTTTTTCTGTCTTTTCATGCCACCACTTTCTTCCACAGGCCTAGTTGTGTTATTATCTCTACAGATCTGGTCTGAACAAACAGTATCTACTTGCCCATCCACTGGAGATATGGATCCAGCAGTTTTATTTCTTTTTAATGTCAGTGCCCTTTTCTCAGTAGTACTTTTGGCTCTTTCTAGAGTGTCACAGTTGTGGAACGAATTTGATGGCTTTAATCCATTGAGTTGAGATGACAGAAGTTCCTCAAGTTTTTCCAGATCAAATAAGAGAATATGAAAGTTTGCATTGTTCCATTTTGTCTTAACTGGTAAAATAGTAAAAGGCTGTTGGATGTGGCTGGTATCAGTTAACTGAAAGAAAAATATTAGTGTCCAAACTCAAATCCATAGTATTGTAATTTACAAGACATCAGCATAGAATTGCATAAGGAATAAACCAAATCTATTAACTCCATTAAGTTAAACTTAATTATATTTATTCACTTCTTACTAAGAAAAGACCATTTTCTCCTAAATAGCTTAAGATACATGGGTGTAAACACATTTAACATCTTCAATTATAAAGCGATGCTGTAGACTGCATACATCTTCGCCAAAATTCTAGGCTGGTATGGTAGGTCTCATTTCAAGATGAAAGGCTTTTAGAAAAGTTTTAAAGAATACATCTTTTTTTTCAAAAAAAATAAACCTAAGAGAACATAGTCTATGATGCTGCAAAATTCTTGCAAACCTTGAGAATTTGTATGCCTTGTAGCTATTGGAAATACGTCCAAGACAAAGACTATGCCTTTTGCCATTTCAAAACACACAAATCTGTCTTAAAGTTACTTAATTCTGAGTTAAGCCACACACACTTCATCAGGAAAAATAAAGAACTTACGTAACTAGATCTCCAGTTCCAAAATTACCTTAGATTAATATAACCAAGAGAAAAGGCTATAGAGCTACTACAATGTTTGTGAACATCTGACTTCCCCTTGGGTAACCTTTTTTCCAATCTATCTTTCTAAAAGTTTCCGTACTTTACTAACTTTAAAGGCCATTCATGGCAATGGATTTGCAGAGTATCGTTTCACTTCCACATACTATTGTGATAATCATGCTAGTATAAATACACATCTGATTACTGCTGTTAATAAATACTCAAAAAAAACCCAATTTTATGAATCCTCCTAAAGTCTTGCAGTCTTTTATGAATCCTCCTAAAGTCGTCTTTGAAAACAGCTACAGTTACTCCCAACTTTAGACTGACATTAAACTGTGATAACAGTAACCTAACGATGAACTGTAATACAGTGTCAGCTGGACAACACCAGGAAATGTTCAAAATCACCTTAATTTTTTAACCCAGTTTTATTCTTGCAGTTTCATTATTTAAATGATAAATCACCATTAAGAACAAAAGTTTACATCTTTTACAATTATCTTTTATTTTGACAGTGTCCTTAGCACAGGGTCGATACTATGCTGTGACAAACTCCTGAGGAGGGGATGTCTTGAGACACATGAAAAATCAGCTCCTTATAGAGATACCACAGAAGAACTTACCCACACAAACAACCATAAAAAAAAAAGTGTCTGGAACATTAGAATCTTAGACTGTATTCTAAACATACAGAAAGAATACATTTGAAAAGATAAATTAAGATAAACTTCTCTGTTAGGACATAAATTCTATAGATTAGATACCCTCTCAGCAGAACCTATGGAAAGAAGAAAAGAGCAAGAATAAAGAGAAGAATGAAGAAAAATATTCATATAAAGCCATCCGAACGGTGGATACATGAAGGCAGTAATAAGATCTTAAGGATGAATAAGTCAAGAGGAAGAAATTTCAAAATCTGTCCCATAGCCCTTGGGATATTTCTGTATATGGAAAACATTCCATACTTGCTTTCCCCCCCACTCCCAGCTTCCCATTAATACTTCATGAGAGATGCTCTGTCTTGGCCTTCTGAGCCAGCCAGTTTCTGAATCTTTAAGGAGAGGAAACAGAGCAAATCACCTCAGATACCATACTCCAATCAAGATCCACTTACAGGAGTGGATTTTCTGCCTTACACATCTGCAAATTCAGAAGAAAAACATTTCACATTCCTGCTGCCTTTTTCCCCACACAACTTTCTAAGCCTGTATACTCCCAGCATGACAGAATTTTAATGACAGAGCTTTCTGCAGGCTTCAGAAAGCAGGAAGAACTTACTAGTGTGGGCACAGTAGAATATCAGCCTCTTTTGCTGCTTCCTTACTCCTTTTTCTGTTATAAAAGGACTGAACATAACACTCAATGAAGAGTCTGCAATAACAACACTACCAGTGAAAGTTAATGATGAATATTTAGTTTTTAAAAGCATGATATTAATGTTTCACTAAAACCTATTTTCCTCCTGAATAACTTTTTAGCTGCGTTTAAAAACAAAGCCTGAAACAATAGTTCCTTTAAAGCAAAAAATGAAACATTTTGTAAATCCTGACTCTGGGCATTATGAGTTTTACAATTTTTTTTTTCCATAGGAAATGCAATATTTCATAAAACCATAGAAATCACAGAAATGTTTACTGGAAGGAATGCCTACAGATCATCTCATCAAACTTCCTGTTCTCTAGACTTTCATGTCACTGATATTTTTATGAAACTGCTGGTATTTCAGGATTCATTTTCCAATGAAAAACACCCATGACAAATATCCAATTGCAATTTAGTACAAAAATGCTATCACTTCCACATGTAATTAAAAAACAGACTTAACTAAGTGACAGAGTTAAATCTTTGAGCACACTCCAACAAATTGCCATTATAAAAACAAGCCTCTAAATTTTTGTCTGAGAAAGAGACACCAGATGAGTTTGTAGAAGAGTAACTACTTTTATTTTTTTCCACAGGAATCATCATGCTGCACCACCAAGCAGCTTTCCATGAAGGTACTGGATCATCCAATGATAAAGTTAAGTGACAAGACAGGAACACAACATCTTATATCAGAATCCTGCTGTATTTATTAAAGAGGTACCTTTTACCTTCAGGGGAACAGCAGACACGAGGGAGTATAAATTCCTCATTGGTACTTTTGTGCCTTTAAGTGCTTATGACTTGTATGTTTTTATTGTCCTGCACAAGCCTGTGCTCTCAGCACTGCGTTCAGTCTAGCTCTTTCACCTTTACAAATACACATGTACAAGCAGAATGACAGCATCAAGAAGCAACTCTTCAGTCCGGTCATACTTTTACAATCACACCAGCTTCCATATCACAAGTGATATAGACTTTACTAGATAACTACATTAGCTTTAATTTTGTTTTGATAATTAGTAATATTCCACTAATGTAAAGAATTGTTTCTGTTGAAAACAGCTGAATTAAAACTATTAAGTGTTAGTAAACAGGGCAACATCTGCCTTTGAGTGCAACATTGATTAACTCATTCTTCTCAAGACCACTCCTTGCCTAACTCCTTTTACCTGCCAAACCACGATTTTATAGGATTAACTATTTTAAAATTGTTTATATTCTAGTTACAAATAACACAAGGAAAAAAAATTGACTCTCTATAACTTATAAATTGACTATTTAGTTTTGGGTAATATAATTTGGCTTTCTGTTATTTAGAGAATGATGCTCTCACCAGATGAGGATGCACTCTAACTACATAATCCTATTTAAAGATCTCCATAAGGAGTCATAAGTAAGAGATTATAACTGCTTGTTCAGGTTTTCTTTTTATCCCTTTCCTTTTTAAAAAAAATACATTGTATTTAAGCACTAGGATTATTTTAATCTTTAATTATGCTGTTTCCTAATACATAGGGAGAACCCTATGGAATGCAAACACTGGAATTCACAAGCTAGCTTTGACATATTAAGAAGCTATTATTATTTAGCCTATCATTTTAATTTTGTCTGTCCTATACTCTTATACTTGGTTGATTAACATTTAGAAATCTTTAGAAAAATCACCATCCAAACAAAGGAAAATACTGAGACAATGTCAGTCTGAGGCATCTGGTGATACTACTGTGCATGAAGTCACAATAAATGTTTATTGGCAATATGAAAGCTTATTGACATTGATCCTAAAAGCATCTACCAAGTTATCCTAGCTCTCTGCCATAGGCATTTCATTCCAATGAAAGAGGTGGACATCTAAAGCTTTAGACATAAAACACTATTTCAGAACTATGGACAAGCTATTCTCTGTAACAGAAGATGACAGAAATTGGAAGGAAACCCATAAAACTAAGTATGAACTAGAGAGCTGGGAACAGCATTTAATGGTGGATATTGAAAATCAGATTAACAGACATTTACATTCTGTACTGTGCCTTTCCTGAAGTTCCAGAAGTATTTAACAGAAATAAATCCTACTTCATTCAGATAAATATTGACACTATCTTCATTTTTTTTTTCAAATGTACACCTTCAGAGTTCAGTAACTCAGTGTCAAAAAATAGACTAATAACAACAGCAATAACAAAGCACAACTTGTCTCTGGACCAGAGAGTCCAACTTTGACGCTTCCCTGTTGTCAACACAGGCTTCAGTAATGAAAACATCCCTTTATTCTTCTTTTTTGATAATTTTTGCTCAACTCAGACTCAGTTATCACAGGATTTTCTTTCAAACCCAGACTGCTTAAGTGGATAGTACTGTACATATTCAAATATCAAGCCATTCAAGCCTTATGATTCTCCCAGTGAATTTCAAATTATTGCATCCAAAAAGAATTCAGTAATACAGAGGCTTTGTTCAATTCCACAAGTTACATGACCACCACACTATTATGTACTGAACACAACCTACAGATTTTGACAATCACAATTTTAGAAAGACAGTACAGAGGCACTTTTTCTAGTTTACCATTGCTAGTTTAAAATTTTATTTTTGACATGGCCAACTGTCTGATTCCCTTTTTACAGGTCTTCCCTGACGACCAGCATTCCATCTACTTTTATTATTTAGCTGAAAAATTAGATTTTTTAACTATTAAAAAATAACTTATGAAAGCTATTATAGAGAAGACAAACTGTATGACTTTTCTCAGCTTCAGTAATTTTATTCAGATTTTGAAAGCTGATCTTTGTCTTCTTGTCATTGTCCAAGCATATGAATCTAAAATAAGTACAAATGTTGAGGTCCTCTGCTGTAGTTCAGCTGTGAAAATTAGCCAAATGTGCTGCCTCTTTTTGTGCATCACTCACAGTAAGTCTAACAAAGAGTAAGTCCAAGAAAAAGTTACTCTGATGGAGTTGCATGTCAGAGAAGAAAGAAAACTTCAGTAATAAGAAAAGTCATGTTTTCATGAAGTGTAAAAATTGTCATGCTCAGCGCTAAAACCAGGTCTTTATTGTCATGACACAGCTTACCACTAAGTTTTGTTGGAAATCAAGTAGGAAACACTTATTTTGTGTATGCATGCATTATCTCAAAATTAATCTAATAGCACCATCAGCCGTTTCAGTTAAAATATTGGCTAGTCCCTAAGAAAAACTGATAAGTATCTCATGCGGCTTGTAATTAACTATTAGATCTTAACTTAAACATATCCAAATCCCAAACTAATATAGTCTATAACTAATAGAGTCTTTTTTTTTTTTTTTAGAATTTGCAAATTCTGTTTGAAGCTGAATACTTTAGTAATAAGGCTAGACCTCCTCTGTTCCAAATAAAGCCATTGTGTGTGCTGATAACATTCCTGTTTAACAACTGGAACTTGGAACTTTTCACTGCTTAGAGAGATCTTCATTACTTGATAAGGCTCTCCTCTTGACCTGTAAGCTTTCAAGAGGTAAGAAGTCTGGCTACAGAGTAATATTATATCCTGAGACTGACGAACCTCTTGTACACAATCTCTGACTGACCCACAGCAGAACAAGCTTGCTGCATCGAGGAAGGAGCAGGATTCAGGGAGGCTTTGAAATGGCAAGCTATATTCCACGCATGGCAACTCTCACCTCTGTAACAGCTCCCTAGTTTGCCACTGAAGATGTCTGAGCCAGGACAAGACAAGAGCTGGGGCAACAAACTTTGTAGACCCACTTTAACTGATGTCTTCTGGTATGGTATCCATTCCTGCTCCACAACTTACAAGCCTGTTCTTCTACCTCTTTTTTTTTCTCCCTTTGTGTATCTTTACCAAGCCACCATAGCACCCAAGAAAAAATTAGCTTGTGTCTACGGGAAGGGGGAGGCAGGGGATATCCTTACTGTGGCCCCCAAATACATCAATACGTGCCATTATCTTTAACAGGTTTAAGACAGACATACCACATAAAAATTTCATGGTAAGTACAATTCAAGTGTTATTTTTCCTAGCTACCTTCTCATCTCTAAAGGCCTTTTTCCACTGGGATACAACTTGTTCTAGGAATGCTATTCCACTTACGATACACACTTCCATTAGATGACAGGGATTCCTACACTGTTCCAACTCCTCATATATAAGTACTTTCTCCACACACCAGCCTTCTAGACCAGATGCATTCTGTTGCAGGTTTTGTGCTAAAAACAGATTTGACAAGAATGATCTTGACATTAACCTTACATAAAGGAAATAAAGTGGCAACATCACATGGTAGATTTTTAGAAGGCAAACCAGACTCAAAAATACACTTAGACGTCACTTTGATACCATTGAAAAGACACTGCTTAGTTCTCACAGCATGGGTAGTATCAACTTCTACATATAACAAGTCTTGAAGTATTACATGGGACTTTATTTCTTAGGGTCTTTTGGCCTTCTTTATCCACTGTGCTCTCACTTTATCCCAAACATAACAGGATAGAAGCAACAGAAAATTAGCACCAAAGATCCCAGTGCCTGCAGAATGAATCATGCTGTATAAAAACCTACCAGCCATTCTACTGATTCTAACCTGGTTTTAAAAGTATGTCATATTGAATGGTTCATTGTGTTCCTTTGAGCTTTCTCTTGTAAGAAATTCTATCTTGGTCCATTATCATTTAACAATTAAGAAAAAAGATCAGTCCCTCCTTTATCCACTACTTGCTGTCTGGTAAAGCTCATGAAAAATATTAGAAAGAAATTGAACAACTTATTTTTAGGTGAAATTTTAGTTAGATTCGGAGGCATGGGGATGACCTTAGTTGAAGTATTGTCAAAGGACATCAGAAGATTCTTTCATTAACAGAAGCTGCACTGCTTCTGATTTTTTGGGCGGAGGGGGAATTTTTTCTCTTATTTGTCTGAGTTTTTTTGGCAGATTTGTACTTTTCTATTGTGGCAGTCATTAGACTACAGGCTCTTAACACAGGCCCAAGACAACAGTGCACTTAAGTACATGATAAAAGTCTGCCAGATAAGTAAGACTTTCTCTTTGAAAGAGTAATTAGTTCATTATTAAATATACTTACTATAAAGAAATCTACTAATTTAATCGGTAAAATTCCACCATCCAACTGTCTGCTCTTGTCTACTCAGTGAAGACATCCTGTGAACCAAATACATGCACTTCACCTTTCCAAACATGTATTTTTAAGCAAAACCCAACATGGGCCACTGCAACTTATAGTCTTTAAGAAGTTTCTTGATATGATAATTTCTGAAATATCACAGTGAATTCTGAGAATACAACATCAATATGCTTATTTCAATGAAGTTAACACTTATTTTTGTCATCTTTGCTGTAATCTGACCTTCAATCACACTACAAAGACAATAGAAAATTTAAAAAGCATTCACATGTTTGAATCACTTACTGTTCGTTACCTCTGTGGCAATCAATTACACTGACAACATACAGGATTATTTGTTTTTTAAAAACGAAAATGCAAAGAACCTCACTTACAGAAATGAAAGAGGAGGGTGGGGCAATAGACTTTGCCAGCTAAAATGTACTGAGGGCTAAGTATTTTCTGTGGCTTGATCATGCCACACACTAGGTTGTCAATAGAAGTTCAGAGCTCCTAACTTTTCTCAGAATCACGTCTCACCACAGGAGTGCCTCTAGGCTCACAAAAAGTGACCATGTCACAGCTGCTTGCAAAAGTTATTTAGCTACTCCTACCCTTCTCTCTTACATTTGTACTTCATGGAGCTGGAAGAACTGTTTTAACTGAAGCATGGCTACCACACATATGGGTCTTAAACGTTAACTTATATGGCCAATGACAGCTCTGTTCTAGTCTCCATGATACTTTATCCCTGATGGTAGAAGGCAACAAGTGTGTTTGGTTTTGTTTGTTGGGGTTTGCATTTTTGGTGGGGGTTTTGTGTTTTCGGGGGTTTTTTTGTTGTTGGTTTTTTGTTTTTTGTTTTTTTTTTTTTAAAATACAGAATAGTTTAGTGTCTTTACCTGAATAGATGTTTTTCTCTTTAACCTTTTTAAAGAAAATAGTAGTATTACATATGGTATACATAAGAGAAAGAATTACCTTTAGGGGACATATTTGCAGGTGCTATTTCACATGTAGTTTTGCAAAATAGGAAACCTGTAATTGTCTTATGGAATAATCTCAGAAAACAAACATATAAAAATGCACAAAATGGCTGGCACAGTGTAAATTAAAGCATTAAATTAATTCCTAAGTCCTCCGAGCCCTTGGTTGCTAGACATGGTAGTCAATAGTAGTAAAAAAAATTGGCTCCTTGAAATGTGCTTGGTGGACAGCAGCTTGATGATTGGCAGCACAAATAGAAGACAAACGAGAAAGCCTTCAATCTGCAGCTGATGCACAGGAAGAGCATGGGGAGCTGAGTTTACAATAGAGAAAACATTACCAAGCTAATGGCACAGGCAATCATTTGACCACCATGCATCTCTGATAGCAGCAGGGCATCCATTTTCAGTTAAGTGTTAGAGTACCTTTTTGCTTTCTCTGACCACTGCAGGGGTAAAACAACCTAGTGCGCGAAACCCACTGACTGGTAATAAATTACTATATTGGATACTTTTTGTTTTCTTTCAGCAATGACTTTACTGTGTATTCCTGCTATCATTACCAATTAAAGTGGAGATTGCGTTAGCAAGCTGTATCTAACTGTATATCAGTCCCTACGCTCCAATTGCTTTGGCAAGTATCACAGGGTCAAGAGGCTCCTTTGACCTTTATCAGCTAAGTCTCTCTGACCACTCACTATTTGAAGCAATCTCAGCTGAACAGATGGACACTTTTGCAGACTCTATAAAGCTCAGAATATAAAGATAAATGAAATTGTGTTTGGGGTTTCAAACTGGTTTATGAGCATAAAATATTGTTAGCAAGTTCCAGAAAAACCTCAGATTTTCAAATAGCACATCCTAAACCTAATACTGTGAACACAACACCTCTTTATCTACTAAGAAATTGGATTTTTTTGTTCTAGCTTCTACAGATAAAACTGAAAACTTGATAAAACTTACAATTCTAGTTAGTACAAAGTCACTTCTGAATTTAGAAAGCCTAATTTAATTACTTTAATCATTAAAAGACAAATAAGAAAAAATTTACCGTGCGTTTTACCATGATGGTCAGTTAAAGCAGCATACAGCACATGATCAAACAGATCATTCAGTGGAATACTAAAACAGTTGGATACTACAGAGCATACAGAGAAAGCTTGGACCTTCCTTTTAAATTTCCCTGTTTTATGTTTCTTAAAAGCCCTTACTCTAAGTCACTGCACCAAAATTTTAGTCGTACATGTAAGAGAAAACTTCAAATTCCCTAGGTGATGTTTGAATAACTAGTAATAATTAGATATGTATGGTTTTGTGATCATATTTATGTATTTGTAGCTGAAAAATAAGCTATCATTCAATAGTAACGTTGAATGGTCTTTTGTTTGAACTAAATCACATCAGCAAACCTGCCTTATTAAGTTCATAACCTTAAGTAACAAACATTATACGGGCTTAACTAGATTTAGTGTTGAAAATTTCTTAAATTGGATAAAACCATGGGATACTTTTTTTTTAAGCCTGGCTTGGTTTTAAGAAGAATAAATCCCCAAGAGATACAATTCTGACCTGCATCTTTCTCCAGGATGTCATGCATCTTTCATAGGAATACTGCCCCAAAACATTTTTCAGTCCTTCATTATAATATCATCCCAATTCAACCAACAATTCAAAACAGTCTTCCTAATAATGAACTCACTGCCCTTTGCAAATACACAGCTGCCTTATTTTCTTGCTCAGCTGAAAGGATGAACAATTTGGAATATGTGCAAAGATGCATTTAGTTTAAAAGTTACAAACAGCAGATATGTGATTGAAATAGCTCTTAAACATACACCAAACACCATCTCTAAAAGAACCTACATAGGGAGAAAGGACGCAAACTGTCAGCTACACTTCCATCTCTACCATATGCACCTTCCAATCCAATACAGCTCCTATCAGCAATCCATACATGCACACTCCCATGTCTAATCCCACCTGCTTCTTGGAGCTTTGAATTTAGGGAGCATGTGAACAGTTTCTGTCACTAAAAGCATCCGTAGCCTCCCAAAATAGGAGGGCAAGTCAGGCCTAGCCTCTCCAAGGCAATACTGGCCTTACGCATAGGGTGAGGATCATACAGAGTGAAGGTGCTACTATACCAAAGTCATTCATATTCCTTAACTTCAGCCATGGCACTTAGTCATAGGACATAAGACCCTCTTGAGGGTGGCATTGAGAACTTTTTTCTTATTCATTTACCCTTTTTAAACCTCAGTATTCACATATGAAGAACTAAGTGTCAAAAGCCTTAAGTCAACAGTGGTGCCCCCATTTGTTTTCGCTTGCCATCTATACTTGACCTGAGGCTTCACCATGTGGTCAATGTAGTCCAAAACACACATGTCAATTCATGGTGAATTTTCCCATACGAACTACTTTAAAGAAACTGCTTTGAACTTGCCTTACATGACTTATATTATTCATATAACAACTTTATTACATAGCATTATATAACAACTCTGGTCACGTTACTGATGATACCCAGATCCTCCTAAGAATCCACCTCCCATACACAAAGGCTACAATATTTTTTTGAGCTTACATCGCCAATGGTTGTCTATCAATTTAAATACAACATAGAATCATAGGTTTGGGTTAGGAGGGACCTTAAAGATCACCTAGTTCCCACCCCCCTGCCATGGGCAGGGACACCTCCCACTAGCCCAGGCTGCTCAAAGCCTCATCCAGCCTGGCCTTGAACACCTCCAGGGATGGGGCATCCACAGCTTCCCTGGGCAACCTGTGCCAGTGCCTCACCACCCTCACAGGAAAAAATTTCTTCGTAATATCTAATCTAAATCTAACCCTCTTTTGGTTTAAAACCGTTACCCCTCATCCTATTCACTACACTCCCTGATAAAGAGTGCCTCCCCATCCTGAACTTAAATTTTTAATTGGATTTAATGCAAGCATACAGATAAAAGTGACCCTGGAGAAAAATATGATACCAAAGAATAACTGTTAACTGAAGCTAATATACGGAATAGTCTTCACATTAGTTTTTAACAACAGGAACAAAGCATATATTTTGTTTTTCAGGAAAATATTTGAAGAAATATACATTATATGTAGATAGCTTTATACAGTCAACTTTTGCTTTGCTCTAAAATTCATCTCTCTTTCTGGGCACACTCCATCAAAAAGGCAATTCTAAACAGAATACCTTTTGGCAAAGTCTCTTCTAACATTTTTATTACAGAAAAAATGAAATTGGAGATCCACTCATGTTAAAATAAGATCCATTTTTGACATGCACAGTGTCTGCACCATGAAAAGTTTAGGTGGAAGGGAAGTACACGGTGTTTATATACGAAGTCTTATAAATATTTATACTCCATATTCAAATACTCTGTCTACATCTTAATATATTAATTTATCTTGAATGTAGAAGTAAATACCCTAACTATATATTTAGAAATATCCAGGGTTCAGAGATGGGTGCTAGCCAAAATATTTTCAGCCTTACTCAGCACTTAGGAAGAAAAGCTGTAAGATGGAATATCTCCCATGTTTCCTAGATCATCAATTGGACAAACAATGCTACAGCCCTCCACAAAACAAACTACTGACTCATGGCTCTAGGAATTATTATTCTGAACAATTTACTGGATGAATGAACATCCAAACATCTGTGAGAATGCTGAACACAGAGGTACTGCCAACATGACCTTAGAAAGTAAAAGCATGAAGATATCACTTCATCCTAAGAAGGACAGATGTATACAAAAATTAAGTTACCAACCCACAGCTGGCTGCTGACTCCAACTGAGACATACTTGCCCTGGGCTACTCTGATAACGCATTTCACATACTGGATTATAAGAGTCCCACCCATAAAATTTATTTAAGAAAATACTAGATCAAATCCTAAGCAAGTGACTTTCTACTAAAGAGGAAAAAAAGACAACCCACAAACGTGAGATTAAATTCTTAAATATTAAAATCCTGTCTATCCTAGAAAATGCCATTCTTGAAAACTCAGGAATAGGCAAGCTGGACTTTCTTCAGATCCTGTATAGTTCTAGGATGTATCAGGACAGCAGCTAAGCCTCTGTACATACAGATTTCAAGGTATTTCTGAAAAAAGTCACTGCTCTTTGTTTTGAACAGGTGAGGTGGAAGCCTAGGAAAGTCTCATAGATATGAATTCCTGTTGATACTTTTCTTCATTAAAATACTAATTAAACTATAAGATGACAGGAACTTGATGTTCTGTTCCTCCCATCGTGAATGGTGGAAAATTCTCAAGAAAATCACTGGCCAATGTGAAAATATGAAGGCTATAATAGAGATTATGTCATTTATTTAGAATTAGGCAGAGCACTTAAAAGGAAAATCAATTAAGCTGATCTACAGAAGAAACCGCATCTCAGGTACTAGAAAGTAGCAAAGGTAAAATGTAAGACAGGAAGATTCCAACTGTATATGACTCCACACTCAGAACTAAAAGAAACAATCACAAATGGAGAATAGGACATCATGAACAGCACTTCAGTAGGATAGAAACCCTATGCTTCTATCCATAAACGTGTCCCTAAAAAACAAAACACAAACTTTGCTACAGCTGCTAAGGGACAGAGAAGGGAACTGCAGCATGACAGTTGAGGTATGGGAGAAGACAAAGAGGAAGACAGCAACATCCAGTTATCTTCAATAAATAGTCCTTCAATGTGAAATACTGCACGAGGACTATGGATATTGACCTTAAAGTTATTTTCAGTAGGACACTGTAGCACCTTCTTTAGCTTTATCACGGGGTCCAATTAGTTGTCCAGGTAAGGAAAACAAAATTTTTAAAATCAGTCACTTTCAGTACAACAGTAGAGAAAAAAGTTTGTAGAAGTGTATAGAAACAGTGTCTGATATGTTGAAAGAAATAAGGCTTGTTCTCAGATTATTTGTCAGCCTGTGTTACTTACTACACACACCTGCAAGAGTGAAGTGTGCCACATCATCGCCATGGCAGCTTTTTGCTTTCATTTTGCTTTGAGGTTATCAGTGGAGAAAACACTGACATCAACAAATTCTTGACTTGGTGGACCAGTTCAGAAAATAGCAGTAACTTTCATCAAAGCTGACGTGTGGTCCAAGCTATCACTGTCTCTCAGGATTGTGATGCCTTTTAACTGGTACCAATTTAATTTTTGGACTCTAAAGTTATTAATTCACTGTACTTACGTTGCTACCTTGGTCCCTCAACAAAATACTTTAATGTGAAATTTCACAGGAAATGTAGTACTGAAATGCTTTGCATCTGAGTTACAGGAAATATACATTTACATATATATACACACACACACACACACCCCCCCTTTGTTTCTTCACTCATTTTCCTATTACACTTGGTATACTACTAAATATAGCTTCTAAACATCAGTCTCAGTAAAAAAATAGAAATACCCCGGCAGCAAAAACATAAAGGTTACCAACTTAAAGGATAAATGTTCTACTGCTTTCTGGTTTTCTTTGTTCTTAATAATCCACTTCACACAAATGATCAAGATCTGTAATTCCTCATAATAATACTCTAAATATCACAAAACAAAAGAAATAAAAGGAACCCATGTCTAACACACCACTGTTTATAGTACCACCCCTAATTTCATATTTGATAAGTATTATTGGGTGTTTGTGCTTGTATCTTATTTCCATTTTTCTATCAATTTTTCCATCAGTGAGATTTAACTAGTAGTGATTTTCCAGGCTTCCAATAACAATTTTATTTTTAAATTGCATCTTTTACTATACTAAAACAAATAACTGCTACTGTCCTCCAGTCTTTGTCTTTTACTTATTCTGTGCAGCAACACAAAGTAGAAATTTCTTTCAGTATTTATAATTTCTGTACATTCTTTTTTCTTGTTTTAATCAACAATAAAAATATCAACTTTGGCTTTCCTACTATAGAAAATACCTCTGTTTCAGAAGCATTCTACCTTTGCATATTTTGTTTAGAGCAGAATATGTATACTGTTACATAAGTGAATAATAAGTTCTCTAGAACAACTAATACTAGGTATGTCAATTCAAAACGTTTAAAATGCATTTACAAGTGTTACGGCAACTGGTACTTAACTACTCTGGTCATAAATATTTCTAATACTGCATAAATCAAAATGAATTTTTATAGATCTTGTGTAAACCCTTATTTAGATGTTTTGACTCTGCTTTCTGCACCATACATTAACGCTCAAAGAACAGTATTCTATGAAATTCTCCAGTGAATATCAAGCAATAAGTATACCTAACATTCCTGTAAAAGTTAATGTAAATAAATACTTTTCTTTTCCCCCTCATCTTGTTCTTGTCTTATCTACGCAATGAAAATTTACCTTTTCAGGGAAGGTTTAGCCGGTCCAAGGTTTAGCAATTATTGCACAAATTTTAGAAGCCACTCTTCCTCCAATTTTTTTACCCTGAAGAAGCTCTAATTACATTATTGAAACCACGAGAAATATCAGTGCATGATCAACACAGATTTATAACCAATTTATTTAAGCTGAAAAACTAAGGAACTTTCTAACACAAAAGGTTTCTGGAACATCAGGAAAACAATTTTCAGACATATTCAGCATTTTATGTGCATCAATGAAATCTTCATACGGCACGCTGAAGGTTTTTTTTTAAACAGCTTTTTACATAGCTTCAATTTTCAAAAATAACTACGACAAACGTATGAGAGCTAGTTCCATACAAACACCATGACCACACGATCTAGTGTGTAGTCTATTGTAATTAAGACCAGTGATTCAATACCTATTGCTACTGGCCAGGTATCATAGCAACCTTATGTCACTGAATACTGCTGGAAAACCGTTCAGCACCAGCAAGACTATGCTTCAGGAAAATCTACAATGGCACTACAGATTGTCAACATCTGTGGAGGTTGTTACAGGGAGAACAACAAAGAAATCTGCTTTAAAAAAATCCTATGCTTAGAAAATTGAGAGGAATACTACAGTAGCAGTACAAAAAGGAAAAACTACGGAGGAAGGAAAGACCATTTTTTGTCATTAGTTATGTAACTCATGCACCCACATGCTAATATCCATCCATACAAGCTAGAGAGCTGAAATTATGTAGCACTACCACATTGTTTACACATATCCACAAAGTAGTCTTTCTTTTTTCTCCACTAAATAGAAGCATCATTTATCACCAACGTTAATCTGAAAATAACAGACCCATTTTTAAAATAGTATTTAAACTTCCAAAAATTAACTCTAGATAGTCTTGTATAAATCTGCAAAAAAAGAAAAAACAGGTTACTATGAACAAGAACCCAATATTGATTTTTCTGCGGTGCAGTAAAGCATCTCCATTCTATTTGGCTGCTGTCAAAGCCACTCTTTAACAGCTGGAGTCAAATTGCACTATTTACAGCAAGAGCCCTTGTCAAGTGGACCATAAGTATTCTAACAATACACTATTCAAATGGCACTTTGCCACACAAATTGCTGACTTGATGAATACCCTATGTCAATGACTAAGGCCAATATAAAAGTTTCATTTTTATGAGAGGTTTTACATTCACATATTAAGTAAAGCTTTCTTGAAGAACTATTAAGCTATATATTTTGGGTCTTTTGACATTGAAAATAATTAAAATCTGTTTAAATACATCAAGGGGATTTGACAACATTAATATGGATCTTGTGTTAACTGCATTTGTCACACTCATCTGTTATTGGTACTCCCACTGGCACGTGCAGCACAATAAAAGAATTAAAATGGTCAAAACACCATGAAATCAAAGGATTCTGCCTTTGTATCTGTGATTTTCTGTGATTTACATGGTGACAAATGTTTTGAAAGAAAGCCTTTGAAGCTGGGCTGCTACATGAGGATATTTTTCTTCTGTCTTCTCAGGATGTACTAAAAAGAGACCATTACTTTGCAAATACTGTCTTAAATACAACATTAATGATCAAACAAGGTAATAACAAATATTAGGAAAAAGTGTTTAATCTTACACAATATTCATGTGGTTCATCTCATTGAACAAAATGAGGATCACTCACAACTGTAATACCAACAGAACAGAATAACTACCCTTCATTTTTTGTTACATAAGCCTTTAAAAATTGGATTCTTAAAAATAGAGGCTAAAACTGACTGCTTTGGATTTTGTTATCTTTTTTGTTGTTGGTGGTGGTTTTTTGTTTTTGTTTTAAATAATAATGTTATTAACAATGCAGTGTGGTGTTAAATTTCTAATACAAAATTGGCAAAGAAACAAATTGATAACAAAATGCTCATTGTATATACATGCAAACTAAAACATTTTGATTATCTGAAAATTTCATGATAGTTTCATCTGTGCGGTCATTATATGCATATTAATATGGTATGAAATGTTGAACTCTCCGATATCCACAGAACTGTCACTAATTTCATGGGATCTGGATTTCAGGACACTATTTCAAGATGATAAAATACAATGACCCAAAAGAGTCAATACAGCACTTTTTCAAAAACCTAAGAAAAGCTTTCTGCATAAGGTCTAAGAAAAACAGTGGACTTCACAAAAAGCCTTCATTTCAGCAATAACAAGAACAGTGTTAAAAAAAGCCACAGAGCTCCACGCTCCTTTTGTGTAGCCCCGATTGGGCTTCTGGAATAGTATTAAGGGGACCTCTATTGTTATATTCTTCCCAGGTTCAGCTACCCTATACATTTAGCCTCCAGCATCTCCCACACAAATCCACAGAACGTGCTCTAATGGGGACAGAGGTGGAAAGAGGTGCTGGATGTTATGGATGACAGATTTTTGATGAATGAGAAGTGGTTTCCCAAGCATAGAACTTCATTTGGTAGGAAGTTAGACTAAAATAACATGACTACAATGACAAAAAGAAAGTGAAATCAAAAAAAAGAGACGGTCATAGGGAAGTCTAAGAGACATGTATATTATTCTCTCAATAAAAAGTTTTCATTGGGACAAGAAAATTTGTGAACAGTTTAAACAAGAAAACAGACTATTTTATTTAGAAATCAGAGCAGCTGAGATTTATGTCTGATCAAGCAAAATGCTGTAAATTATTATTAAAACTCCACTGCCACCTATTGTGATATTACTTCCAATTTACGATCATGATAATCCTTAAAGCATGTTAAACTCAAACTTTAAAACTTACCAAAAACAATTTTCCCATTATTCCTTGAGCAGCATATTTTCCTTCCAGTCACTTTGTTAAGTTCATGTGACTTTCAATTTAATAAGTATGACCAAAACTGCACTCCAAAGACGACAACTATAACTTTTTTTCTGTTATTCCTCTTTAAAAGGCAAGAAGAAATGATTCCTTTTAATAAACTAACAGTGAGATCAGATTCTGTGTCAATGGCCAACTAGTGCACCATCTGCCCCACAACATGCTCAGCAGGATTACACTCTAATAAGACTTTTCAGAAAATAGGATCAAAAGGAACTTTAGAAATCAGACTAAGGTTAATAAAAGGTCAAAGATAAATTTTAAGAGTTAAACAACAATTATTATAAACTTAAAGTTACATGTAAATTTATAGGTACAATAAAGAAAAAGACCAGAAAACAAAATTGAAGAATGAGGACTTGGATTAAGTTGTACTTTATCAGACAGAATTTTGGAATATCCAGTATTTCATTCACCATAATTAATAAAGCCAGAAAATGGACAGAGACCATTCTGAAGGCTGTTTCCACATGTTAATCGAGAGAAAACATTTTTCATCTTCCTGTACTTGTGGGAATATTTTTATTTTTTTTTTAATCTTCAGTTCAGGGTTCAGAAACAGCAGATACACCTTCCTCTGCTTATTTGTAGAGAATGGAATTCCCAAAATCCATTCATTAAAAAGTAAACATGAACAAAACATGCCCTATTCTTAAGACTAACCCACATCAAAAGCCCAGTGAATATATTCACTCCTGATGCACAAACAGGATTTTCAGAATAGTAGATGTACCATTCACTATCTTCCAACTTGAATAAGGTAATACCTACCTCATTGAATCGGAGGTTGTAATAAATTTGGGACACTTAATTGGTTTTACATTTAGCAAATACAGGCTTTTAAAATATCTACAAATAACTCATAAAATATAGACATATCTAGGTCATAAGCAAATAGAACAACTACAGCATTTTCAACCTTCTCATTATATGGTGTCTCTATACTGAATTTCTCAGTTTTAGCAGCATATTAATACCAGTTTCAATATGATATATCCTTCTATCATTTTTTCAAAACAAAAAGCGAGCATCTTTTCCATCAGTCACAATGATTCAGTTCAACAACTTCCGTAAAAAATTGTTAGATAAAGCTAAGTACAGTGCCTGGCCAAACCTCACCTGAAGACTGTCACACCTATTTGCTGCCCAGCATCTCTTAAGGAACATTGCCAGCCTCTTTTTAACCAATAAGGTGATACATTTAATCACACTAATATAAATGTAAAGCACTTGTACTCTGAGTACAAGTGTCTGATCTTAACAGAATACAAACACCCCAATAAACACTAGCATTGAATGACAAGAAGAATCCACAGTTTCACAGAAAAGCAGTAATGGAAAGGCCAGTAGCATCATGCCATGATGTGCTTTTTCTTAAGACATATACATCTGAACTAGTGGGTTCAATTGTTCCGAGAGCACTGCTAATAGGTACAGTCATAAACCAGAGACATAAGGAAACAGGGTCAAACTATGGGTGCTAAGTCTCCTTGCATGAGGCAGTTCCCCCATCTTTCCCATTTGTTCTGTGAAATGGGGTTGAAGGCATAAGAAGTGAGCCAGTTGAAACAAGGCTTTATAAACTTAAAACCAAGCCTCCACGCCACTTATATGAGGCTACATATCAGTGAAGGTGAAAGGGTAAAGCATTTGGATCACAACTCATTGCTCTTGAGAAACGCTCTACTCTTCATTCTTACCTTATCCAAAGATTTTTCCATACCAGTAAGATCATAAGAGACGATGCCATGCTTGTAAGAGCTAGAGGGTTTGTATCCAGCATTTTTATTTCTTTTTGACTCTTGAGATACAGGAAGTAGAGCATCTGCCACTAAGCATTCTGAATCTTCAATGCAAGTAAGAATTGCTTTTGCTGTTTCACCTGTTTCATGTCGTTCCAATGTGCCTAGAGAAGCACAACAGCAGCTGTCATTTTTTCAAGGAACTGCACTGTTTCATATTTCAGCATAAGTATCATAATATTAACTTCATACATTTCAGGTGAGCAGATAAATCATGAAACATTTACAGATGATCCAACTAATTCCTCATTTTCTGGACCTTAAAACCATAATTTTACAGAAAGGTCTATTCTACAGTATTGCTACATTCAAAAAAAAAAAAAACAAAACACACAACCAAAGCTTAATTTCTAAATAAATCACTGCAGCAAAAACCTTAGATTCAGACTGCAAGAAACCTAATAATTTTTGTATAATGGGTGGAGGAGCAAAGGAAATCCAGGAGAACACCACTTGCCCTAACTCTGTTCAAAACTCTCTCCTGTTTTCTTCTCACAAAGCCCTCACAAAACATCTGTCTCATTAACAGTGCAAACAATAACACATTTATGTAATATTTTAGTGCTGTCCTCTAGTGTTCTAGATTACTAATAGCAAGGGAAAGCTCAAAATTTTCCTTCCATTCCAAAAAACCACCTTTACCTCTGACACTTTTTAAACACCTGAATATACTACATGTAGCTTAGTAGTCAGGAATACCAATACCATGTTTCTGAGACTATTTCATCACTAGGCTTTAGGCAATCTGATTCCTTTAACTGTTATACCCAGTCACATTATTTTAGTAATAATTTTATTTCATAATAGTTTTAGTAATAGTACTTAATTTACAACTAACACGAAAGATATCAAAACTGAGCTTAAATTATATATTTTATACTATACATTTCTTATAGGAATTAAACTAATAAGAAATTCCTAAAACGGCATGTTTTCTATAAATATCAGAGATAAAAGACATATGAAGGATTTTTAAAGTATTAAATGTCTGCTATAACATGAAATGTTTTTTCCTTAAGTTTGAATTCTTTGTAGCCTCAAGTAATATAACATAAATTTTCCCTTTCACTGCTACCAGAAAAAACATGTAACATTGAAGTTCTATCAGTAATACATGCTAAAAATATTGGACTGGGATTGAGGGATCTCATAAGTGTTTGTGTGCGTAAGTATGTATAAAATATCTTTATCTAAAATTATTTCTCTGAAACTCATCCATTTCTGTTCACTGTAGTATCATCTCTGCTACTTATATGGCCAAGAGTTTTTGAAGGTGTCAAGGATCATGACAGAACTGAATATTTACTGGAATGAAAGCAAGTTTCCCAAAGCTCTTTACAGCTGAGCTGTCTAAAAACACTTCAAAAGAATGCTGGCTACAAAGCTCCCAACATCACAACATTTCAGGAACACAAAAGCTATATTAATAGAGATCTATAAGGAAGAATTATACAATTCATAGTAGACATGAGCAAACACACCTTCTTTAAAATATTATAGTGTTTGCAAAGTTAAGAAGTTTGGACATAATACAGTCACTCAGCTAATATTATTTGGTCTCTTCATACACACGATGTAGTATTTCAAGCTATAAGCATGTCCTATTTCCCCACAGAATTCCCTGCATCATTCAGAGCAAAAGATGAATAAAAGTCACCAAGGAAACAGTTGTCCTCCCTTATTGTTAAGTGTGAAGGACTAAGCTTTCCTTACGGCCTTCTGAACTAACGCAGAGATTACAATAAATTTTTAAGAAAACCAAGAATTTTGGTTTATTACATTTCAAAGACCTGATTATACATACTCTTTACTGTTAGACAGAGCTTCAAAAATTCAAAACAGGTTTTGTTAGATGCAGATGCATCTGAGTGCCTCACCACCAGTCACCCCTCATAGCCAGACTATTCCGTGGGATAATGTTGTGGATAGATAATAGAATAAAATCATTTAAGTAAGGCTATCATACTACAGTGTCAAGAGAGGATAAAGACATGTTTCAAACAAAAATCAAGATCCAAGTTGCCTTTTTATCTTCCTGTATATGCATATACACTCAGAAGTAAAAATGAAAATATATTTAAGACTTGCACTATTTTCCATATATCATAATATCTTCCCTGGCAACAGCTTCAGAGCCAAGTTTTCAACTTCTAGTTGAAAGAAAAATGAATAGAAGTAGTGGTAAAAGTTACAGAAGACAGGGACAGCAACATTTTACCTTTGAAGAACCGTGGCCTGAACAGAATAAACAGGCAGTCTTGATACATGTGAAAGCAAATTGATATTTTATATATTTTACACACACATACATCTTATTTTCAACTGCTGACAGATGTGCTTCTACATGTTATAGACTTATGGATGCAAACTGAGAAACAACTGAACAGGTTGGTGGGTTACTGAACGTTTCTGCTACCTGTCTTTCTAAGCTAGCATATTCTAAGTGCCAGTGTCAGGATCATGCCATAGCAAGCATACAATTTTGTATGTATCGTTTGGAAAATTAACATCTTATCAGCTGAAAAAATCCCTTCTGGGTCATACTAGGCCAGAAATGCGACCCCGTATCTCACATAGGGAGTTACAATTTTTTTTTTTTTTATTAAGCACATTTATAGACAGGAACATTGAACAGACAACAACATTGAACAGACAACAATGCTCTGGACAACCAGCTTAGTTGCTTACTGACAGAAGGCTATGATATCATAATTTCAGAAACTTAGAGTTCCATCTTTAAATCATTTATATCATTCATAGCAGCTATCTCAAATCCCTTACAAGTAGCACCTTCTAGAAGATGGTTCCTTTCTTAAAAACATGCTTGTTTGCATAAACTTCTTAATCGTGGATCTCTGTATGCGCACGCATATATATGTACAAATTTGTGCGTACATCTAAAGCTGCAAAAAAAGGGCGCAAAGTGCATAGGAAAATGAGTGTGACAGAAGGGTGTGGATGATCACAAAAGTATTATAAAACATTTACTTTATCTAGTTGTACTTTACACTTCTGAAGAGCCCAAAATACTCATTTGCAGAGTGAGTAGGTGGCACAGACAAAATACAGGAAGATATCTGCATTCGGTGACTCCTGAATACATCTTTAAGAGAAACAACAGGGTAAGGAAGGAGGGTGGAGAAACCTATACATGTGACAAAGGCATTCCAACCACTGCCAACAGTCAGAAGAATACTGGGGGGCAAGGTGGTTACTGTTCCAGAAACATTTATTTGTTATAAATATGTTGTCTCTGATTTTAAAGAAAAATAAAATTTAAAAGAGTAAGAAAAGACACAGTCTGTACACAGAAGTACAAGAAAGAGGACAGAAATAAAGACAACTCAAGCTTGAAGCATTTTAAACACAAATGAGCCCAAAAAGTTTTGATTGGGGAGCACAAAATAACAATGGATGAAAGGGAAAAGACAGGGTTTTCTACATAGCAGCAACACCGCTGCTATGACCCCCTACTATACATACAAAATACAGGAAAAGAAAGTCTTTATCTCTCTAAAGCTGTGACCATGGCAACCAAGTCTCAGGAACAGACAACAGTGGAGTATTTCACTCTCTTGTGCAGCTTTGGACCACCAGATGCGACTGGCTAGAGACTGTTACAACATCTTATTCCTCTTCTGGACCATCTACTACAAATTGTGCCTCTTGGTGTTCGCACTGTCCACACAGTTCTCTGGGTTCTGCTCTTACTGAATGATGCATTTTTACTGGGGATGTCACACGTATTATCCTGCCTCAAGACAAGGTATTTGCCGACATCACATGACCTGTCATATCATCAGGCTCCAGTGCTTTCTGTTTGCTGTCACAGCAAAAGTATTGACAATCCTCAGTATTGCAGTGCTGCTGTGACCGAGTAACTCAGCTGAATCCTACAGCATAAGAGTGATCTGTGAATGAAAGACTGTTTCAGAACTGATTTTATTTAAAAAGAGCACACAGTCAAGAACAAAATCCTTTTCTTTACTAGTACCCAAAACAAAAAACTCATCTTTCAGGAACAAGTATCATCTGTAAGATCAGCTGTTTTGTTTTCTGTCGAGATGTTCCTTTGTGTAAACACCTATTTCATCTGAAAAAAAACTCCCACCCACTTTCTTCTATGTTGATAAAGTCAGGCAAACAGAAATTTTATGTTCCCCACTAGGAGATGCTTTAATTTTACACATCTGCCATCCTGCTCCAAGACAGTGGTCAAGCACTTTGCTTGAAAGATTTCTCTTAACTGCTAGTGCTACCACTCTAATATCGAATGGGCCAAAAGAGATGGAAGAAACATTGCATTAAGTAAGCTGATGTATTCCTAACCAATACCAAGACAAAAGTAAATGCTATCTAACAAAGAGAAATGAGATACATAGAACAAAACTCGTCCTATTAAAATCTAATGATCTTTAAAAGGATGTTTTACATATAGAAATAGACTAAAAATAGAGATGCTCTGTGACTACAGCACTGTGTACAGGAGCATGTAGTGTCTTGGCAGATACTCCATGATGATTTTTGCAGTTGAAAGATTTCTGTCATGTAGTCCAACTGCAGTATGCTACTAGAATACGGATTTTCAGTATAGCATTAGTAAACTACTCTCAGAATATCCTTCAGCTAAAGAAAGCAATGAAGAACAACGCAAAGAAAACTATTGAAATATTACATATAATTCAGATAAAATTTTTTATATATGTAAAAGGAGCAGTTATCCAATGCAGCCAATCTTCATCTCAGGATTTCTGTTGCACACACAACACCCCAAAAGAAAGGACAGTAAAATTCACCTGTTCTCTTCTTGGCTCCATCTAAGCTTTTCCAAATAGCAAAGGACAACAATCCTGCAACAGGAATTGCTGAGACACAGTAATGTGCTAAACTGGGCTGAACAGAAGAAGTGGCTAGCTCTGAACTTGGAAGAGACGCGAGCAGTTTCTATCTATTTCTTTGTTATCATCTTAAACATGGAATGAGGAGGAAAATCCACCCCTTAATGTCTGGAATGAAAATCCTCCCTGATACGAACACTTCTGTCTGACTACATTGACCATGTCACTCAGTTCTTATTTCCACTGCTGGTTGGTTGTTTTTGGTTTTTTTTTGTTTGTTTTTGTTTTTGTTTTTTTTTAATATGTATAATCTTACTTCATTATTAATAATAAAATAAGAATGAAGATCAACTATCAACTATAAGAAACACATACTCAAACACAGGTTCATACAGCTAAATTCCATATATGTTCCACCTAGTATACATAAAGTAGGTATGTATAAAGTAGGTATGTGAATGTATACATATGAATATAAAGATATCTGACTACTACCAGTGCAAAAGAGCATGTCCTTTGCTTCTGCAGATCAGGCCAAAGATGACATTGCTTGCTTTTTTTTTCTCCTCTGAGATGGACTTTTCCAAGCTCCACTACCATTCGTTATTCTACATCAGTAAGCAGTTACTGAACAGTGACTCAAATTTAGATAACTATGAAATACTCAAGTGCAAGTGACAGACTTATCTGAGGATTACACGTACAAAATGTCAGATGCCACAAAAAAGGCAAAACATTAGGTAAGTTTTAACTTAAGGCTGACAAAATAAAGCAAACTCCCAAACACTAAACGCCTACAAAGCATATATATTCATCCTTATGACTTATTTTGAATCATTCACATTTTCAAAATATGCTATCCAATGTTTCCTCATCCTTTGTCTTTTAGAAAGGGATTTAAGTGACAGAAAAAAACGTGCAAAGAACCTACAGTAGAATGGCAACCTTCCATCTTATTGCATGCTATAATTTGCATAATGTTACCTTTAACATACACTGAATTTCTTCAGAGCTGCCTTCTTAAGAAAAAGATTGTCTAAACCAGAATTTGTTTCATCTCACACTAAGTGTCAGTTGTTTAATGTCACCGTACTCTTGGCCCAGGAAGTTATCTAGTCTCAGTTCAACAGTGCACAGCTGGGTTACCTCACTCCCTGCTCGTTCTCCCTTTCTCTGAGGATGCCTCTTAAGCATGAAGGTGGAGGGGGGTGAGAAATCAAGAAGATCTCAGCCCACGTGGTGTCTGTCCTGACTATTAATGTTGAAGGTCAGACCATGACCCAAGGACAGCAGAGCTATATCACTAGAGACTTTTTCCAAATATGAAAAGCTCCCTTCAGGGGAGATACAAGCCTTTCAGTCTCCAATTAACAACTAGTAATGCAACAGGGTCTTAAGATTTGAGCCATAGATTTGTGAGGGCTGTTCTTTACAGTTTCACAAGGGATGATGAAATTAGGTGCACGTAACTGTTTGAGAGATCACTGCTAGGAATATCAAATGAGACTTATTTGTCCTAATAACAGAAGGAATATGCGCAGAAGTGTTTATATAACCAAGCAGACTTCAGGGGCCCCGATTCTGAGTGCATTCACAGATGTACCTGAATTAAGATAAACCTGTTATTTAACCAAATTGCTTACCAATTATTGTGTAATTCTAAAATAAAAGAAAGCAAAGATATTGTGTGGGTGTGAATTGAGTACGTATAGAATTTACAAGTGTGTGTACAAGACTGACTAATGATAGGACTAACCCTGAAGCACAGGGTTAGACTGAAACAAGAGAAATTTTACTCAGAGTGTCTCTGAAAAAACAAAATTAATGAAGCAATTTGTCATATACCATCTCTTCCTGAAAAACTTGCATCTCTCCAAAAGCCTTCAAACACTTGAATGTTTCCATTCATACTACTTATGGCAATTTTATCAAAAGCTGAATTTTGCTATCCAAATGTCTAAAAAGAGTTCACGAAAACAACTCTACAAGCATGTCTACCGAGTAACACTTATCCCAATTTGGACACTTAACACTTTTGAAAATTTATGGTTTATCATCAGTTAAAGATGAAGTTCATTGCCTTACTCACATGAACTGCACAGAGATCAACGTGGTACCCCCTTCCTAACAAAACCATTTCAGTTACTGCATATTCTGCAAATACAAAAATGATTTGGATTTCTCATCAGGGGCATGGGACCCTATAGACTTCACTGAAACTTAACATCAAGAGGCTTTTTTGCTCCCGAGCATGTAAAAAATACGCACACAGTGTATTTCACAAAAGACTTACCAGACATAGTGACCAAGGACTCTAAAACTGAGTCTTGCATCAGCCCAGATCTTTAGGCTATGAAGAGTTCATTGGAAAAAAAAAAAAAAAAAAAAGAGGTAGTGACCGCTATGACTTTGACCCCGGCTACACCACAGCCTCCAGCACAAGAAACACAACCCAGAATTTGTCAGCTAGGCCACACTCACCCACTCAAATCTAATTCCAACCAATGACCTAAAGAGAAAAAGAGAGAGAGAGAAAGATGGAAAGACAGAGGGAGAGAAAGGGAAAATGAAAAAGATCTCAAAACAGACTGTAAATCACTACATTTTGCAAGGATAAAAGGATCACAGGAGTGTAATTATTGTTACTTCTGGAATTATCTAGGCACAAAATGTATAGTAAATTAATGACCAACTTTACTTCGATACAGTTCTAACAGTTTCACTAAAACTGTACAACTTGTTCCCTCACAGCCACCTGATGAAACCTAAACCTTAGTTTTCTAAACAGTTTAATCACTCATTTCTTTCAGAGATGAGAAAAGCTGTCACACTAAATGAGGGTTTACCTAAAAAAACCCCACACAAACAAACCAAAGCAAACAAAACCTCTCACATTCTGCAACTTGTATGGTACTTCCACAGTTTACCAGAGGTCTAGAAGGCTTATTATTATTGGCACTAATTATAAAAATATTAGAGCATATCTAACTACACACAAATTATCTTTAAACAGTGTCTGAAAATGTTCTAGCACGTTTGACCATCAATCTGATCAAAAGTTCGATTTACAACATCACTACATGCAGAGTAATTCCATTTTCTCCACAAGGATGCTTCCAAAATAGAAGAGGTTTTATGTAACAGTTTAAATTACTCAATGTGGCGTTAACATAAATAAATATTTTCAGAGTATTTCTGAACTTGTCTATTTCTCACAGAGGTTTTTTATGACAGAAGAGAAAAGTATTATATTCAGAAAAGGATTCGAATAGGGCACAAATAGGAAAGCAGTACATATTAAACAGTGTGGATATAACCATATAGATAATAATTATCCTCAAAAGTTCAGAGATACATGAAAAGAAAAAAAAATACAGAATTGCACAAATTAGATTTGTGCAGTTAGATTAGCACAATTTTACTCTTAACATTTCTGAGCTTTTCAAGGATTAACTTCATCAACTTTTCTTTCAAACATCTCTTAAGAGTACTTAGTTATATAACTGCACTTGAATAAACTCTGTTTTTCTTTTTATTTTGTCACCTATAGCAATTCAATTTTATGTAGAAATCTTTAGTTATGTTCTTTATTTTAAATTAATTTAATTGTCCTCTGTGGAATTAAATGGTACAGAATGTTAACAAGTAAAAGATAAAGATCCATAAATAATTCAGAGGTGAGGATAATCATAAAAAAGTCAAGCAGATTCTCAACAAAAAACTTATAACATTTATAAAAAAAGATCATCTTATGAATTGCATTTCCCAAAAGCGCACATTTCAAACAGATACAGTAAAATTTCCACTGCCATTAACAGAAACACAGATTATGTACTAAAAATCACTATGATCACCACGGCTCTTGCACAGATAGCAAGCACAATGTGGAAAAAACGGTATTGAATTTGAAATTGATATATGAATAATTTATCTAAAGTGTTTTGTAAAAATGTGTTAGATATTTTCAATCAGAAAAATTAATGGAGTTTCTTGTTCCTGAAGGACTGGATCATCCTCCAGATTATTCAGGCCTTTTGCAAAAATTAAGAAATCAGATTTTGTGTATAAAAAATAATCATCCCTTTGTATAGAAAAAGCAAGATCCCCCAGGCTAGGGGCTTAGAATATGGCACAAAGTTTTTTAAAATATGGTTTTAGAGCTCACAAACTATTTTTAAAGAACAGCTTCTAGACAAGTAGTGAAAAATTACAGTGGCACTACTGCAATAGTGTAAAAGCACCCTTTACTAGTCCTCCAAAAAACAGAGGCAGAGGTTTTATTGCATTTTGGACAGATTTCTCTTGCCACATGGGAAACCGTTTACACTGATACTACGAATGCAAGTGAGCCATATCTGTACTTGAATTTATTCTAATATTGCACGTTAACAATAACAGTAGTGACAACAACACAGACAACAATGCAACAAGACAATCCCCAGTGTATTCAGAGAAGAAGCCTACAAGACAACTAAACCACCACATCTTCTCAAACTCAAGTGCAGTAATGCCCCAACACATCTCATCATTCTTTTGCCTTAGTATTTTACATAGTCTCTATTGAAACTATTTCATCTGCCATCTGAATGACTTAACTGGACCCAATCTTCCAGAAATATCATCAACTACACAAATCCAAACTTATTTATTGATTATTTTGACCTTTTCTAGTAAGGATTGTAAGCATACACTTGATTTTTACTATACAGGAGATCTGACCTCAGCAGAAATATTCTTTAGGCATATGTTTCAAATTTTTTCTGTGTTGGGGCTAGCATCATGCAAGAAAGTTCTCAAAATCTGCATTCCCTAGGTGAGTATGAATAATATGAATAATGAATAAGTGTAGCCAGTGTAAAGGTAACTGTGTATTATTACGGTAATTAAACAAAAAGTTTTAAGTGATATTATTCTATTTTTAAACTCACAATAAACATGTCGTAAAACAATAAAATAGAACAAGACCTTAAAGGCAGAAGAAAATAATAAAAAATTAGTAGATTATTTATTCTGTAAGCATGATGAACTTCAAGGGATAAATTCATATTAAACTAGTACTAATTGAAAGACTAAATCTACTTCTGATAAATGAAGATTGCTATCTCTGAGCAAGGAATATTGCTCTTTAAAGTCTACCCATTCTTTCCTCATTCTCAATATATCTTAGACAGAAATGTGGCTCAGTAGACATCCTGCCATATGCTGTATACAGCAAGAAAAAAAAATGCTGATGCTTTTATTACTACATTTTATCATACTGATATTTACCTTTTGAAAAAACAAAGATATAACTGCTTAGGAAAATGTAAAAGCAATACAGATAACAGCTAATTTCCTTATTGAAGTGGACTTCAAGTGCTGGCTATTGGAAAAAATATTCTGCACTTTAATTAGAATAAAGTTTGTTATTGATTTTCATATTTGTTTTCTAGCACACATAAGTTTGGAAAATATCCTGTACATATGCTATATTAATATTCCAAATGTATTATTAAATCAATATTTATCGTCATGGAAAGATATACCACTGTAATGGAAAGTTGCCGGATCCATATATTAAAATTTAGGCAAAACATATTATGCTACACAGATATTAGTTCATGGCTTCTGTATCATTTTCCACATCACTACCCACATGCATGTGCAATTACAACATTTAAACTTAGAATAATTTTACTTTGTTCTGTAAACCAAAGGACTAAAAGGATGGGATTCAATTTATCTTATGCTAGACCTGTAAGAGCAGCAGGCAATTAGCTTTACTTTTTCTTAATCCCCTCGTTCTTTAGACTCCCCTTGTAGTCAATAGGGAAAAGAAACAGTTTTATTTATTCCTACTTCCTCCTGCGCATTACAAAAAAAACCATGAACCACTAGCTCACAGGTAGAGGTCTTAAGTACAGAGAGAAGTCTCAAGTTAGACAAGGTAAACTCCACTTGAAATCAACTATACTCTTTGTTTCACACATTTCAGCATAAGCTATGACGAAATGCTTATTTATTTGGAATAAAGGCAGCTCATTGTACTCAGGCAACTTCCCGTTGCCAAAAATACCTTATTTTATGCGGTCAATGTCACAACAAGTTGTACTTGAAGCAGTACTGGCTTAGATTTTAATCTGTGTGACAATGTTTCTCCTACTCCAGAAAGCATAAGAAACCTATTACGAAAGTGTGCTTAAAAGACAATTTAAATATCTTTAAAACTTCAGCATGCTTTTTGAAAGTGTGTCAGCCTCTGTCGTAGGAAAATGGATGATGAACTATTATGCATAATGAAGTCTTTCATCTTCTTAAGGGGTCATCCTCTTAATTACCTGGTGGAAGGACAGTTTTAGAGCTAAATTGGTATAACTGAATGACAGTCATAGGTGCTAGATGCCCCTAAACTTTTGTAAAGTTATCTGTCAAATTCAACAGAATTATTGCTGACTCTACAAGAGTGTAAATATTGAAATATTAATAGAAATTCCTTAATCCACAGCCTGGAATTATAAACAGACTGGCTGTTTTCCCAGTTATCCATTAACTCTAGTACAGTAACACTGTTCAGATTTTTTTAAACTGCAAACAGTGATGTATGAGTCTGACACAAAATCAGATCCTCCACTGACTTTCACTTAAAGAGGCAAAGCCTCTGTCATTAAGCTTACTGCATAGCCAGAAAAAAAAGTAAGGAAGAACACTGGCTGACTATAGAAACAACAAAAACTTTATCTTACGACCATTTCTGTAATGGAATCCAAGCACAAGGCTACCACCTAGACTTTCTCCTATTTAACTGAGTCAAGGAACATGCTCACAGGTAAGCACATAGGCAACTGGTCCTATGCATGGCTGCCTGCTCATTTGCCAACAGACGAAAATCGCAATGAAAGGCTGCTGTGTTTCTGCTGAGGTTTCTCTGCGATGCTGAGAGACGATCTTTCCCCTGAACAACGCTTTGTCTGCCTGAGAGGCACTGAAGTATCTACATAGCTCTTGATCTAGGTCAGGCCAATTTCAAGGATCAACGCCATGACCTCTTGTGTTCTCCCTGAAATACAGATATAATTCACATTAAACCAACTACAGTATATTCTAGCACGCTTTCCCAGATATTCACCCTAAATGGCATCTTCTAATTTCCAATGCATAAGATGACAAAAAAAAATTGTTAATTGCTAACATAGCAAATAACTGCATCCTTTCTTGTGTTCAGCTGTTCCTTACAAGGTTGTGATTGTAGCTCACATTCTTGCTTGATACACTAACAAAAGATACAGAAACAGCAATTAAAAAATACACTTTTAGCCATCTGCACCCCTTCTGAAAATGTAATATACATAAGCAGCGGCATCAATTTCACTTCCTCTTTAATCTTGAAATAAGCAGCATTTTTACAGCTACAGGAGTATACTCCAATTTTTGTCTCAATGGTACTATTACAGTCCTATGCTATTAAATCTCACTGATTTCCAAAGAATTTGTTATACACTACTGTGAAGTTATCTAGCTGTACTAAATAAAGTTGCATCTGAGATGTACTTCTGTCTCCAGACCCTAAACTTTGGACTGCCTTGGGCATCGTATGGTGACAAAAACTCTTAGTTCTTATAGTGTTGAGTGCAGCGATTTGCATTTTGATCTAGCATCTCTATACCATTAACAAGTCAAACCATCTTCCACACTGCAAGCACACACAGCAGCAGTACCAAATTCATTCTACAATATTTACTGTCTAGGAATCTAGAAACAAATGATTGTTTGTTTAGGGTTTTTGGGGGTTGGTTTTGTTGATTTTTTGGTTGGTTGTTTTTTGGGGTTTTTTTGGTTGTTTTTTTTTTTTTTTTAAACTAAGGAAGGGCCTCATTCCACCACACTGTGGGGATAAAAGTATCCCCACTGACATGAGTTAATTCAAAGGCATACACTGCCTAGAGTACCATTTAATCCTGCAAGACACCTTTCTGAGCAGTGCAGACCTGGCCTTCTCTAACACAACACACAGAACTGCCTTTTCTCATGCCTACACAGATGACATCTCTAAATCACAGCCAAAAGTTTCAATTTAAAAATGACAGAGTGAATTATTTAGCTATTAATTACTTGCCCCAGAAGTTTGGAACACCTATAACCTGTCAGCACTATTTCTAGTTTATAGCATGTATTTCATTAAATAAAAAGAATACTGAAAGGCTGAAAAAAACCTAGAAACTTGCACCATTTTTTTCTATGTGAGATATACATAAACATATATGTTTTTGCACAGTATTAACACACTATGCATTTCAGTGTTTCCAGTCTCGTTATGTACTTCCACGCCCCCAGGACACAGAGCTCTGAATCATGTGGAAACACCGTAATGTCTAGTATCATTTCAGCATCTAACAGTTCTGTCTGTCAAAGTTTAAATAACTGCATTTATTACCCTTGTGAATCAGCATTACACACTCAATCACCTGGGAAACTTAGTTTTCCTGACTACACAGTTGTGAGCTCTGCAATTATCTTCCACTATTAACTGATTATCAACCAACTCAAAAGGTTTCTCAGATTTTGATTTTTGCTGAAGCAAGCAGAACTTTGTGCTCTAGCTTGGATTGTTAGGACTGAAAATATCATTATTTTTAATAGCTAAAGATAATAGCTTACATTTAATTTATAGCTTCTAGAAATATTCTGCTCAATTCACCGCAATGTCAGCTAATCATCCAATTGCCAGGATCTGATTTAAGCTGTTGTATTTTGTTAGTGACATACATTGAACCATACGAAAATTTTATATCTTGTTTGCTTACATATATGTTAAACTCTAGTACATTCAATGTGTTAGTATTTCTGCTTTGGTTTTCTGTAAATTAGTTTTTTTTATAACACCACATGACAGACAAACAAAACTTAAGTGAACAAAAAACCCATGTTACCTGTTTCAATTTCCCAAATATAAACTGAATCATCTTCACATCCAACAATTAGCAGATTTTCGACAGGGTCAAACTTTATCTTTTTCACAGGAAACAGATGCTTTCTGGCATGTAAGAGACATACTCTCTTCTGAAGGTGTAGAATTGCAACTGAGTGATCACTGCACACACAGCACACTATGCTGTGATCTTTTAACTGCAAAGCAGAAAGAACTTCAGTTTCAACACTAACCGCAGTCATAACCACACCATTTTAACAAGCCTGGTAAAAGTTGTACAGTGATTTCTTTCCCAGAACTCACTTTAGAAAATGATATTTTATTTCAGCCTGCATCTCTAAATTGTTTTTAACAGGCTAGCTGCACAACTAATCTTCCTGACAGGAAAACATACAATCTCCTCTGCTTTTTCTTTTTTTTAGTTAATAATTTAAATACCATTTATTCACAATATTTAACCTATCAAAGAAGTGATTATATAACCAAACACACAGCAGCAGTTGTCCTAGAGAAAGCAGTAAAAAATTACCTTAAACCAAACTTCTGTTCATGGGATATAAAATTATGTCAGGTCTTATGACACAAAAGCCAAGAGCCATGTATTTCTAACAAAAAATTGGGTATGTTACAATTTCATTTCACACTGTATGGATGTGGTTCTACAAAGCTTTTCCTTCCTGCAAGTAATTTTTGCTGACACACGAAGGAATTCACACTATGGAAAAAATTCAGCCCTGAAAAGAGAATTGAAACGCCATCCAAGCATGCACTAAATCCTACCTAGTTTCCAGAAAAAGGGCTAAAGAGAGCCTTACAAGCATTAAGAACTTACACCATTACAAAACATCTTTTGGACTACATAATGTTGGCACATAAGTGAACTGAGTCAACCATAAGTATCAAATGTCTTCACAGGCTTTCTAAGATTAAACCCCAGACCCAAAGAATGCAACAAGGACAGAATTTGTTCAACAAAATTTCATAGAGCATTCAGTACAGTAAATCACCTAAATTTTTAAACTTCAAAATTCACTTAGAAAAAACATGTGAAATTATTCTAAATCTCATAAACCACAAGCATACATGCAAAGGACCACAAGGATGTCTCAGGAACCAAAATTAATCATGCATATTTAGATTAAAATACTATTGGTCCAAATCTTTGCTTACTATGTTCAAACCCCTCGCTGTACTGATTACACTTTTTAACTTCAGAAGGTAGGATATAATAACATTAACATGTAGATTGACAATCATGATATTTAAAATGGTGAAAAGAATACTAAGAGCTCCAATTTAATATGTCATTCGTTTTGGATCATTTTTCTAAATCACTGAAAATACAAACTAACAAGAAATCAACAGCCTGAAATTAAAAGTAACTTTCAAACAAGACAATTAAATGAATGTAAACTAAGGATAAAGTGCTGCAGATTAAAACTATTACCAAACAGGTTTGTTTTTTTTTTCTCTCAAATATATACACACACAGAGATACTTTTCTTTTTGAGACATCATTTATTATGCTTTTACTTACTCTGTAGTTTTCTGGAGATCGCAAGAGCTTTGTCACTGGACCAGATTGCAGACAAAATTGGTGTAAGATGCCTCCAGTAAATATATCCCAGCAGATGACAATAGAATCCTGGCCCCCTGATAACAGCCAGCTTGGATCAAATCTTACTGATTTATCATGTGGATAAAGTAAACAATTGACTCTGCTACTATGACCGTTCAGAACCTTATAAGGGAGATTCTCTGAAATAAGATGGTGCATAAATTATTTCTGTTCTTTAAGAATAGAGGTTCCATATTTTACAGTACATTTGCCAAAAGTCAGGAAGTCCGAAAGACTAAACACAACCATCCTTTACATGGGATCAAAGAATTTTGGACATGTTCCTAAAAGGGAGGACACTTTCTGCCCTCTGAGCTTCATCTACTGAGATTTTTATTCGTTCAACAGAATGATCTTTTAGAGGGAAAATGACAGAGATGACTACTGCTCATATTGCAACATCCCGCATATCTCACTTCTGGGTGACTCCATCCCCACAGCCATTCCAGAACTCCTAACAGTGCAAAGCACATCAGCTATAGAGCTAGAAAGATGATAATAATCTTCCATTTTCCTCAGTCAATCCCTGACCATCACCCCTATTTTTCAGAGAATTTTTACAGGGATCACTGAAGGGGATATCAGAAGTATGCAGTCTTCTATGCTTAACTGAGATTAATTTGGACAAAATTGTTAAAACTTACCTTTCAGCAAAGATATGTTTTCTAAAAGTCTTGCTCTTGCAGTTTTTAAACCTAATGTTACAAAAATTTTCCCATTTTCACATCCACACACGAGCTTATCAAGACTTGGTATGTATACAGAGGAACTGACAACTGTACTTTCAATTCCATCTTCAGATGCACATAAATGATCAATAATGCCCTCCGACATTGAATGGTGCTTATCAAAATTATCCTGAAGAGACCATGTTGCTGTAATTGGAATTTCTAGAGGGTGGGGGAAAAGAGTCAGGAATTTTTAATAAATTTTTAATCAAAAAAAATCCAAACAAAGCAAAATGTACATTTTCATCTCTTCATCACTTCCCCTAACTTATCCTTTCTGTAACCTACTAATGGAAAGTCAGCAGTTTCTATTCCAACACTAGGTCACACCTCACTAAATCCTTTCTTTTATATCTCCCTATTTTGTGACATTTGGTAGAGGAGTATTTATGGGCAGATGGTAAGGAAATAGGAACATTTATTTGTTCAATTCCATGAAGAACTTCTAGACACTTATCTTTGTTAGTGTCTTGCTCCTTCTAACTACTGGCAATCATCACACAACGAATTAATTATCATTGCTTTCTGGTGTGAAAATATTTTCATGAGAGTTTTCATTATAATTGACTTGAAAACATAGCTAAAAAGACAGTCTCAAGAACAGAGAATTGCCAAACCTTTTGGCGAACCATCAAATGTTGACACAGGGACATCAGGAACATGCCACAAAGTGATCCTTCCTGAAGCTTCACCAGAAAAGAGAACCTTGTAGAAAGGTTCCTTTCTTTCATTCATAAAGCCCATGACAAAAGGAAAACTCTGCCAAAAATAACAGTAAATCAATATTCTTGGAACACCAAATCAGGATTATTTTTGCATGAAAATAAACAGAGATGTGTGTAGGAGCACATAAACATTAAAAAACCCAGAAGCACACCCTGTACTGGAGACAGCGTGGATGAAAGGGCATCAGCACAAACTGTTTTGTTCCACATGTCACCTTTACTTAGCCAGTGCAGACACAGCTTGACTCTGTCTGCTCTTTCAAGACATTTTAATAACATCCCCATATGTCGGATATATTTTATGTACAACATTGATATTTGGGAGTAAATTCCACAATAAGCAACTGTACTGTAATGCAGTTCAGTTTATAATCTAAGAATGGAGATCAAAACAGATCATCATACAGTTAGTTTTGTTGTCTCGCAAATCTGCTATGAAAATTATTCAGGTAGCAAGGCAAATATTAAAGCAGAAATATCAGAAAAGGGCAGTGAACATTATTTTTAAAATGTATACATTTTGTGAAAAGCATATAAGCTTCCTACCACCACTGTAACCCTATTATTTGCTAAGCCATGTGTTTTGGCTATTTCTTTTCCCTCACAATATCTGACCTTTTGGCACCCTTCAGCAGTTATCCTATCTGATTTTAGATCACAGTGTTTGGGGGAAAGGCTGAATGGCTTGAGCTATTGCCTTTCAACTGAAAATTAAATCTGTCAGGCTTCGCAAGAACATGAAACAAAAAATGTTTTCTAACAGCCTATAGTTGTCAACAGAAAGAAAAAAAGAACACTAGAAAACTTCACATAGATATAAATTTGACAGCGTTTCTAGTCAGGTGCAAAATAAAAATGTCTCCCTTGCATATCTTCAGAAACTGTTTAAAGACCTTGAGTTCTCATGCAAATACACATCAAACAAACTAATGTAACGGCAGGCAGGAATTAAATCCACATCTTTCAACAATTGTTTTTTCATACACAGTATTATCAATAAGACTTCAGAACAAAACCAGAACCAAAGCTACAACAAAAAAATCTGTTATGTAAGTTTTGGTTCAAGTTTTGTCCAATAAGAACCCCTACCAAAGATTTTTTTTTTAACTTCCTAATTCTAATCAATTTTCTACTTTTTAAATCAACTGGTTTTCCTTACCTATTTCTGTGTGGTCACACAAAGCACCACTCAAAATAGAGTCAAGATGGAGGTTTTCCAACAGAGTTGAGTCTACTCGAGCTACTTTGTCTAAGCAGTAACTTCCAAATTTGAAATTGGTGTGACATGCTCTGCTAAACATGAACTCACAATCAGAAGTATAAAGATCACCTACTTTTTTAGCTTCCTCTTTTCTTAACCACAAAGGCATCTTCAAGCAGAGACCATGGTTCTGAAGACAGCCACATGTGTTTCATTTTATGCACTGTGGGTATTGTCAGTCTGCTCATGGTGTAAGAAAGTTAGGCATGTGATCGTGCCTCTGAAGGCTCAAGATAACAGTATTCCGTATAAAACATCACAGATTCAAACCCCTTCAATTTAGGATGGATACACACAGGAAGCAGCCTATTTATGCAGTTACACTGATACGTGCGTGCATTTCTTAATAAAACAAGAACTAAGCAACTTGCTTACATTTTGCTTGCAGATTGGCTTTTTTGCTGCTTTGGTTTTTGAGAGGGGTTTTTTTTGTTACAGATTTTAAATTAAAAGCTCCTAAAGCTATTTTAGACCATCTTTAAATTAAAAAGGCTCTCCTTTTTTTGCCAAAGTCAGAAAAAAACCCACTTCAACAATTAGCTGAACTTCAACTATAGCTGAAAATAAAGGAGTTTTTCCCTGTGAAAAAAAGTAAATATTGCCAGAATTTACAACAAAAATACACTACAAGTGTCTCCAAGTTTGCAAGTAAAAATTTTAAAATTAAGAGTAAGTCTCACCCATCGTTTTCATGAAACAATTAAATCAGTTGATGAATTCAACAATTTTTTAGGGATCTTTCAGGTAATTGCAAACACATAATAAATAAACTTTTGAAGCTCACCGTAAACATTTATCAATTTACCTTATTTTCCTTCACACCAGTAAAGCAGAGTAAATGAGGATAAACAGTTTCTTTCAGCACCTTCCCATCAGCAGGATATATGCTTTTAGAAAGCCCACTGCATAATTTGAAAAAAAAAAATAAAATATTTTGAAAATCATATTTTTTAGAAAACACAACTGTAACATCCAGGATTCACAAGTTAAATTAAAAGTTACCAAATGAGTAATTACAAGCAACTTTTTGAAATAACTGCACCAGCTGCCCAAGTTCTACATGGCTAATCTTATTCCTGCGTCCCCTGCTGTGTCAAACAAAGACTGAGGGCTGTCAGACTCAGGGTAAATCTTTGAGTGCCAAAGTGGTTTTGTTCTGGTTTTTGATCATTTGCAACACGCAGAGATTTTCAATAATAAACCTCCCAAAGTTCATCTTGTACCTGAACTTTTTGTGTGAATTTCCCATCTGAGCCCACCTGTTTAGCAGCTGGTAGATGTAACTGTGGCCATCTTCTGTCCAGATGATAAGTCTGTAAGCTGCTAGTACTTCTCCACCAGCAAAGCATTGACCACTTTTACAGAACTCAGTACAAAGCAAGGAGAAATCACAATAATCATAGACCTAAGCTCAGAAAAACAACAAAATATAAACAGTATTGGTACATCCATTGTAATTCAAGCTGGTTTGAGGCAATGGATCATTAAGTAGAACGTAGCTGACTCTGTAATTTGACTACCTCTTTTAAGGCCAAAGTAGTTTTCATACTATCAAACTACTGCAAAATCAGAATTAAACCATATTTTTCAATAATAAAAAACTGGCAAAAAAAGCAGCATTACAGTCTTCTGTTATTTTAGTGGATTTTGTAAGGGATTTACTTTGCTTTGTCTCGCATTCATTATTAATATTTACTGGACTATTAATTTCCTATAGAAAGGTAGGTAATGAATTTAGCACATAAATGTGACATTGAAGACTCTCATAGAATCTATAAATGCTTCTGTCTGTATTCTTTAAAAGATGATCTCATGGTGTAATCACAGCACATATCTTAAAGCAGATTTTTTCTTTTCTTCTTTGGGAAGCAATAGAGATTTTTCTTTTTCACTAGTCAGTTGAAACCAGAGAACACATAATCTGCTTTGCTTGCAAGAATTCTTCTCTCTTCCACTTCTAGAGCTGGTACAAAAGTTACATGACTTGTTTGCTTCCTCTGACCTTCCCATTTTAAGCTGAAACAGGATATGACTACAGCAACCTGGGATACTGTCTGCTTGCTCCTGTTCCTAGGGGCCTCACAGAGAGAATATTCATAGCCACATTTTTATAATTTATTCCAGAAGTGTGAGGAAACAGATTGCAGGATGAGAATTTCTATTAATAGGTAATTACCATTCACTAGCTAATTTCTAGCTAATTTGCTCTATATTTCCATTACTATAGAAGTGGATTAAGGAGCCACCCTAAACACACACGTGAATCTCTCCTGTGCTACATATCACATAGCTCTCTAATTAAGCAGTAAGATCATATTATTTTATTATAAAGCTGCATATTCATTGAAACATAAAAGTTGAAAATCCAACATAATTTATGTATATATAAACACTGCTTTAAGCAGTAAAATATAAGTATTCAAACATATAATGGGGATATTGCAAGAAATGCGCACCTCTTGGGGAAACACATCATAGAAATTAACAGAAAACAATGCATGTTACACAGATTTTTCCATGAAAATCCTGTCATTCTATACATGAAATTTCTTTATAAAGCTTTGTACAGGCTTTTTTAAATAGCCCAAGAAAAATCTCGAAGATACCCTACAACTGTATTATTCAAAGTTGACTCAGGTGTACGTGAAATTTCTGCACCCCTTCAACAGCAGTGGTGTCTGGATCAGGTTCATATGTCACACTAACAGCTCAGGATCATTTTAAAAGGAACGTTATAACACTGGGAAAAAGAAATTCAAAATTTTTACAATAGAGTTCAGTTTAACTAACATTTAAAATAAACTAATACCAGTTTCAGTAACTACATGATGCATTTATTTTCTCCGCAGTTTTCAGTTTTGCTGGCTTCTATTAGCAGAATCGAGGCTATTGGCCTTGATGGAACAAAGGCCCCTAGTTACCAAGGACTTGCCAACTGTGATTACTTCTGTCATACTTAAACAGTTTTTGTATATCTTTGTCTCCTTTTGAAATGCACTGTGGAGGGGACTATAATGCACCCAGTGCTCTAAAACTGACTAATGCTTAAAGTAATCCCCCTTCTATGCAGCCAATTTAATGTTAAACTTTTAAAGCAGAAATATATTACTAAAAAATAAACAGTCTCAGTCAGGCAGTTAAGATAAGCAGAGAAGGGATGCAGCACACTATTATACCAGACAGTGAACACTTTCTTTAAGCTGAGAAGAAAAACAAGTATCTGCATGAAAAAAAAAAAATCACCTTAGCTTTTCAAAACTTTTAACAAAAATAAAACAAAAGTATAATGCCCAATAATGTACCTGCCAGCATGTGGAGGACACAACCAGAAGGAGCCTTTCGGTGTAAGTACAAAACCGTACTGCTTGACAATTTATACAGTCCAGAGATTTTGATTCTCTCTCACACACACTTTGTCTTTCCTTTACCACACAGAAGAAAAAAGACATAAGATTTATTCTAGGTCTCTGAGCTTTCACTTTTAGGATCAAAAGAAATCACTGAAAATAATTTTGTTAACATACACTTTCAAAATGCAAAGCAACACATAATTCTTAATTAAAAGCGAGATGGGAAGACAGCAGGGTTCACAAGTATCATGTAAACAGAAGACATTCAGCAGAGCTCAGACCTTGATCTCACTTAAAGAAGTTATAATGAATATGGAGAAGGACTAAAGGCAGGTCACAGATAGCATCTGCTGTAACTAATATCTGCTAAGTATTCTTCAGTCAAAAAAATAGCTGCAACAACCTGTAAACTGACAGTATAAGTTTCAGAATGGCTGATGAATATTCTGCTTTCCCATTCATCCTTGTGCCAACCAGGACAGTCTTAGCCCTCCAGTGTTGTCATATACCTTGTTCAAACTTAATACCTCTAAAAATCAGTGGATAAGTATTTCATTTTCTTAGCTTTGTATTGCTGAATGTACAGATTGCTTTAAAAAATGTATTTTCATCCTTTTGTGTCAATATTGGACTTATCAAGTCCATCATGCGCAAAATTATTATACTGGAATTATTTTATTAATTATTAAATCACTGAAAACTGATGTTTACTGTTTTGAAAAGATATCACCAGTATCAAAACCTCTCAAAGAAGGGGTGATGCTGGTCATGGAATCACAGCTATCAAACTGCAAACCATTCTCTCGCTGTACCTTGCAGCTCAAATTAATTCCAATTAATTCCAACAATACTTTAAAAAATACTGCTCTTTAACACACTGTACACTCCTCCCTTCACAAAAGAAGGCCTCAGGTGCTAAAAGGATGGCACCATACCATATATGTCTCTGATGTCTGTAATCGGTTGTCACAGTCCACAGAATTTCTACAGCGTGACAGTAGAAATGTTGTCCCCCACCAAACATTGCAGATAAACCAAAAACACTGGTATGGTATCAAACTTGACAGACTCTGACAAGGAGTCTGATTCGACCCATTGACAAGTAGTGCTGGAGCATACTCTGCTCTGGAGTTTGTTGAGTAAGGCAGTAATGTGTTACGGATGTTCAGAGAAGACTGTTGACATGTTGCCATTTCTGTTGATGACTCATAGTGCTGAGCTCTAATACTGAAGTCCCTTTGTGAATCTAGCTCTGAGTTTAATTCAAACACAAAACATTGTATTCCAGTTCTAATACTTGTGCATGTCAAGTAACAGCTGCTGACAATATTAACAGTTGCACTGAATAAGTGAGTCTGAAGATAGAGAAGTAGGGAAATCAACACAGCTAGAGTCTTTTCCAAGTGAAGAGAGCATTGTGGTAGGTAGACAGAGGAAAACAAAGCCTGAAGGACCATTTTGAAGGAAGTAAAAAGGGTGAAGAGGGAGTACAAAGGTCGATCTTGAAGAGCTTTGAGTTTAAAGGAAGGAGCGGAGGAATTCAAAGAATATAGCAACATTATTGGGACAGAAGGAAAGCATTACAGCTTAAGCATCATGGAATACGGAAAGACATGAAGCCTGGGCAAAAGACATTGCAGTTGTCAAGGCAAGAGCTGTCCAATGGCCCAACAATTTCAAATAGTGATATGAGGGTGTGTTTTCAGAATTTTGTGACAAAATTAATCAATTTTGAACACATCTCCAAAAGACTCTGTTTTGTTCATATTTTGCTCCAACGTATCCTTTGAAAACATTACTAACTTCACGTTACTGTTCAAATTGCTGTTTCACATCTTGCAGAAACTGACCTGTATGCTACTCAAAGATGAAGATAGGTCCCACACTTTAAGAATTCCCATTACAGAAACTGCAACCAGTGAGTCTTCTGTGGAAAGTTAACAGTGAGATAGTCAACTGGAAACCAAGATGAAACAGTGCCTAACACCAAAAGAGAACCTTGGCATAGACATTGGTGTTCTACACAGCACTAAAACAAGGATTCTGCAGGACACTTTAGATGAGTATTAATTTCACACAAAAATAACTAACTGGTTTATAGAAAAACAAAACATGCAAGCAAATAGTGAGTAATTATTTTGTCCAATCAGTTATATTTCAATAGAAGGCACAGAACAGTGGCTTTGTGCCCTTAATTTCCCTGATATTAAAAAATTAATCTGTACTTATACCCAAGAAATGAGTTGCTTACAACCAGTGTGGAGGCTGCTTGCTTTTTCTCTTTAAGAAACATATCAAATGAAACATGGTCAACATTACGAATATTAAAAACACCTTACATGCTGTCAATAAAACATTAAAATCTTGCATATAAGAACTCTGTAAAACATGGTTAGATTATATCTAGTAGGACTGTACCATCTATACATAAATATTTTATCACTATTTAATTGCCTACATAAATACATCTACAATGGATACCTTGAATTCTTGCAGAGTGGACAATACACATACAATTTATCCAATCAGAACACTGAGATGATGATAAAGTGTGAAGAACCCCTAAAGTCTTAGCATCAATAATAAGAATATCTTGATATTCTCCACAACAAAGAAGCCAGCCTTCACCTGTCATTCGGAACGAGGAATGGTAATACTGTACGAGTGGAAAGAAGAGAGTCAGCATACAGAGCTACACAAACATGTACACCTGTTTTCACATTAAACATGTCATACTTGGAAATGTAATCAACACTTGTAGTATTACTAAAAATCTACTGCATATGACACTGTACACAATTTTACTAGTGACACATACATTTATAACAATCTAGTACAGGCATACAGCTTAGCAAGAAGTGCTTTGTACTGAAAACAGTATCTGCTCTGCCTAAATATTATGATTTTTTCAAGCAATCAAGGTGTTAATTTTCATTACAAATTGTTTTCCAGTTTGGGACTTGCTTCTCTCTCCAAACACTTAATAATGCTCCAGTTATCAAGAGGTACATAAAAATAATCAGGTAAAAATACAGAAGATTCATAATGAATTTTTCATTATTTTCCAGGAAGAATTTCTACTCCATAAGATATTCTTTATTATGACACTAAATGCCCTAGCGTTCTGAAGATTAATTCTTTCTCAAGAATCATGAAAAGAAAAAAAAGACATATAGAAAAGTACTAAGGAACAGAGAAAACAGTGGTACAAAGTAACTATGAAGATTTTTTTTTTTGCTAGGTGTTTTATGTGTCAAGACAGTTGCATTTTGTGTAACATCTATCTGTAATTGTATACATAATTGCTATAAATGCAGAAACACTCACTTCAAATGAAATTTACAAGTAAATACTATCCTTAAAGGTAACATGATATAGTTGGAAGAAAATATCAGACCCACAAAATTGTGTCTCATTTACTACAAGTTCTCTGTACATTCAGTTTTGCTTAGATAATAATTCTTGGGCAACCAGTTAACAAATTGAAGTCTGGAAACAAAAGCAGCATAAATAACTGGGAATAGGATAAGTATTACCACAGATATTATGCATGATCAGAGGCAGAAACACTTGGCAGTAGGAACCATCTGTAATTACTGCTACTCTTAAATTAGGCTTGAACTGGAATATTTGTATAGGCAGTCGGTCCTCTGAGAAAATCCAACAGTGGTTAAGACCCACAAATGGTTAAGAGTTGACCCCAGTGTTAAACTTCATTTCAAATGGCAAATATTCAGTTTGCACTGCTTGACAGCTGCCATTTATAGCTGAATCATCTACACTGAACAAAGGGAACCTACCAGACCAGACAGGTTAGTAATTCAATTAAAACCTACTAAAGCATTAACTAAAAATCAAGTAACAATTTTAAATGGTGATGCTATCAAAATCAGCATGCACTAAATCTCCAAGACAATAACATTCTGGAGGAAATTATACTCTCTCATGTACAGTTATGCCATAAGCAATCATTCCCCACAGAACAAAAACAGAACCTGCAACAAAACAAAAAACCCACCACAAAAAAAAAACCTCAACCCCCCCAAAAAAACTCTCAAAAAAAGCAATTATAAATATCTGAAGGTTGTGTTTTAATAATAGCTTCCCCCTCCTCTAGCATCATCTACTCTTTTTCCTACGTTTTCCTGTTTGATGTTCCTATTTTCCTTCAGCCACCTTGCCCAAGTTACGGAACAAAAATCATTATCTAGCCAAAATAACACTTAGCTCACTTCTCCCAATAGAAAGGCAACAATTTTCTGTAAGTATTTGCTTCTCCTACTTGAGGAATAAGAATGAAGATTCTGCCTCTGATCTCCACAAAAACCTCCACAATGCAGGAGGTAATTTACCCAAGCTTCTTTTCTTCCCGTAATTATTAACAACTATGTACAAATTCAACATGTCAACCAAAACAGTGTCATGAAAAACAGTTCTTCTGGAAGCTTTAAAACATTTGGATTCTGAATTTGGCCATAGTCACATGAGATCTCAGACTTCCATCATTTGTAGGCTCATTTCTACCCTAGATTTCCTCACTGAAGAAAAACAGCATTTTAATTAACCTAAGAGCCCTGAGCTCTTCTTCTACCAATATATCCAGAAATAGGCCATCTTTCCAAATCAAATCCATATGTACTGGGCTCCTCAATCATACACACACATGTATTTCAAACACACCCTCACACTCCAACATTTAGATACTTAGTGTACCTGGATAGAGTTCAAAGCAAACACTTGAAATTATCTGAAGTAATACTTAAAGCAATTTGGTCTCTGAAAATAAGCGCTCTGTCCCAAGTTCTGTGATGAATGAAAGTGTATTTTTGGAAGTGGGGCAAAGCTGTCTTTTGGAGGTCAGCAGTTAGTCATCAAAGCCTTTCAGATGTTTAAAAATGAGATCTTCAACAGACTGTCTCACCATGTTTGGCTAGGTTGCTTGTACTTCTAAAATATGCCATCAAAAAGCCAGCATTAAACTTCAAGCTTCCATGCCATTTTAATACAGGACAAGAGTAAAGATTAAGACAGTTTCATTTTGCTACTCGCTGCACAAACTTTAAAATAAATTAATTGATACTGCATTCCAGACTTTTGTGGCTTAAAAAGATTCAGTTTGATTTAAGGAGTGCAGAGGAATATAAAAGTCTCACATCTTTTCCTTATAAGGAAGTCAAAAAAGGAAAAATAACAGACATAAAACTACTTAACATTGCAACAGGTATTTTTTCCTCCTATTATGTTACACATTTAAAATCATATGTTTCTGAAAAATATCATGCTAACAAAGTAAGACTGCTCTTGCAATGAACAGAAATATTCCACGAAAAGTTGCTATACTTACATAGATTGCTGTATGCCTATAAGGAAGCTTTGCGTTGTCAATGCACTGTCCACTAGTGACATTCCAAACACACATCTCCCTGCCAAAGATAACTTTATATTATTCTCTGTCATTTCCGCTCAATTGGCTGGAATAATTTTGTGCCACCAAGTTTTCCTTTAGTGCCGTACTTAAGTGCAGCCTGGTCGTTTATGTGGCTTTTTGTTACAGATTACTGGGTAAGAAAGTGTTGTGGTCATTAGCAGGGGATGACATACAGTATCTGTGTCTTTTTGTTTTGGTAATTACACCCTACTGCTTTGCAGCAAACCTGACTTTAAGGCCAACTCCGGTCTACAACAAATTGTAGGTATACTGCCATTACATCTCGTCAACACGTCACTGTAACTATCTGTCTTTGGAACTACATCCTCCTGAAAATGATTCATTTCACTGAACTTAAACCACACGTTCTGAAAAACATAATGCATTTTCTGCCGCATCAGACCAGTTCTTGAGAGAAACCTCAACCTCTGCTAAGAGGAAACAGTGCCACCATGAGTCTATTCCTGAAATCTGTTATTGATACAGCACTGCCTCTTTACAACCTGAATGTCCGTGCAACAGTCTAGCTACACTTAATTACAATTAGGGTTAATGCTTGAGAAAGATGTGTCAGCCAGTTTTCCTCATCTAGACATTATTCAACATGCTACGGGACTATTGTACAACAAACACAATCGAACTAAATGTTGTAAATGAGGTTATAAGAGGTTTGTTGCCACAGCTCAGCAACTGAATGTTAAACTTTGACACTTTTAGCTTTTATTTAAACAGCAAGCATTATTTCCACAATTGAAACAATCACTTTGTGACTTCTGACATTACATTCTAAGACATTTTCTGTATGAGGACTCAAAGAACACATTGGGGAAAAAAACATTTTCTTACATCAGAAATACTACTTAGTGGTTTACATTTCTATCTACACACTTTCACATTTGATTATAACCTAAAAATATTACTTAATTTATATTTTTCAGATGAGTAAGAGCAGTGAAATCTATACATCTGTAGTGTAGCATCAGAGTTGGTAGACCAAGTCTAACTTAAACAGAATGCTTAAGCTGTTTGTTAAATATTTCCAGGCAGTGAATTTCTCCTTGTTTATACTGGAATGACAACTACAGTAACATCACTAAACTAGAGCAGTTGGTACATACATGTAAATATGCACAAAAGAGACCATATTATAACTTCAGCTTCTGCATGTTGCACTTAATTTACTGGGTAAGCTAACAAGTAGGGTGTGATACCACATGTTAATGAACCTGTCCTATATGCATGCCCAGGACATCAGTGAGAACTTCTGAATCACTATGGATTAATTTATAGATTTCCATATAGAAAGAACAAAAATACTGCTCAGTACTCATCCTTCTGGGAAAAGTCAGTTAAACAAACACTTAGAGAAATCCTAAAGTGGGATGGGGGAGAGTATCATCTTCCATACAATTTCTTTCACTCTCAATACAAAGAGAAGGAAGCTTGAAAGTGACAGAAGTGAATGATTCACAAGGCAGAAAATGCCATTCTGGGAACCCTGCATCTCCTGAAGATGAGGCTTCCTATTTGTAGTTATCTCAACTTCATGTTGCAGATCAGTGATGGATGCTTTGCCCTTATGCAATTCAGATGAGAAGTCAGCAGTAATTTGGTAAAAGTGAATATTTAAAGGAGCCAAAAGACTATTCAGTCCTGCCTATTCCAAGCAAGCCCTATGATCCCTTCAGAGGCAGAAGCTTTAGGATGTGAACATCGCTCTGTACAGTATATCTACAGCAAAAGGCTCATGTATTTCTTAATGGTTTGCACCCCAGCTTTTTGGAAATACAGTATTTGTTCTCCCAGTACGATCTGGAAGCAGTATTGCAGAACTTCAGAACTAAAACAAAAAATAGCTTGACCTCTGAACCCTTGAGTAGAATTGTAGGAGGCCAATAAAAAACATGTTCTGTAGACTTCACACTCTCCTTTCTGCACATAACAACCAGAACTGTTTACCACTATCTGTCCAGTGAGGCAGTCTAACCTTTGAAGATTAAGAAGCCTGAAGCAGTTTTTTCAAGTTATCCCTTTCCTGTATGCTCATGATTGAGTGAGAATTAGACAGAGATCCTAGCAGCCAGAAAGGACAAACAAGCTCCTCAGTGAGAAAGCAGCAGCCTTAAGGTGCTGAGAGGTGTAGCCTGAAGAAGGGCAATTGACAGGAACTCTTAATGGGAAGAGGTTTTAACAAAACCATCCTGTTAATTGGAAAAGATTAACCCAAAATGACAGGAGAATATCACTAAGCAGCAAGACAAAATTGTTTAAGGAAAGCCCCTAAGGAAGTAAGACTCTAGCCCTAACTGCTTTCAACACTGAAATCTTGAACAGATGGGCTTCTGACCCCAGATGAAAAGATTAGCAAATATTCAGAGAAAAAAAAAATTTTGGAATGCTAACCTAGCAGAACTGCAGAAATTAGTTTGGGTCAAGTGATGGGCTTTGTCACAACAAACAGGTAGGAGAAAAGCTGCGAGATCAGAATCCTTTAAAAGGATGCACTCCACAGTAGCAAGTCACATTCAAACAAAAACAAGGAACATACATGCCTTTCATTCAAGGGCATTCTTTTCTCTGCTTCCATGCATACTCACTGAGCAAGCACAACCTGGACCAGAGTACATTAGCCTCTTGTACTGACACAATTCTCAAGACTAAGCTCAGGGAGGAACAGAAAAAAGCACCCCAATATTAAAACGCTTCTGAACCTGCCGATTCCCTCCAATAGCCTGTTATTCTCCCTTGGAATGGGGCCTGGCTGGCCCTCTGAACTCTTCATTCTCCTGACTACTGACTGGATATCTGAATCTGCCAAACCCTTCAAGTTGTCCAAGCGATGAGGTCTTAGACTATTGTATATAAGCAATACAGTCATTACCCTGAACAGCTGCTATCCTCTTCATATTATGGAAGAAGTGGATTAAAAACCTTCTCCCAAATGCATAATACGACTTACACCTCCCATACATTTCATTATTTAAGAAATGAATAATTGAATATTCAGTTACCTACCCATTTTCAGTAGCACTTACTACGTATGGCTGTTTCTCAAACTCTCTTGCTTTTGCCAAACAAGTTACAGAAGCAGTATGGCCAAAGAGAATTTCTTTAGATGAAATCTAGGAGAATAATAGAATGGCTTAACTTAAGCATATCTTCTGTATAAACTCAGGAGATCTAAAAGCCAGAGAATACCACTTGTAGATGTTATTAGTGATTAATTATCTATCTGCTTTATATTCTTAGACTCTTCAGTCATGTTTCTGGAATGTACAAAGATGTGGATGGATGATACAGTTTGCATAAAGTACAGTCTTTCAATTCACTGTAGTATAAAAATTGCACCTTCTGAAGAATTCATGGAGCATCAAATGTTATAAAACAGGCAATATGCAAAATATCTCTGGCCTTCACCCTACAGCACACAGCAAAAGCAGCAGAGTGAAGTAGGGAAATGATACAGCAAAGCTCTTAAGCATGTGTTTCATTCAACATGTTCAAGTAATTCCTTTGATTAGCTTCACTGCATGCAAAGATCTTAATGGAAAAAGATAGCCCCATAAAAGTGCAAACAAAAGTGTCAAGCACTAATTAAGCATAAATGGGGCAGCCAAATCCAAAAAGAACAGAACCATAGTTCTAGGATCACAGAATAAAAAACTGGAACTGCTTTGACTCTGTTCCATCCTCAGGAAACTACATATTAAATAATCAAAGCCATAGCAATAATACGCCAGGAGGTTTGCAGCTTAATTGTAACAAAAATATATATTACATCTTACTTCTTTCACCTTTCTGCAATTTTTTCCATTGGTAACCTGGTAGAGAGCTCTGGTTTTATAAACACATATTTTTCCTTAAATGATAGGCTATGCTCAGCAAATGATTTAAAAATAATTTAAAAAGACTTTGCAATGTAGGAATCATAATAATTGTGTATGTTTACTTGCTGTCATTACTCACACAATCTCAAATTATAATCCACAGGTCATGATAACCTATGAAAAATTTTCCAAAGTCTCTAAATAACTGGTTGCTCACATAGGCATTTCAACACTTTTTGCTTCATTGAGTTTCCTATAACAAGTATCACGCTATCTTTAAAACTTTAAGTAAGTGCAAATCTGGATAATGCCACTGTTAATAATAAAGAACAAAACTCCAATCTGTCTATTTGTCAGACTGTAACACCATGGACACAAACCTTTAATTCTGACGAAAGGTCCCAGAGACATATTTGTCCTTCCTGACTTCCCGTAACTATAGTCTGCTGGTCATCTGTAATCATTATAGCAGTGATGCTGTGAGAAGGAGCTATCTTCCCCCACACTGCTACAGCCTGGGCTGATACCTTCATGGTCAGCACCTGAACACAAAAACAAGACACAATGACTCTACATAACATGAAATGCAAGAAAAAACTTTCAAAAAGGCAATTTAATCAGCATCTGAAAAGGGGAGCTACAAAACACTGGTGCAAAAAATTGATAAGGCATTGAAACATTTTCTAGCTGTTGCCAACATCACACTAACACTTTCACTAAAATAACCACACCCTAATAGCTTAAATGTGCAGCAGGAGAGTGATGTGCCACTATTGTAAATCCAGGCAGTATCAAACAGGACCACAGCTACCAGAGACCAGTTCTATGACAATACTGAAATATCAGCAACAGGAGTTGTCGTGCCCCACACAACCTCTCTTAGCTCAGATGGGCCCACGTCATGTTTGCCTTCTTCCTAATTTTGGTTGGTGGAGTATACCACGCCTCCCCTGTTCCTTCCAACCATCAGTGCTGCTCCTTCTCAGCAGCTAACTGCTGGAGCATGGAGATGGCACAGGGGCAGGGCACCAATAAAGTCTGTGGTTCCTAGGAGGATAAGGCAAGAAAAAGAGGGCTGGAAGTGGTGGAACAGGTAGTAGGTCAGGGATGAAGAGAGAAATTGAGGTCCAGGACAGCAAAGCACTATATCCTCAACCATTCAGTAACATCTCCTAGAAATAAGACCCAAAAGAAAGGTGGAGGCAGAGTTGCAAGCTGGGAAAACAAACAGATTCTTTCTGCTGCTCAACTCACGAATCCTTTATCCAAAAAAATTATCATGTAATAGATTTTAGTCACTAATGCAAAAAAAAATTATTCAACGTAATTGTCCAATATGGCTACTGGTCATTAGTTAATTCAATATAGATTCTTATGAACTGCATTTCCAGGAAACTAGTTCAGTGTCTGTTCAAGCACCAGTACTTACAAAATATCCTTAAATCCTCCTCATTAAAAAAGTTTACTTTGCTTGTTTTAAAATTTGATGCCTGTTCCTTTAAATATCACTTCTGCTTGCTAGCTGTATCTGTACTTGTTTTGCTTCAAACAAAAGCTTTGAGAAAACTGCTTTCTCAGTTACCTCACAAGCCTTGTCACATTGTTGCTCAAATACCTAGTTCACAAGTGTCTAACACAATTCTAAGTGTACTCCCAATGATGCCTTCAAAATGCAAAAACCAAAACAGTAAGTATCTGACTATAAATAATTCAGCACTTAAACAGTCAACTCACCTTAAAAAAAATCATCTATGTACTGTTGTTAAGACTTTTGACATGGGACCTAGTAACACACCCAACAAGTATGTCTCCTTTGGGTCAACTTATGTGTAAGGGTTGATTGCTGAAAAGACACACATGGGTTAATATATTTATCATCAGTGTCTTTACATGGAAGAGCACTACACTAAGCTGCCAGTGTCTACCTTAGCCCAAACGCAAACAATTCCCATATATGTAACAAGTCAGCTACACCAAAACTCCCAAATTATTAACTTGAGTACACAACAGCCTTGAGCACTCCTTCCCTGTATCCTATGATGGTTATTCTCTCCATTTTTCCAGAAAGTCCGCATAGATGCTTCTGAAGCATCTCTGTTTACCTCCCTTCCCTTTCAGCTTTCTGGAGAAAATGCCAGAAGATTGTTGCAAACTGCTGTCAGGGATGGAGAAGGATATGAAGTTGACTTGTGCCTGCGAATTGACTCTTCTGAAAACTGGACTTCTAAATTCTACTGAGGGCAGTTTTGACCAGCACCAGCATGCAGGCAATGGACAGATAGCTGACAGATATCAAGCAAAATCAAAAATGTTTGTATACATTGACTTGTTATTCCCAAGCATAAATGAAACAAGAAGAAACAAATTTTAAGCTCTCCAGATGCACCATTGTCTTGGGTCACTGAAAAAAAACAAATATTTTAATTATGTAAAAAAAAAATTGTATGTCACCTACTTTTTACACAAGCAGCAATAATACCATTGAAGAGATACTTCAGAGCAGCTACTTGGCAGCCACTAAGCAAAATTCACCTTTCAGAGAATGTGCTCCTACTTGTCCTGGAGAAAGGGAAGACAACAGAGCCCTTTGCTCATCCTTAGCAAAGATATTTAAAATGAAACAGGTGACAGTTACAAGGTGCTAGAACAGTGCACTTGGGAGAGGTCAGCAAAAAGACATGACAGTAAAGCTGAAATCTTGTGAGAATAGAACTGGGTAGAACAAAATGCAGGGCAGCGAGTAACAGCCTGCCAAAGGAAGTAATGGAGGAATGATGCAAAGTGACATGAAGAGCAGTTCCTGTGAAAGTTCAGAGAAGACCACAGGCCAGAACCAGAGCACAGAAGCAGCCTTTTAAGGTATGTTTAACTAAACTGTAATACGAACCATCACTAAATCTAACACAGTAACTGGGACAGAGACAAGAGGTATCTTCATTACTACTAAAAGCCTTAAGTGCCACAGAACTCAAGCAATGGTCTTGCTTCCTGACAAGAACATAAGATGAAGGGCTCAGCCACTGAGAAAAAGGGCCAAAAAGACTGGTATGGCAGACTGTTAAGGTCCTGCCATACAACCTCAGCCAGAATGTCAAAGGCAGAGGAATCTGAGAGAAAATTAATTGAGGTCAAGAGTTTATGAGGCTAAATCACATTTAGTGTCATTTTAAAGCTCTTTGTGGGCATATTGCAAAATACTGAGAGATGTTATTGATCCCAGCTTTAGAAATTGACTTTTCTAAAACTTATTTTTTGAAGTCTCCAGCCATATAAGTACTATGCTTACTGGTGAACACTGAAGTCCTTTTCTATTCTAGTTTATGCCCTGAAATGCAAGTTGTTCTAGCCAAACTCTAATTATATGTTTTTAGGTACCAGCTAAGCAAAGAAAACTGACTGTTTTCTTAGGGCTTATAAAATTGGGGCTTCCATGTTAACAGCTCGATAAACCAAATCTTGAGTCCTTAAAATGCATTTTCATGTATATCATGTAGTCATTTACACTTGTGCCATGGGAGTGTTCAATTAGTGTAGAACACCATAAGGGCAGCAGAATTCAGGTTTTGTACTGCATTGAATATGAAGTAATAAATTACATTTTCTGGTAAAAGCAGCATAGATTCAAGATCAATATTCTCAGCAGAAGACATACTGCTGCGCAAGTGATGAGTAACAGAGAACTTAGAAAAATGACAAACAGAAGTTAAAAAACTAAATTGATAGAATTGCTAATGTATAGATGACTTATTTGTACATTTGTTTTCAACCTCCATGAGTGTCACGAATTAATAAACAGCTACTACTTCAGACAAAACATCTGTTATTAAGAAAATTAATTTAGACTGAAATGTTACAAGAACATTTTGTACTTTTTCCTTTATATTACTACTGAAGTGTAAGAGACATAGAAAAAGTATATGAACTTCCTTAATATCAGTCCTTAATTTTTTCCTCTTGCTTCTTGGATAACTTTCAGATTAAGATATTTTGATGCACAAGTATTTAGCTTGAAAGCTTTGTTTCCAACAATACCATGACATCCCTAGAAATACCACATACTCACATGCACACATCCACGTTTTGTCTGGCAATATTTAGCTTTATCAAAGCTATTTAGCAACGCTGATGGCATCTAAAGCATTTGAAAAAAAAAAAAACCCAAACCCAACAGATATCTATCAGACTGTTCCTTTAAAAAAGGTAAAAACTGTTTCCACAAAGTCAAATATTGCCCAAGGCATATCTGAGCTGCATGTAGCTTATCAGCACATGTCAAATTCCTCCAGCTCTGCCCACTCAAGCATATCTGATTTGCAGTATTAACCTGTAATTCAACTTTAAATCAAGTTCCTCAGTCCTACTCCCCATTTCTCTCTGCTTACAACCTAATAAACTTCTTTGTTTGTCCTGCCCTTAACAATCACACTGACAAAAAGAAGTCCCTTATGACTCTAAAAAAACCCCAAACCTGTTCTTAGTTAAAAATCATACCAGTTCCTCCCACCACTAAAACTTGTCACGTCTCTACGATCCTGTCTCTAGTTCTACGCACAATTTTCACACTGAAAACACACCACAAACCTCTGTTAACTTAGAAAATGATCCCAGTTTGCACAGCTTCAAGGACTTTGGCTCTACTACTTCAGCAACTTTGGACCATTTGTACAGTATTAAAGTCTCATTTGGAAAGCTGAGTCCACCACTTTTTATTCTACAGAAGCCACGAGGTATTTAAAAGTCAAGCCAAAAGCTTTAAGGGGCCAGAGAGCAGGTCTGACCTTGAATGCCCTTCTAAGCACATATTAATTCAAGGGCTTTCCTCATCACTCAGCTTTTTTGACTGGGACTGGTCATGAACTGAGTAGAATGAAAAAGGTCAGATTATACCACAAAGAAACAGTGCCATCATAACTCAGCATATGCTTTCCCCATAGAGCCCTGACTCCAATACAGTAAGCATATCTTGACTCTGGCTCCTCTACTGACCTTAAAAAAAAATAAATTGTTAGCTTCTCTATTAGGCTCATCTCAGACCTTCCAATCTCTGCCACATAATTAGTGCTTAACCTCAGGCACATATCCCTGTGCTGCATTTTCTCAAGATAAAAATTCTAATCCTAAAGCAGGTGGGATTAGGAACATATAGGTTAGCACAGAAGAGTTGCTTAGATCCTAGGAGCCTGCATGCACATGTGCTCAAAGTGATTTGAAGCAAAATGTCTGGGTTCTGTCTTGCCCCCACTGAAGTCAGGTTCACATTCCCTAATTGGTCTTCGTACTTAGATACAGAGTTTTCTCAAAAGCATAAAAGCAGCTTTCCAGAATGAAACATCCTTAATAATGTTAAACTATTAACTACAGTTATAAAAATCACATTTCTTGATAAAGAAAATATGCTTCCTGATTTTTAAATGAATTCACAATCCATCAGTTCTCACATACATCAGGGTTCTTAAAACTAGGAATGGAACTTCCTGGAGACACAATCTCAAACTTCACATAAAACACTGGTTGTGACAGAAACCTCCTGCTCATAGCTATAGTCCATAACAAAAGATACCAAACAGCAACTTATAGCTTATTTATGGGAGAAAAGACTTTGTACAAAAAAAGATCACTCTATGGGTAACAGTCAACCTGCCAAAAAATATTTTCTGAATTCATATTCATACTTATTTCATGTTTCCTATGCATCCTAAACTATCAATACAACATCAGATATTTCAAAGTCCAGTTAATGTGTGGTAATCAATGTAGGCACAAAAAAAAAGGCAGAAATTGGCTTACAGTCCTGAAAATATTAGGATAATATAAAAAGTATAAAAATATACTTTGTTTTTTGCAGCTCTATCCTGGAGACCCTGCCTGTCTGCCACTGCACTTCCAGTTTAAGTTTTAATGGCACTTCCCTGGAGACCTGTCAGGGCTACTCCCTAATCGGCCGGGGGAGCCACTGCTGAGTGACACCCAGGTCTCCCCTGGGGAGTGAACGTTCTGCTCCTGCAGTCCAAGGGAGCAGGAGACTGGGACCTGGAATCAATACAACCCATTTTAACTACCGAGAACCACCTAGTAATACCTTGTTTGTATTTCTTGAACAAGTGACACAAGAAACACTTATTTCATTCCACACAATAATTCACCACAATCAGAAGGAGCACAGTAAGGGCAACACCATCTCCCAGCTGCTGATTACATCAAAGGTTTGCAGCACAAATTCAATTTTATGATGTTAATCTCAGCCTGCCACTCAGAAATTTTCTCTGAGGGATATGATTTTTCTCTGGATTTCATTTTAAGAATGATTTTCTTCTTCTACAATCAATAAAGATATGTTTTCATCAAAAGACTCTATCTTGGCAGAATTCAATTGGCCATCTCAAAACCTTTTGGTGACACAATATTAATTAAAATAGTTTATGTTGCACCTAAGCTGGAAAATGGGGCAGTGAAAACATCAGTAATTCAAGAGCACTTGTGCTGTCATAAGGTACAGTAGAATAATCTTCACCTCTTTGAAATTACTGTTCTACCCCATAAACTTACATTAAGCTTGCTAGCAAAGTGTCACGAGATGCTCTTTTGCTAAATTGAAAAATAAAAAAATGCATGCAAAAATATAAATTCCCACTTTCTGTCACTGTCACTAAAGGCTCCAACAACAACAATCAATGGTATAATAGCTGTTTAAACATGTTAGACAACAATTAATGCACGAGCTAGCTAACTTGGTTTTAAATCCCGTATTTCAAGGATCCTATATATATAGAAGGTTTATTTGAAAAATAAATACATTGAGTGTTTGGAGCCATAAAAGATGTCTTTAAAGAAAAAACAACCTTTGATTTTACAGTCTGAAAGATAGTGTCTGGATGCCTAGTATCTACAGGAAATGAAATGGCGCTTAGGCACTACACAGAACTACATATATGTGAATTATTTGCCACTTCCAAAGCCTTAAGCATACAAATAGTATCACTTAAGTCATCTTCAATGGAGTTACTTATATTCAAATCGTGAAATGCTTTGCTGAAGCAGAGCTTTAATCAGGTCTTAGGACATTCACTCACCAATTCTTACAGGAAAACACACATGACAGAAAAGGGCCATCAGTAAGCTTTGAACCTAAGCTTTGATTTCTATAAAATTGCATCTTACTGACCTAAAGACTGGTTTTAACCTTATTTTCACACACATTAAGTTATGCCTAACCTTATTAAATATAAAACATTTTCCATGTGAGAAAGTGCTGCTTCCTTGCGCTAGTAAAGAGCCAGTGCCTTAGATTTTCTTAATTAAATTCTATTTTGAGCAGAGACACCTTTATGTCCTTTAAAGAGTCAATGATCCCAATATAATCCCACATGAATCAAAGGGTCTACTAAGGTGGTGTCAACTCCAAGTTTATGGCCTACGTAACTTGGAAAGCGCAGAGACTAATAAACTCTTAAATCTGTGTCATTACTTCCCATAGATGGAAGCAAGAGTCACATGTAATCTACAAGAGCTTTGATTGACTTCCATTTTTATGAAATATCACAGATTCAGTAATAAACTAGCCATAATTAAACCTACATACTTCATTCTTATTTACACTGCGTTAACACAAAAGATACAAAATCTGGTAAGGTCACACAAGAAACCTTAAAAAAACCCCAAACACTTAAAAATCTCAAACTGAGGGACAATAAGTGCATCAAAGTTTTAAGTCACTCATTTTGTCTTCCTTGAGTGACCTTGAACTCATTCAAGGCAAAAAGCCCGTTGATCAGAGAGGTGATGTTTTTAGTTCAGCTACACTGTACTCTGGAATGTTTAAATAACAAACAAAATCAGAACCAGATGCTGGAAATAAAACAACTAAGATATTTCATCAGCTTCTGGTTTTTGGATAGTGACGTAATAATCACTAATCAGTGGCATAATCAATTGCATCATAATGAAGATTTTCAAACTCTGCTAACAAGAACTTCTTAGTTTTCCATTTGCTCTTTGAACATTCTTCACTACCAAAGAGGCCTCTGTGCAGTGTTCTTTGCCACGGGGCAGGCAGCTGTTTAGTGTAAACAACTCAGAATGATCTATTATATATACACAGTCAAATCTGCTCAAGTAAAAAGGCACTGTTTATTATGAAGCAGAATCAAAGTCCAAAAGTGATTCAATGCATTGCAATGCATGAATTGCAGTTTTTGTTACAGTAAGCTTCTAATATCGAAAAACATTTTATAATGAGAAAAACCTGCTCTTGTCACATAACCCATCTAGCCAACTGACACAAACCTTTTGAGCAGCACCAGCTCACCACAACAGCCATTTTTTTGCAGTGGGTATTCCCAAAAGATTGTAACTCTGTACCAGTAGCAGTACTGGCAATACGCTAAAAATTAATGATATTTTAAGAAAACACTACTACTGTTCCTAACAGCAACTAGAAAAGCAATCATGACAGAAACACCACGAGGCTTTAAGTAAGCCATCATAATTATTTTTTTAACTGAGCAAATATCAAAAATCTCTCACCAGAACTAAATTCAAGCGAGAAGTGAACTGTTGTAAAACAAATATAAATTTATTTCTATTTTAAGGTTTTGCATCTACTCAGTAAGACACCACTAAAATAATACCAAAGCATTCTCCCATTTCAGGGAGCTAACATTTTGAACTCTGATGTGTCCTCACATTACTGCTTCTCTCCCAAGCCCAGTGAAGAAGCATACTTCCGAGACAACGGACGGGACACCTACAATTCACTAGATTATCATGGAACCAGAAGTCCCAGACATCTCACACCAGGTATCAAAGCTCAAACAGAATTAAGTTGGACAGCCGATGCTAAACACAGAGGGGACCAAACAAAACTCCCAGAAACTTGGCTGAAACTCACCCAAGCAAGAAATAACAAACCCCACGCCGGTCCAAAACGCTTCACACCCCTCGGGACCGCTCCGGGGTACCCGCACCGCCGCTCTCGGACACGGCAAAACCCCAGCCCGCCCCCGGTCGCTCTCCGGCGCCACCCGGGGAAGCGGAGCCCCGCGGCCGCACACCCGCTGCCCGGCCCCGCACAACAGGCCGGAGCACCGGCAGCCAGCAGCGGGCTGGAGCCTGCAGGGAGAGGGACGGGCGGTGGGAAGGGGCTGAGAGGAGCCGTGGGGGCAGACCCGCCGAGCGGCCGATGCTGCAGCACAGCGCCCTACCTCCAGCGGCTCCCGGGCACTGCGAGCGGGGCGAGCGCGCGGAGGAGAAGGGGAGGGAGCGGGGACGGGTTTTATCCCGCTCGGGAGCGGCGACACCCAGCGCTCCGCCCGCCCCGCCCGTGGGGCCACCGGTCGCGACTCTGCGTCCCGCGGCTGCCGGACCCAGGGCGGCGCGGGCCGGCGCGAGCTCGCACGCTCCTGCGCCGCCCGCAGCTCGCTCGCGCCGCCCGCAGCTCGCGCCGCCCGCAGCTCGCGTCCCTCAGTCCTGTCAGCGGCTGAGGCGGCAGCTTGCGGTCCTCAGGACTCGGGGGGAAACAGGGCGGGGAAGGGGGGCCAGAGAACAAGCGTGCGGGGGAAACTCGAGCGACAGCCGCCCTCCTTGTCCCCCTACCCCTCAAGACTGCCCTCGCGGCTCTACAGACCCGGGCGGGGCCGTACCCGGACAACAGAAAGCCCAGCCCGTTCCTCAAAGATTATCCCCCTACTCAGCAATGAGGTGCAGAAAACTCTTCAAGTGTCCGCCCCGCTTTCAGCACGGTGGAAAGAATATTTCCTCTTACGGGAGCCGGGCAGAGGCACAACTGCAGGGGGTGGTTCTCCTAACGAGGTACACCTGGCGCAGGCCGAGGTGGTCAGCCTCCAGCCAGGTGCTCGGAGGGTGGAGCTTGGTTTCTTACAGGTGTGGCGATCAGCAGCTGCTGGGGTGTCGGTATTTGAGGGCAGGAAAGACGTGAGCTGGCTGTTCTGTGGGGTCGAGGTTGTGTATTGCTGGCGGGGAGAGTTTCTTAACTTCAAGTGTTTCTGTTTGAGAGCAATAAATAAGCTATAATTTAATTAATACAGTAAGAAAAAGAAATGAGATGTCTGTTTGCTCAGTAAGCTTTTTTTTTTTTTGAAGATCAGTTACAGAGGAGCTCTGGTCTGTGAAAGATTCTTGTGAGGAGCTGAGCTGAACTGCTTGTACAGTATACCTGTGAGTTCATCTTGCCTGCTGAAATACTTAGAATCACGTATAGGGCTGTAAACAAAATTAGGAGATTTGTTCTTCTAAAAAAAGTTCTTTGAAGTTATAACCTAAATTTGTTTGCCTGATATTTTTTTGAGATGATATTGAAATATTCAGGGAGTTGGAAGGACATAAAGAGATTTATGTGTATTTTTAGTGGCTATGGTTCTTCTATTTTAGTAAGTATAGTAGCTAAGGTATGTAGTATTTTTATTTTAGTGTTATTCAGTTCACACTTGCTCTCAGACTATTTCCCTGAGGCATCTGCCTTGAGATAAATAGTAATGTTCTAAAATGTATTAATGCAATTACAGCCTGCACCTGTGGGCTATGTTTTAGGGGTAAGTGAATATAATGAAGAAAAAAAAAAAGTATGTGGAGCCTGTAACACTTTGAAACACACTTTTCCTAAACTTTTGGTTTTATTTGTTTTAGTAGTTCTGTAGGTCAGATTTCAGAAGGCCCATAATAAAATTAAAAAACCTTTAAAGATGAAACTTCTGTAACACCTTATGGTTTTATGTAGGCAAGGTATAAATCCTGAAAAGGGAACTTTAATGGAAAGGGTGATGGTTGGTCAGATTGTATCAGGCCAAGTGAAGAACACCACAATATAGTATCTTAAGTGAAAACTTATAAAGGCACCTCTTTTCTAGGCTTGCTTCTGGAGATTTTAATAGTAATCACAATGAAAGCAAAATGAGATAAGTCAATTTACTTTAAAAAGCCTAATATTATTCTTTCTCAGAAAAGATGAACATTTGCCCCTTGAAGTCAATAGTGGTAACTGTGAATCTTAGCTAAAGTTTTTGTCATTGAAAGATGCTGATCAAGAACATGTAGTAACTGTATGAGACCAAGTAACCTAACAGATAAACTAGATATTGCTTGTGCTTTTTGGCACTTCATGTGAATTGTGAATTCTGCCTGTGAACTTAAATAATTTTGACAGCCTCTCCTTAATCATCAGTTGATGGAGGTTTCCATAAGAAAAACTGTCACATACATTTTTAGCACAACTTGACATAAAGGGAAGGTCACTCCAAGGACCTTAATTGCATCTTATGCTCAGGGATGGTCATGAAACTGTGTGATTTTTATTTTGTTTTTCAACACTAGGTTTGTTACTTTGGTAAAATAAATCTTTCCGTAAAGATAGTACGTGTATTAATACCATACCATTTAAGTATATTTATAGATGCATACTAAAAAAACGGGTTTTGAAAACTATATCATGTGCACTACTTATATTTCCAGATATTAAGAACCATCCCAAGAAAACAAGTGATTTTGTTTCATTCATAGTCTCTGTGGTCTATGTTTAAAAATACATAGCTTTTCATCTGTTGTAAAGGGCAAGTTTTATTATGTGGTGGAATCCCAAATTATTTTTTTTAAAGCACTGATCCTACCTAAAAATAAAACCTCCAATACCTTGTATAACATTTGTTTAAAGTTTCCATTTTAATAATTCATTTTGGAAAGAGCAATTGAAGTGCTCCAGAGCTAAAATAGGTAATAGTGTTTTTACAGTAGTGACTTAACACAAAGCATGTTTTTCTGCACTGGTGTAAAAGGGGTGGTGTTGAACAGATCTCCCAAACCTACAGTGGTTTTGTGTATACAATTTAACTTTGCTTAAAAATAATTTAGCATCTACCAAACTGCTAGAAGCCAGATGTATGCCAGTATAAAATGCTTACATACAAATGTGTACCATTATAGCCAAATTGATTTACCTCTATATCTCAAGCTAAACTGATGTAACTTCTGTCAAAAGTAGTAGGGTAAGACAGATTTCAAATCACAGAGCATGCAATAAAAGCTTTTTGCTGAAAATTGTACTTTTCACATATCACTATTTTTTTAAAATAATGATTTGGTTCTAAAAGTGGTGGGTTTTATAGATATCGCAAGATCTTTAAGACAACATTGTTCAAGGTTTGGGAGATATTTGTTGTAATTTCTTTTAAGAAATTAGAAAGTGAGATTTTGATGCATGTTTCAAGAACAGAATCTAGGGTTTTAAGAATAATGCCAAGGAGTGGACTTGCCTTAAGTATGAGAGTGAAACAATTATTGAAATCATTACTATCACTTCTGCATGTTATTTCTGAAAGTGTTGATATGATGATCAAGCTCACAAAACTCTGGTTTATGTCTCTCCTTTTCCTGTGAAATGCTCCCTCGCTGTGTTCCTTTTGCACTATTCCTGGTTTAACCAGCTCATTATTTTCTTGAGCAAACAGAATCAACAAATGCTGCTGTCAAATCCCATACAGGCCATAGCAGTAGTATGAAAAGTAATCAGATGAGGTTAAAGATTCAATCCTTTTATTATTTTTATGATATTCTGTGATTTTATGTGAAAACTTTGTGTATTTTTATTTATATAAACAATATTATATACATTGAGATTGTTGTGGCAAAGGCAACACCCATACAGGAAGATAAAATCATGAAGATTAAGTGTTTGTATATATTTCTGTGTTTTGTGGCAATAGTTTTTGGCAAGAACCTATGTTATGGAAAAAATGGAATGAACACAGACTCATCAACCTACCTGCTATGATACCAGCTGGGTTTGCATACTGAGACAAACTGTAAGAATTACCTTGGCTTAAAATAATTTTTATGAATAATTTGTGATGTTTACAGAATATTGTTAAACTGAAATTCATAATGGTAATAGTTGAAGTTAAATATATCACAAACTGAAATAACACACCTGACAATGGGTAAGGAAAAAGAGAATATGCACAAAGAAAAGTAATTAAAACCGATCACAGTCTTGAGCTCAACAGAGATCCCTTCTTTCTGTTGAAGAAAAAGGAGACCTGCCCTGGACTGTTGAATCTCCACAAGGAAGGCAAGAGCAGTTCACAGATGAATAAGTAAATAAAGGAAAAGGGTGTAGACAGTGAATGATGGAAGAATCTCTTCTGGAGAAATAAGACTTCTTTTCATAAGTGAACATTCTGCATCAAAGCTACAATCATCAGTTGCTAGTTGGATTCTTTGAGCATTACTTTCACATGCTGTTATAGAAGATTTGCATTCTAATTCCATTTTTTTTCCTAATTGACCACTTAATCTCATTTTAGCCAAACATAATTGTAACAAAAGCAGTAAGATGAGGTTTTGTGAAGTATTTTTCAGATTCTTTTCTTAAAGAGAATTTATTTTGGCTTGGTCAGCTAGTGCTAGATTCAGAAATGCCATGTTGCTTTTCAGGCTTGGGTATTGGTTTACTTGGAGACTGTCATTTAAGAAAAATCAGATTTACTCCCATGATGAAAAGCCTTGAAATCTATTAATGGAAAGCACTTCAAAAAAACTTTGAAAATCTTTTACAAATGTAAAAAGTTGGGCCTGTTTCTTATGATCTGGGGTTGTGTAAGCACCTGTACATTCTTGTTCCTCACTAAATATGATGTCAGCTCATTAACTTATTAACCATTCAGACCATATAATAATTTCAGTCTCTGTTGTGGTTGTTGTCATCCAATAATTAATTTTTCCAGCTTGCTTCTCTTTGGTTCCTTGTAAGGATTTTCCTCTTTATCTGAATGGGCAGCAAAGTGGCTTCAATAAACTAAAATATTTATTTGGCCTCAATTAGCAATCAAGGCATAAGAGCAATTAGTGGTTAACAACATTGTTGACAGATGGCACATACTGACATATGAAACAGCATTAGCTTAGATTACATTAGAGGATAGTTGTCAAGTATTGAGAATTTATTATATTATGTAAAATGTGATGAAATATTGATTAAAAAAGTTGCATTTCATGTCAATGGAGCTATTGTTTTGCCTGGATAAGTTATGTGTATGTTCACCATTGGATATACTTCTGGAGACTTAAGAAAGCTGTTGATTAGATTAGTGCTTTTATGAGAATAAATGCAATTTCACAAATTGCTATCAGATAAAAGGGTAGATACGTCTATGCCTGTTACATTCTTGAATTAAAGCAAGGCAGTGTTTGTTAATACAGAATTCAGTTTCTTAATGTCTGTCTTACTGGATTTACAAACTACGTTTTTCCAGAAAAATAATAATGCTGTAGCCGCTAGGTTCAACAATAGGGTATTTCCACAATATTATTAATTTAAAAATACGAGTAGGAACTATGTATTTGCCTCATGATTGTGATGATAAAGAAATGTAATATACCCTTTGAGACGCTAGAGGGAGTAAAGTGAAAACGGAGGACAGTTAAATTCTGTTAACTGCTTTGATTGTGCTCAGAGTGTGAAAACGTGATTTGTTACTGTTTAGTTGCAGCTGAACTACATTTTAAGCTTGTACAAGCAACCTTGTTGTTTTGTCCTTCTCGTAAATATTCTTAACAGCTTTTTTCCTTGCTGTAATTACTTACTTCATGATTTTGCCTTGAGATTATCTGCACCAAAAAAAGTTTAGTTTTTGTTTGCTTGTTCTTTGTCTTTTTTCTCAGGAAAAGTTTTGAATACTAAATTATCTTTTTAAGGGGGGGAAAAAGGGGAATTTTTGTAACAGTTTTTCCCAATTTAAAAGTTCTTCATAATAAGCATCACAATGGAACCTATTCCAGTATTCTTCCTCCTGTAAGACCTGTAATGTAGGTAATTATGACAGCTATATTTGTTTATAGGAGTTCCTGATTTCTTACTTTTGTGGGACATGAGAATCCAGGAGAAAGAAATTGCTATTCTGCCTTTCTACAGAAGTAGGATAGAAAATACTTGGGTTTCTGGCTGATGTGTATTTAATGTGTCTTTAGGGTATGAAGGGTTTTTTTTCTTGTTAAGGAAAAGGCTGAAAGTGCTGAGGTATTACAGATATTTTGGAAATAGTAATTTAAGAACTTCCTATATGTTACTTAAACAGAGATACAGGACGTAAAGGTATCGCATAGTTCTTGATTTCCCCTCTGGTTCCAATACAAATATTTTAAAGTGAGCTGAAGAGGATTATAATTTTTAAAATATGAGTGCAGAGCTCATACAGATTAAATGCAATCATTGAGTGTCCCAGGAATGGAGAATGTTGAAAGCATTAAGAAAAGGGACATTAAATTTGCAGCATATGTAACTAATGGTAGACTCATAAGATTACCAGGGCTGACTGAGTTGGAAAACGTTCTGCTAAATCACAGAGTAGTCAAGCTAAGACTTAATCTGTTTGCTTAGAAACTTTTTTTTCAGTTAAGAGTGGAGATGAAACAATTACTGAGCTTTACCTGATTTCTTGATAAGGTCTTATTCTGCCACCTTTTTTTTTCTTGTAGAGCAATTCCAGTGACACCAAGAAAGCCAGCTAGGTCCAAGCACTCCCCTAAATCACAAAATCAGAGGGGTGATTGTATGAATAAACGTACATGAAACAATGAAAAATAGCATCTGTTTTAGATTTATGTTTAGGAAGAGATAGGGAGGCCAAAGTAACTAATCTGGTACATAAATAAAATTGAATGTTCTAAAGAAAAAAATCAAGGTACATTTTCTATGGTAATTGAAAAAAAAGTCCTAGATATGTTTACTCTTCAGGTGTGTATTTAAATCAAGAAAAAAAAAGGACAAAATACTTTTTTATCATCTCAGACTTTTCATGTGTGCAATGAAATATAATTCTGTGTTTTAGTACTTTTTTTGTAAAGTCAAATGTTTACTATGCTGTGTTTTAAGAGAATAAGATCTGAAAGCATCCAAAATTCATTCAGGAATGAGAAATTATTCCTGTTTTCCAGAGCAAAGTAGACTCAAGCCACTAGATGTCTCTAAATGTAAAATAAAAGTAGTCAACAAGGCAGCTAAGACTACATAAGAACATGTGGAACAGAGATGCAAGAGAGTGGAAAACATTTCCTTTCATAGGGAACAAACTTGTGCTTTTAACGATCAGTTACTGAGTAGAAATGTTTGATTGGGCCTCTGAGGTAAGTTTCTTTTGGAACTTATTTCTCCTTAATTATAATGAGCATGGTTTAATTTTTGTCTGGCAGCAAGCAATTTAACAGAAATCATGCCAATGAGCAGGGCTACTAAAAACAAAATAAAAATTTTAGAAAGTCTTGATTAACTTAAAATAGGTTCTAAAAAGAAAACACGTTTTTCTTTACAAAGTTTGTATTTCTTTGCATGGTTTAAGGTAGCTTTTTCTCATCGGTCTTGCTATACAAAGGGGGGCATGCTTTCTGGGGCATGTGATTTTAGTGGTCCAAATGACTCCATCATTGAAGAGACAGAGGTCTCAGTGGGGGCAGAATAGTACCGAAACTTAAGGATCATAATCAGAAGTATGTGAACCTCTTCCCAGTTAGTGTAGTGGTACAGTGACTGGTTAGTACATATTCAGTTTCTATTAATGTAAAATACTAAAAATATTTCTTTCTTTTTCATGGCATTCTTATTGAGAAGATCCCAAAGCACTGTACAGATGTTAACTCCAATACTCTTTTTATAAGACAGGTAAGCAATAGTTTTTTCAGTCTTTCTGAAGTTGGAGTCAAGGAAGGAGAGGTATGAAGTGACATGCAAAATTTGCACTGAAAAACCTTAAAATTAATCTGGACTGAATAATCTACTTTTTCTAACTCTCAGGAACAAATTAAAAATGATACCATTTTCTCCTGAACTTCAGTTTTTCAAAACTTAGAAATTTGTGGCACTTATTTATAGCTGAAATACCACTTTTCTATGGTAGAATAAGAAAAAAGCCTGTGAGATATTTTTTATCTAATAACCTACTAGGTCCTGTGACTATCACAAATATGACAGGTGGAATACCAATCTATGGCAAGTTATTGTATTTTTCTTTGCATTAAAACCTCAGGATTTTTTTATTGCTGTTGCCTGACTTTTCAGTACAGGTTTGGAGATAAATAACAAATAGATATTTCAGTAAAATTTGTATCTGTATACTTGGTGGCTAATAACATAACATTTTGAAGAAGGGCCCTTCCTTCATTTCCTTTTGGAGAAGGGTAAATGGAGTGCATCAAACTCATTTGTCAAAGTGATTCCTGTGAAGCCCCAAACACATCACCTATTATCCCTGGCCATAGTTGTGCCTATCTTTTGGAGGCAAGGACAAAACAGATTTAATTTGTAGTTACTATCTTCAATATTGCTCGTAGTTTCTCAGGGTCAGAAATCAGCTGATTTGATTTTCTGCTTATCCTGTCACTTTGATGTATCTCTTGATAGCATATTTTGTTACAGAGTTAATTATTTCTATCTTTTATCACTTATGGAGTCTACTGAAAATCATGGTATACACCTGGGGATGCAGAATCTATATTTCTGAAAGGTAGAAATGAACTGGCTGGAAAAACTGAAGTTTTCTCCATGCTTTCTGGTTGAATTCCCACTGGTTTCAGCTTTGTGTTATTATGATCACAATAATGATAATACATCTGTTTATCTTTGAATTTAATCTGAAGAGATTAAATCTGAAGATTTTTTCCCATAAAAGACAGAAATCTTCTGCTAGCTCTCATTTTAAGCCAACAATTGACTTCAAGGGGAAGGCAAAAAAAACCCAGTTCATCTGCTAGTTTTCTGAGATGACTGGCATTTTTTTTAATGTGATAATGGAAGGAGATACTGATGAACATTGATCAGCTGAAAATTTAACTCACTATATTAATTTGCAAAGGGGCAAATTCCCTTTCTTCTCAAGGGGAGAATATCAGAAGAAAGATAGTTAAAATGTTGGTTAGTTAAAAAGTTATTTAAAAATACACAGGGATCAGCATGAAACTAGCCAAGAAAAGATGGCTCCATATAGTTCCCACACAGAAATGCAGAGGATTCAAGGAAGCTGATTCTGTACTCTGCGTTGTCATATCAGTTGAAATTTGATTAATTTTTTCCCACCAAGTTTATCTTTTAATGTTCTCTTCCTATAACTAGGACATCTTAAAACAGCAATAGGCTGTGTTTTCATTTTCCAATTTGAGAGGTTACTTTCCACATGTTTTTGCAATCAGTATTCAAATGTGCTCTGTTCCTTGTTTTCCTTATGCAACATATTATATTAAAATCTATGGGTTCATGACCGTAGCTGTTGCATTACAAGTATCCTGTAGAGGAGGAACTTCCTGAGAAGAACAATATGTGGCTTGAATGCCAAGTAGGTAAATCAGACTGAAATCTCCTAGTTTTTAATGAATTGACTGAAAGATGCTGGCAGGCTTCAATTTGCTAATATGTGCTACATAAATTCCTATAAAGAAAGAGAAGTTAAAGGCAGATTCTCACAAAAAAGTTCATAAATAAGAAGAGTCATATTCTCCTTATATCAGTTGAGAATTTGGATCGGAAAATAATTACATACATCTTCATGGAAGCAGGTCACTCAGCAGTGTCAGGTATCAGGTGACACATCCAAACAGCACTGTACCTAATTACTCTCTTCTGTTGAATAGAGTGGAGTGAAAGTGTAGACAGTTATGACATATTTCAGTGTTAAACTACTCTCACAGTAAAATATGTTCAGGTGAAACTTTTAGTTTCAGTTTGTGCCCATTGTCTCTTCACCAGTTATTAGGCAACAATGAGAAGTCAGTCTTGTTCACACCCTCCTGTCAGATATTTATAAACATTGATAAACCCACTTCACCTCCCCAAACTTTCTCTTATCCAGGCTAAACAGTCTCAGCTCTCACCTCTGTTTTGAGCTGTGGTCATCATCCAGACCTGGTTTCTTCTAACTGCAGACAGCCACTCCTGAACTCAGAAAACTGAAAACTTTAAAAAGTGAAATCGTATGTGTATTTCCAGACATGTAATATCAACCACTATGAAAAAAAACCCAAAACAGAAACAACCAAACCAAACAAAAAACCCCTAGTATTAATGAGAACAAGTAGTTCTAAACACTATGGTTTATTATTTCAGTGTTTTGAGTATTGTAAAATCTTTTAACATTACATGACAATATTTACTATCCAATGAAGTGCTGCAATAGAATTAGAAATTCATGAAGTATATTAAAATTCAGCTTGTCTTTTTGTGCAATATTTATTCACACTTATTTTTGAAAATTAAGCCTGCTTATGCTTAGCTATAATTAATACAGTAAAATAGGAGTTCTGACTATGTGAATCTGTGTTAAAAAAAATAAACCTTCTGTATTCCACTTCAGAAACTTTGCAAGTATTAAAATTGAAGTTTAAGAAGTCACAAAGTACATTCTTAATAAAGTAGTTGCACTGAGTTTGTTATTACTGGCAAAAGTGGCATTCAGAAGTGTGTTTAGAATACAGACAGCTGCATACAGCAGATAGAAGTTGAGGAAATGAGGGTGAGGAAACAGTTGTAATATTTCTCCTTTCCTCTTCCAGCTCACAGTGTGTATAGAGAAATAATTTGTCATTGGTCTTTCACTGCTCTGTTGGTTGGCTGCTTTTTCTCCATGTGAAACATGGGAGGAGTGTGCAGGAAAAGTGCAACACACTTGTGATAAGGAAGCAGGAGGAAAAGAGTAATTTAGTCCTTAAGCCAAACTAATTCTTTTCCCTTTTGTAAAAAAAAAGCTTAATTTCAATTTATCTTCTTTAAAGCATTTTTCTACTGGAATGGAACTTCTCTCTGTGAAAGGTAGGTTTCTCTTCTCATGCAGGCTCCCTCAGCAATGTGACAAGTATTGAGTAGGTGGACTGCAGATGTGCATTGCTCATTTGAGTCTATGGGAGTATTGCAGTACTTCCTTCAAGGGAAGTCAAGTGCATGCAGTGTGTATATTCTGCACTCTTGCAGTGCAGTTGAACTGCTGCAGTATTTGGACTCTGCTTGTGGCTCAGTGACAATTTAGCGTCTCCCCATTTGTGTTGAAAGTGAAAGCTTTCTCTGTGTGAGACATGATGGAATTATTCAGGCTGTCAGATAGACATTCTGCAAATATTATGTGGTTCCATAGTATACTTAGGGATGCTTAGGGATAGATGAAAGCAAGAAAAAGGAAAAAGAAGGTAGGTGAAGTTAGACAAGTGGGAAGGGAATCAGAAAACATTAGTAAGCTTTTTCAATGTAAACTGCTAAACTCAATGCTTTGTTTTGTTAGCAATTACTCGGTCCTCAGTGCAGTAGTGAAATATGTACGTAAGTATATTCTTAGAGCAGGTTTAGTTTTTGTAGGATTGCAGAGATGTTTCATTCAAATTGACCTGAACTGTTTTATGTGCATTGATATGGCATGAAAATTTTAAAATATGTTGTTTAAAAGTCTAAATTTAATGAACTTTAGCAGTCAGACATGATGCAAAATGATGACCAGGTTAGATTTTTGTAATTATAATGACTATCTGAATCACAATCCTATTAGCTTCAGGGCTTTTATCATTAATGGAATTGATGCCATAGCGTGGAACTTAAGGCTGTTGAACAAAGTCAGGATTTGAAGTGTTCAACTTTTAATCTGTAAGGTGTTTACTGCAGTATGTCTTTTCCTAAGAGGCAGAATAAATACAATGTAATAAAGGATTCTTTGTAAGGTGACAGAAGCTACTTTGGGTTATGTGAAGGCTGTGAGCCTTCAGTGACTATTATTGAGAATAATTTTGAACTAGCACTATGAGATGATGGATAGTATACTACCCTTCCTGGTTAGCTGGTTTCCATTCTGCCCTTTGTGTTGCATCCATGCATTTACTCAGTTTCTGTAAGTGGCAAAGACTTTCCTCATGTTTTCTTTCACAAAGAATTCTGAGTAATCATATTATTTTACCACAATGGTGCTTATATTTTAAGAGTACTTATTTTCATTTTTGATTGAGGTTTTTTTAAACTTTAGATTTTTTTCATAAAACTTAATGGCAAGTATTGTTGAAGTATTATCTGAATGTAATCTTTTTTTTTTTTTATAATAGTGAAAAAGGGAAGGCTGGATAAAGCAGCTGGTAAGTCTGTTTTCCCTTTTTAATTTTTGCTTTACAGTTTTATTTCTTGGGCATGCATGTGTATCACACTAAAGAATCATTTAAGCCTGGGACTACTTGGATGCATTTAATGAACAGTTCAGTACAAATCAAATGAGGAAAGAATTTAAAACTATGCATAATATATTAAAGATCAAATTAACAGACAAGATTGTAGCCTCAAACAAGCTGTAATTTTCAGTTATTAATCATTATTGTCTCTCAAACTAGTGGTATTTGAAGGTTATTTCCAATAAAAATAGTTATTATGTAAGTTGACCTAAATGCATCATCGGTCAAGATAAACTATTTTTTATGCAAAGATAGTGCAGGATTTTAGCTTCACCAGGGAGGAAGGAGATGGTGTCTTAATTTTCCCAGTGAGGAAATACAGATGGACAGTTACAGATCGGGTATAGGCCCTAGGCGATAAAAAATCAAGCTGCCCAGGACTCAAAGTCTGCCTCCAGGACCAAGATTTAGCCAGAGTGGAAACAAAGTCCAAACTCAGCCAGAGATTTCTCACGCATAGGTAGACTAGAAAGTCTAGACTAGCAGTCTCTATCTTGTGAGTTATGGCTTAATTTAAATGAGATAATTTTTAATTTTGAAGGAGGTTGGTGGTTGTATTTTTTGATTTAAATGTAGATATAGATGTGGGTACTCAAAATGGCTGGAGATAAACATTGTAGGTTGCTGTTTTTCAGGCAAGTGATTTAAAGGAGAGTTATTTGAAAATTTCTCAAACCTTAAGTTGCAAGCCTCCAAACTACAAACAAATTTTGCAGCTACAAAACACTTTGTGAATTTTGTGTTTTGTTTGCCTCAGTTACACAGGATGAGCAATAGGATGGTGTGTGAATCATTGGCATTGACACCATTTCTCACAAATCACCAGACTTCTAAATCTGTATTGACTTTGTCAAGTTTTTTCAGTGTAAGAACAAAGACATGTTTGAGAAGACTGGTGTGATGAATTTTAGAAAATAAATAGATAATGTTGATCACTGATGTTTATTGAAATAAATAGTTCCCATTACATGACATCCTTTAGTCCTTTTGTCAAACATCATTAATTCTAATTGAGAAGATCTACATACAGGGTGTACAGAGATCCCTCTTTCACAGTTTTTGTTAACTGCAGTGCAATTTGATGCAACCTACTGAATAACCTGTTGTTGAAAGTGATAGCTTCCCTCCAACTCAGACTGTTTGATAGACCTGTGGTAATGCAGACAGCTCAAAAATTACTTCTGTTCTTGGCTATACCTCAAAAGTATATTTTGGCAGTAGTTCCTTTTAAAGAAAAAAAGTCTTTAACCATACGTTGCTGTTGATTCTTATGTAGAATGCTGGAGGTTAATAAAGGATACACTACATGCATGCAAGCTGAGAAGCTTTCCCGAACAGCCACGTTCATCGAGATATAATTTCTTGGTTGCTGCCTTAGTTTCCTGTGTGAGGCCCTAAAGGGTAGAGCTTTCCCTTAGTTATTTTGATTTTTTTCTGTCGGTGATATTTTCAAACACTTTGAAATTTTAAAAATTTCATTATTTTTGTTGTTTAGGTCCAATTTTATGTATACTCATACTGTGTATTTACAAAGGCATTTACAAAAATGTTTGAGTTCATTTGGCACTGCATCTGAAACCCATTTGTCTACTTCATCTATAGACAGAACCAGATTCACACGCAAAGATGAGACTGAATGACATGTTACACATCTGTGGCCCTGCCTTAATTGGACATAAAAGCCCATCAGCCAGTCACCAATATTATCATTCTAATTGAAAGACAAAGAAAATCCAAGTTTATAGAAGGGGAGTGTGTACTGGTTCCATGCAAGATCTGTCAGGGAGATTGAGAAATAATCTCGGAAGCCATTTCTTGAAGCTGACTCTCAGAATACTTGCTCACATTTAGGACTATGTTCTCTCCCACCTGTGAGGGGCAGAGATTTTTCTGTAATAAGCCCATTAGAATTAATAAGAATTTCCTTTTCAAATCCACGTATTTGAAACAAAGCTCTGAATGTTAAAACTTTACTACCATGGGACTGATTTTTCCCAGCTTCTAGGAAGAAATAAAGTGGTTTTTAATGTGCTGGTTATTTATTTTTCAGATGCATTCAAAACCTATGTTGTTTTAAAAGTCCAAAATTTAAAAAGCACTACAGTAGACAGAAGGGGAAGTGAACCTTGCTGGGAACAGGATTTCATGTTGTAAGTAACGGGATTCTTATCAATTGGTTTTATTGTATCTTTGCTGTATTTGGATAGTTCAGAGCAATTATTAACATCTGAGAACACATACAAACTGCAAAATCAAGGAAAAAATATTCGATGCTGAGAAAAGGTGCCAGGCTGGTTCTAGGGAACAGAACAAAAGTTAATTTTGCAGGACATCTTGCAGATCAAGGCCAGCAGTCAACAAGAAGAAGAAAATATTAATCTCTATTATCTTTAATTTAATGTAGTGTTTTAGGAATACAGGAATGAGAAGAAAGATAACTCAAATTGATCCTCACATAGCTTGATTTTTGTTATAATCAATTTCCTTTCTGTATGATTCATATTTTATACATTCATTTATGTACTTAAAAAGCTACCTAAATTAGCAGTTAGTTAATGACCTGTACTGCTTCTCACTTCTGTATGCAGATCTTTGTCCACTTCACTCAACTCTCCATCTTGTTACTTCAGTCTTTGTTCTCTTTTCTTTATATATACCTCACTGGTCAGGAGGGTCCAAACACTTGTATACTGACCGACATTCTTAGGAAACCTGCTTTCAACTGTCAATTTCAAAGCATTTAAAACTAATAAATACATAATTTCACTAGATGCTGACATAGTATGTTAGTCTCTACTATTTTTGGTCCCTCCTTTCTCCCTGCACAGATCTTTCTCTATCTTTACATCCTCTTTGTGGAAACACAGATTTTTATTCCTGAGGTCTAGAGTTGGTTGAAATATTTTTACAGAATTAAACATTTAAGTTGCTTTAGCTATTTTTATGATAAATGTCCCATTTGCAGTTTTGGTGTTTTTTCCTCACTCATCCAGCTTCTCTAGCAAACTGTTCAGAGCCACAGCCTAAATTATCCAGACAGAAGGATTATATCTGTCTTTCAAAATGCTAAGGAAAATTAATATCAATAGCTAGCCTTCGTAAATACTATTCTTATGCTACAGCTTTGACTTGTACAAGACTGCTGTGTTAACATTATTTTTTTGGCACTTTACTTATCCAGACATAGTAGTTCTCTAAAATGTTGGACATGGATTGGATGACAATGCAATAGTATATCAGGAAGTAAATAAATTAAATGTCAGCATTTGCCCTATCTGTTATCTTTAGTGCAGGAGGCAATTAAAAATATTTTAAAGTAGGTGTGTGTAACCTATTCTCTAAATTTTCCTGAGGAATGTGTTAAATATTATTTAACACATTTTCTTTACTGTTGTACAAATGCTTTGCTTTTAATCATATTGTATATAAATGAGTGTTCCATGATGTCAATGAGAATAATAATCCTAACAAAGTGCTCAGTTTGAAATTTAAATGTTATCAAAGAATAATAAACCACTTTTCTAGCAAATGTTACGAGGTTACTGCAGCTCCATCTACTGCCTACTCAGCTATACAACACAGCAGCCTTTTAAGAGGTGTTATAAATAGCCATTTACAAATACTTTTATATGGACTTTGTAAAGTCATACTGTAATTAATTTTCTTGAGGGCTCTTTCTCCATCTTCGCCTGTAAAGAAACATGTTCTATTACACGCAGATATTACCAGCTTGCATTTTAAGCTTTCAATGTGCAGTTTCACTGTTCAGTTATCAGTGCAACAGTTTTAAAGTTTGAGTCCAAAAATAACAGAAGATAAGAATTTACAGTCTGTATTCTGTAACATATTTTTAAAGGGAGAAGCTGAACAAAACAAGAATTCACTATATCTAGTCAACTGCATGAGTACAGTAGAAAATCAGACATTCAGGCAGCCAACAGTTTTTTAAGAGCAATGTGAGTTCAGTACTGATCTCAGGGTTGGCATCCTCTGCCCTCCTCAGATTTCACTTGTCCTTTTTCTGGTGACTTTAAGTACACAGTAATTCACCGTGGTACACCACACAAATCAGTTGAAGATTATTTTTAGTACTTAAAATCAATTCAGTCAAAGATTACAAATTGACTGATACAATCAGTCACAGCAGAGACACCAATGCCTACTTCATTATATAGTTCACAACTGGTCTGTAACTTCTTATAGTAACATATAAAGGAATGCCAGACATTCCCTGGGGAAACAACTTCTCTTAAATTTAGGTCAATGACATGGGTGAGTCATAGGACCTGGCAAAATTTTATTTTAAATTCTTGCAAAATAAGGTTGCAGTATGTTATTGGTTGGTGGTGGGTTTTTTTTTTTTTTGGTCAAAACCAGATAGTAATAAAATGCATGTATACTAGGAGTAAACTAAAATATAACTTGTATCTGCAACTCTTGAACTTGAGATCTGTTTTCCCATTGTGTGTTTGTTCTGTAGTGTGATTTCTCAATTCTAATGAAGAGAACAATCTCCAAACATATTTTATACCTGGTCTACTTTACAATGAAAACAAGAAACCGATTCAGTTTCCTTCCTGTAGGAGACAGTCTGGCACTTCCTTCTTCTAGATTTTTGTGAGGGAAGATGGAATTTTTCCCATACCATTATGAATCATTCTTAGCTGATGATCCATGTTGATTGACTGTGTGTTGTCATAGCTGACATGGCCAGCTCTTACTGTTTCATTGAAAATGTTCCTCTGAGTTTTATTTTCAAAAGACTGATCATTTTTCTGGATCCCAGTTTTACCTGAAAGAGCTCTGCTGACTAAAGGCTTTCTATATTATACTACTCCTGCACCTAACAAGATAGCTACAGTCGAACCAGAGGATGCAGGTTCTTCAGGGCTGTCCTGATGAGACCAGCATCCTGCAGAAGCAACTGAGGAATTCCATATACAGAAGCTGCTCAGAATGAGATAAAACTGAACTAAAGGCATTTCCTGGTCCTGGTTTCTTCTTGGGTTATGTCCAATAGGGCCAAGTCTTGTAGCAAAAAAAAAAAAAGCAGCTACTGACAGCTGCAACTTCTGTGCCACATTTCCATCAGAATTGTCCTCATTGGTTTGTAAGAGCAATCCTGAACAATAAGACTTAAGACTTGGCTTGTCCAGTCTGACCTTTGTATTACACCTGCTATCTTGCATTTTATGAATATACTGAAAACAAAACATCTTTATCTGCTCTAAGTCTCTAACTCAAGTTATTATCATAGATTACTGAGCAGTTTAGACTGAATTTTCAGTTTAATGGTTTGTGTATTTGTTGTTTTTAGTGAAATCTGTGCTGATGGAAAGGGCTTCATTATAGAGCTGTGGAAGAAAGGCTTGTTCTGGGATAGCATTTTAGGAGTTTTATGGATTCCCCTTGCAACTGTGGAACATGGAACAGATGTAAGTTGACTTTCTGTGGAAATATAAAACACAGAGTAAAAACCAATTAATTTCTCATTTTTAGCCTCCCTAAATACTTTAATGACTTTAGTGATTGATGTATATTTTTATTTCATTTGTTTCAGTGTGTAATATTAAGGCATAATGCACATATAACTCTCATAGTGACAACTGATATTTATTAGCCATATACCCTGGAAAAGCAGCTCACATACTGCGTCATGTATAATTCAGTAAGTGGGTTAGAGTTCATCTGCACTCAGGAATTATTAGGGAGGCAGGGAGAGTTTGGTTTATGTGATTGGAGCGAGGGAATTTCAAATTGAGGTTGCTGGCCTAGCTCTTTGTTGTATGACCTTGGGTAAATCTTTATTAAAACAGGCAAGATACTGTTGTTCTGTCTCTCAAAGGAACTGGTCATTGTCTCAAAGAGGAAAAGATAAATTTTCCCTGTACTATTATGGAAGAAATTAATAGTACAATGAGTGCATAGAGAAGGATGAGTGGAGAAAGGGGATCAATTCCAAGGGTTATGATGTACCCGGCATAGTCAGCCACCAGAATGAGCACACTTGCTCTCAGGCTAGAAAATAAAGAAAAAAGGTTTCTGGGAGTGTGGAAATACTGAAGCAATCTGCAAGTGCTTCAAAATTGTCTGAAATTGGAAGAAGTAAGAGGTACTTGATTCTGATACTCCACAATTCTCCCATGTATAAATGTGCTTTCCTACACATAGTTAAAGGAGTCCGTTTTTTTTAAAAGTAACTCTTATTTAGAGAAGATGAATTTAATCTTTGCAAATAAAATAGTTTGCCTTCCTTAAAGTTTCTTAAAAAAAAAAAAGGGGCAATTAATGAGGAAGTAAAGGAGAGAGAATCGGAAAACTTCTTCATACAGCATCTCCCATCAGTTTCTATAGCCATTTCTTTATAGAAACTAATAAATATTCGTATATACATTGAACTGACATTTAAATGATTCTACTCAGAGAATGGAAGCAGGGGAAGAGAGTAATTACTGATTAAATTAGAAGTTGGTCTGTATCACAGGTGCCAAGTGCCATTTCAGGCCCCAAAGCAAGTTGTTTTGCTCTGCTGCCTTAGCTGTTGTTGAGTTGAAACTTCCGATTTAGAGGTTGTAAATACCAAAACTTTAAACAAAGATGCAAGAGTAGGGATTATTTCCTATTTTTTTCAGACCTTCTAAGCCTTCATTTATAATTAGGCCACTGTGGAACTTTCTTACTTATGTATCCTGCTCATCTTAACTCTGCATCTGTGCTCTGGGCTTTAGAAATAAACTATAATGGAGCAGTACTTCTGAAGCTCTTTTTTGGCTTGGATATAGGAATTTATTGATTGCTTCAGTCTTAATAGAATGTACTTGTTTAGCAGCAGTTCAAAGGGAAACTGGAAAATCTCGGTTCATAAGAGTAATTTTCAATATGCATATTTCTTGTTTCTTAATCATCTGACCATCTTTATATGTATCTGTCTACATTGAAGAGCAGATATTTTATTCTTTTGAATTCTGTGCCTGTGAGAAAACTTGATGAAGTCCTAACTGCTACTTATATGAATAAAAGTTGGAAGAGTCTAGAATGGAACCTAGGCTTAGTGGTGTCATGAAGAAACTCCTATTGACTTAGGAGAACCTTCACTCAGAAAAAAGTGGATAATGCTAAAAATCCCACCTGGGTAACTTTTAGAATTTTTTTTTTCTAGGAAGGTCCAGGTTCCTGGTGGACATTGCATTCTGAAGTAATTAAAAATGGGAGTGAGATTCAAGGCACAAAAACACCAACTTCACATGAGATCTTGCTGGATGTCTACTTTGCATTACCATTTGGTAAGTTATGGATTGAGGTCTCGCTCCAACTTTCTAACCCTTCTATTCCACTTTAAGTTCCTGGAATACAGAGGCAAATAGTAATTTTTCTGTAGAATCTTAAATGCTTATTCGTCACTAGACTATTTGCATAATTGATACTGGTGAGTAATAGAATTACTGAAAGCCACTTTCCGTGAGGAGCTGGATGAACCATTTCACTGGTTAATGTTCATCCACAAGGGGATTGTAGAGTTAAAGAAAGAAGTACTTCCTTAAGGCTCAATCTGCTAGAGCCTGTGTGTTGTAACTCTGTACCACCTCAGCTTTGACCAGCTGTTTGCACAGCAGAAGGTTTAAGTGTGCCGTTACATAGTTTTTGTATCTAGAAATCTGGTGCAAGTCTGTTATAGAAACTCTAATTGTGTGTTTACAAGCTGGAAATTCAGGTTGTTACTGATTTCAGGCTGCTACTTGAAGGGAGTGTCAGTTTGTAGGCTGATGCCTGTATTCCATTTCCAAATAAATATATTTGAAAGAGTGTTCTAAAGACAGTACCTGTGAGCATAGTCACAGAGCACTGTGGAAATCCTGTAGAGGTCACTCTTACCCTATAGTTTTCTGGGCAGTGGGAAGAATTCAAAAGCACTACCTCTTGGGTATCGAGAAAGCCACATGTTTATCTTTGACTAAGGTGTTACATTTTGATTGCTTATTCTTTGGAATGACTCTTGGTTCAGCTGTAAACAGCTGAGAATATGGCCTTGACTATTGGAATCTATACTGCCTCTTTGTTACGACAAATTACATTGGAAAGGTAGAAGATTGAAGTTACCTTTCACATTTTCTCAGATGTCAGTTTGGGAATTCCAGATACTTGGTAGAAAGATGAGAGCCTTCCATGTTGTTTTACTAATATGGCTTCATTTGTACTTGAAGCACTGCATGTAGTAATAGGGAAGTGTTTTAATATCATTAGTTCATTCATGACTGCTTTTTTCTAGAAGTATCATATAATGTTAGCTGTGGTATCAACAAAACTAATTTCACCATTGCATCTAGGCTGAGCTCCATTAAAAGGCTGCTAAGTAAAATGAGGATTTCGTATATTTAGAGTTCTACAAGCAAATTCACAGTAATAAAATACAGACTCTAGATAAATACTACATGTGAATTGCAAACATTTTTAATGTTTCTGAAAGTCAAGTTTTTTAAAGGATAATCAGGTTTTCTTATGAAATTAAATAATTTTGCTTCAAATTTATTAGGTCATTATTGTAAGAGAAGGCAGAAGGAAAATTAAAGGACATCATTTTTTTTTAAATCCGTCACTAGAGACATATATCATGCTCCTTAACATTCAACTATACCTTACGCAGAGATTATAAACTAAAGAAATCAAAGATAATCTTACTGAAGTGAAGTGTGTTTGGTAATAGCTGTAATTTTGAAAGTAATTCATGTGACTTGGGAACTAAAATCTCATTTTGCCAAATAGCCTCCTGAAAGTCAACAGGGCTTTAACCTTCTGAGTAATGTTGGAAAAAGCCATGCAGGTATTCACCTCTTAAGCTTGGTTGAAATTCATCTTGTTATCACTTGATGCCAATACATTAATTAGCAAATGAGGATATGAGGTAGCAAGAACAATGTAACAATGATGGGATTAATCCTTGTTTCTGCGTTAGTCACCAGACTAACTCACTGATACACCAAGGGATTAGCAAACGAGAAAATGAATTGTTCTGCTGCAATTTTCAGCAGCCTAAAACAAGGTCCTGAAAAATCAAAGCAGAGTGATTGGGAAAACTCATGCATCAAAGTATAAAATTCTAAGTACAGAGCATCTTAGTGTAATAATTCACATATACTTACAACATAAAAGTTGGCATTAACTTATGCAGTAGGAAAACCACAAGATCCTGTTGTTTTCCAAAGTATTATCTTTATGTTCTGTTTGTTTCATGACAGTGTTGCTTTTATTTTGAGCAAAAGATATGACATTAATTTTAGCTTTTTGGCAGCTAGCCAGGTGTGCGTAAGCAATGTGAGCATTCAAAAAAAAATCAAAACGTAGTTCCTAATATGTAACCAAAACATCAAAAATGGAAGAAAAGAGATGAGCACACAAATTCTTCTAATCGGTATGGAGGAAAATTTCCTCACGCTCAGGGTCAGGTCATGAACTCTTTAATCTCTCTAAAGCTAATAGGATGATTTATAGAGTAAAATGTTCTGCAGGAAACCAGTTTGTACCTCCAATTGCAGGTGAGACTTGCCAGGTTTCTCCAAGGAGATAAGAACTTGAAAAAAGGTCAGTACTAGGCCAATAGCATGTGGAATTAAAGTAAAACTTGATTCCTTACTTAAAACACAAAATAACCCGTCAACAAAACTAAAAGACAAATAATAAAAAAAAAGGCCCCACATCCTGTAACGTTGTGCATGAAAGCATAAGAAATACATTGCCAGTTAAGAACTGAAGTTGGACTGGAAAATTGAGATACGTGTTTCTTCCCATTCCATCAATAGCTCATTGTTCAATTGTAAAATGAACTGTTTCCAAATTTGTGTAACAAAAAGGTAACTGGTTTAGGCGTCTTGAAGTTTTCAAAGCAACAGTCAGAAGGTGATGTTGGAACTCTTTCTGCTGTTCTTGTAACAAGTGATTTATTTGTAATGATGCTTTGTAATTGGCTTCATAAATTTGCTATTACTATGAATTTAGTGCATTTCATTAATTTAATATGTACTTCCTCATTTAGAAGTTCCTTCAGTAAAATACACCGAAAGATTTCTAGCAGCTTTTTGTTTATCTACAGATACCCTCAAAGATGTAGATTGCAGAGGCTGCCACAGTGGGACACCCCTCCAAGGTACAAGACATTCACATCAAGATACATGCGATAGTCTGTCATCCATGGAAAGTGGTCTCAGCATACAAGAAAGCAAACTAAGGTATTTTAATTTGTTGCGTTAGACAGGTATCATAATGTTTGTTGATTTTTTTTATTTCTGAATGATGTTGTGATATATATACAATTATTTTAAACAAGGGTGTGACTAGAATTTTTATAAACATATAAAACCATAAGGCATATGTTCCTTCTATTATGGTAGGACAGCGTAGAATTTTCGTATTATATTGAAAGGAAAAACATGAACACTGTATCCTACCAAACCAGTTTGCAAATATGTGTGCTTTGTCAGTGAATCATTGGTGGTCAGAAAAGAGGATTTTTGTCTAGAAAAAAATGTAGATTTTAAAGGCAACCAGAAACGTCTTTGGCAAATTCCTAAAAAGAAGAAGATAATCTATTAATGATTCAAAAGGGATAAATAACATTCCAGAATCTTTTGCAGCAGACTGTTACATATATATGCAGACAGTTTCAGAAGTGAAAACGTTTTAGTTGATTGGCCTTCATTTAAGTGATGTTTTAAAGGCTAATATTTTAAAGACAGTACAGGTATTTATTAGATTTTCTATGCCATTTAATGGCAGATAAATGGTAAAGCAAATTTGTTTCAAATAAAAGGAACATCTCACCAGAACTGAAAGTCACTCTTTCCATCCGTCCTTGTCCCTAACCCTTTCTACTCCTTCATCTCCAGCCCCTTGTAACTGTGGAGCTACTCTCATCTCCTCTTTTCCATCTCTTCTGTACCTGTACTTTGAAGCAGGCTGTCTTGAACCCTATGCTGAGTTGAGAAATAAGAATCCCCACTCTTTGGCTTGATTAGTTTTCTGCATTTTTAGATAACTGAATAGGTTTGGAGATGAATGGAGGACACTGAAAGAAGCAGTGCTCCTCCCACTGTCAGGTGCTCCCTCTGTGTTGTCTGCCTCCCTCATAAGAGTTTTTATTGCCATTCAGTGAACCAGGCTGGGAACTGATCTGGATTAAAAACTGAAACATTTTGCTGGGTTAGCTCTCTTTTGTGGTCTGTTTAACTTAGCAGATGCTCCAGTATTTTGTGTAAGCATAAAGGAAAAGCAGGAATGAGCAGGGGCAGTTCTAGCTTATTCCAGTTTAAAGTGTTAGTGGATCAACCATCTTAATAATAAGACACCTACTGAAGCATGGAGATGGTAGAGTTTTTGACAGAGCTCTGAACAACAGAATTCCATATTGCAATAGGAGGCATTAGAAAGTTTGACATCACTGCTATTTTCTTTACCTTTAACAATTACTTTCCAGGTTGTGGTTCACAAGCAGTGTGCTGCCTGGATGATACTTGAATTTTAATGTCCACTAGGCATTCAAGAAATTAGAGCTGAGACCAATAGGAAATACAAATAACATTTCTTTGGGTGCTCAGTGGGTCAGCAAAATTGACAGTCTGTAAGATTCCTTGTTGCTGTTTTTCTGATAATATATTAAGTTATACATGGCTAAGTACTGAGAATGCTTCAGTGGTGTTAAAAATGCGAAGAACTGCAGTGTTCATTATCTGCAACTGTGATTGTGGGGGTTTAGATTGTGTTCCTTTTTAAAACAATCATCTCTGAAAAGTCTACACAGCTGAGACACATAAGAGAGTCACCTCAGCAGCTCACTGGGAGCCTTGCTTTTCCCTAATAGTCAGCCTTCAACCATATCTCACAAGGTGAAGCAGGAAGGCTCCTTCTTACCTGTCTAGGTCACGTGCCATGGATGCAACAAAACCCAGTTCACCCAAAGTTAAAATAAAGGCTATACAAAATGTGAAGAACTGCTTACAGCCAAAAATAAGGTAAAGAATTCAAGGACCCTGACACAAACTGAGAATTATATGCCAACCCATCAAAGAAAAATTCTTGATAGGAGCAGTGAGATGTGAAAATGGTTTTTTTGCACAGCTATATGTTCTGTAAATACTGTACTGTATGTGACAGCGGTTTATATTAGGAATACTAATGACATTAAATTATAATACCCACACCAGCATAAAATTGAAAAGCACAAATGGAACAGTAATGGATTTATGTTCTTACACATTTTCAGAAATTAAGAATCTTGCTTGATTTAAAAGCAGCATAAAAGAGCAGAAGCACACAAATTTGTTCTAACTTGTTTCTTTGGACTACAATTGATCTTGTGGGTTTGCATAATGAAATAATGCTTGATGCAGACTTGTAGTTTTGTTATTGTTTAGATAATACCTATTAATTTCGATCTACTTTTTACAAATTCTGAAGTTCAGATATGTGAATGAGTGTATAAAGAGGGAAGTGATGGGATAATGGAATTTAACTGTTACATTCAGTTCCTTGGATTCCTTGGTATGCTGCAAATTCCATATGTGGTTTTGATTTCTTAATGGATCTGACACCAGTGGATAGTTGCTTCTGTGGAGACAGGTTTCACTGTATCCTCTCTTTTCCCTGTGTGTTCTTAGGCCATGATTTTACAGTGCAGTGTGTTCAAAAGCAGAATTGGCTTAATTTCTATTGCTTGACTCTTTTCTCAGCTCACTTTCCTCTTGAGTACTGTGGTACAAATCTTTGTCCTCATCCTATTTAAAAAAGAAAATTTTTGAAAGGTTAGTTATTTTAAAGACAAATATTTTACCTGAATAATTTTACAGATTTGGCAGTGGCTAGTGCATGTAGTTCTAGTATGCCATTGATTAGGTACAGGTACAAGGAGCAGGTGATGGGAAGAATAGGTTAGAATTGTTGCTGACAGCCTTGTGTTGTGGAACTGCAGATTTAGAGACAGAAGAGTGCTTGTAAGGTGAATGCTTACCTCGCAGGGGAATGGCTGTGCTATAACCCATATTTAGAAGCTAACCACATGAATTGTTCAGTGTTTTTCTAAAACACTGGAGCAATAATGTTTAGCTATTGCTTTTTTGAGGTAGAGAGTAAATAGTGTGGAACTAGAAATACTGATGAGCGAAGGATGATAGCCAGCAGACCGTCCTCTTCTGTTAGAGGACTCTGGTCATTCAATATTTCTCATCTCTGATAGGCTGCCATGAAAAACAGTAGATTCATAAATGCTCACGGAGCTAAATATTTTTCCTGGTGGGCTTACAGTTAGCTCTGCTTCCTCTGTATGGGAGGGGAGACAGAGATTCCAGAGAGCAGTTCAGTGTAGGTGCTGCTCTTAATCACCACTCTTGATACCCAAACCTAAGGCTTTGGTGAGATGATCAGCTTAATCTAGTCCAAGACAGTGCCAAGAAAGCTGGACTGGAGAAACATCAGCTATTGGTTTAGGTAAGAAGATCAAAAGAATATCTGAACAAAAATGTAATATATAATGAAATAAATGTCCCCTTTAGGAGGGGGGGAAAAAACCAACTTAAAAGCTTCTGTCCAACAGGTCCTAGGTGATATGGATTTTTGTGGCTAACTCTAACAATAGATGGTTAAAGGTAGTGTGTTTCACAGCTTGGTGTATCCTACTACTTTTAAATTAAATTGGACCTACTGGCAGTGTAGCCTGAAAGGCTTTGTGTTTCTGTCCTTTTCTCTTGGGCATGTGTCTACGTAGGGTTCAGCTATTGGACAGTGACTTTCTGAAAGCTTAAGAAAGGAAGGGAAGCAAGTTGTGACATGTTTTGGGTGTTGTAACTAATTGATTGCATCTGGAGAGCAGGAAAGGCATTTGATTCCATTTCTGAAGCTAATTTATTGTCGTGGGTTAAGCAGAGCAGAGTTAACTTTTTTTTCCTTTTCCCTTCTCTTCATAAACAGCTAGCAAGAAGCTATGTTTTGGATTCCTGCTCAGGAGAGAATTGATAAGAGAAGAATGTTTATAGTTATTGCTAGGATGTTGTTATTTGTTCTCAAGAACATACATTCAGCCTTTTGGGGGGGAAGAGACAGTCTGGCTTCTAGCCTGGGATTTGCTTTTAGGTAAAGATTGAGAAGCAGACTGACCAATTATTCCATCCCATGCACGT
>WKFP01015056.1:1636430-1767140 GCA_011057875.1 Pterocles orientalis | reverse complement strand
AGTGGGCTGGGCCTTTGGCCATCAGGTGGGGAGGGGCAGTATCACTGTGTATCACATTGCATCTTTGTATATAGTATTATTTCTAATATTATTGTATTTTAGTTATTAAATTGTCCTTATCTCAACACACGAGTCCTCTTTGCCATTTACCTCTTTAATTCTCTCCCCTATCATTGGGTGGGGGCAGGGACTGTGTGAGCGGGTGTGTGTGGTTTGGCCCCCAGCCAAGGGCCAACCCACCACATTTATTTACCTAGGCAGGCTACCGCAGTTTCTGGAAGCTTTTCAGAAGGGAATTAATTTTTTATCTAGTTGCTTTGAACAAGCAACAGTGCTGTGGAAAAAAAGATAAGGGAAAGATAATTGCTGTCTTTCTGCTTCCCTGACTGTGGAAGATGACAATGCATAATGGGTAGAAGGGACAAGGAATGAAGTGGCAACAGTTGTACTACTTCCTTGCCGTCACCTTCTGTCGAGTGGAATTGAATGCTCAGGAGGGAGTCCCATCAGCCTCTAAGAACATCAGTCTGCAGTGGTCTCTGAGCAGAGAGCGCGTTCTCTGTGTTGGTATAATCACTTCTCTTTCCCTCCGCTTGCAAATGCAATTGGGGGGGAAAAAAAAGCTCGCTCTCTGTATTGTTAATTTTGGCTTTTGTATCAGCTGTCACAGACTGTATTACTTTTCATTCATGCTTTCCTCTATCTGTAGTACTCAGGAAAGACACAGTCTGTGAGCAGCTGACACTCAAAAAGGTGTGCTGTCCTGATGAAGGATAGAACAGGCGCTTGGGAGATGCAGCAAGAATATGTGGAGTGTCAGGCACTTGGCTTATGTTTAAGACATATCTAGCAGCAGTGGTACCAGAAAAATAGCTCAAACGCTAAAGAAAAGATGATAAAAGCTATTGCATTAAATCATGTGTTCTCTGGCAGGATAACATGTGCAGCCACTTAAATGAACTTTTCATGTACAGTAAAAAAGTGGAGTCCTAGTGCATGCGGCTTCAACACAAAATTACAAGGAAATAAATGAGTCTGCCAAAAGATCGTCAAACTCTACTATAGCCAGTAGACGGTATATATACAAGGTGCTACAGCATCTTTTTGGCTGTTGTGACCCTTGGCCTGTTTGGCTTTACTAGGAAGTTCTTGCAGGGTATTTACAGCGAAGTACAAGTGCTTCCTTAGGGTGAGAGCTGTCAGTAACAGCAGTGTTCAAGAGCTATTCCTCTAAATTTTTCTAAGCACATGTCCAGTCATTAGCATATCATCTGGGCTGACATGTCTTTTTCAACAGGGATCTGAGCCTCTGAGCAGGTTACGTTAAACCAAAATAAATTAACCGAACCTGACTATGGAATTCTTTCCTTTGCCTCTTTGTCCAAGATAATTTTATTGAATTTGAATGAGGTTTTGTATTACTAAATTGAGGGTCACCACTGAATTACAAGACAATATTTTTTAAATCTATTTTTTTCATCTAGTGATAGATATTTTCAAAGATTATGAGCAAAAAGATGATAATTTTAAAACTTAATTAGGCAGATGTGCATTTATTCAAAATAACTGCATTTGTACTATAAAAATGCATAAGAAAAATCTGTGAACTTAGAGAGGTAGATTAGACTGTTTGTTTTGAATAGTTGTATTAAACACCTAATTTAGCTATCCTGTAAGTATTTAAGTATTACTGTGTACAAAATTTCTTAATCTTTTCTTTACATTGATATTTATTTGTCAATTATTTGGTTATATAAATAAATGACATTTATGGCAGTTGACTCTAGAGGTAGACTGATATCTAATTAAGTGCAGCTGATTAACTTTTTCCATAAATAATGAATTAACTAAATCAGAATTTGAAGGTTCTGGTAAGTGATTAAGTGACTTCTTATTAGAACAATATATATTCTTCCAGGGTCTTTAAAAAATGAAGAGAAAGAGAAGGGGAAAATACTATTAAAAAAAATCAGTTTTGCTCCAATTAATGTAATTAATGAACAAATGACTAATTTTTTAAAAATCAGCAATCAAGTATTTTAGTATATACTGCATTCCTGTTGTGTATAGTAACCATATGATAAATCAATTGGTTCATTCTGTGTGCATTTTTAGTATCCAGTGCTGAATGCTACTACTTGTAAGAATAAGGATTTAGTGGTTAATCTTTGGTATCATTCAGGAACAAATATGTTGCTGTATATCCAGAATAGTCAAAAATTTACATATTGTGCACCAGAATGACTGAAAACAAAGTGCCTTATGATTTAAAAAAATACATATATGTATGATGGAGAAGTACACAATCAAGGAGCACTTCTTATAATTATATGGTGCTTCTTCAGGAAAAAATATGCATAAAAATACTTGAATGATACTCTTCAGTAAAATCATACTTTACATGTGTGTTTCTTGTGTGGTGGTATACTCAGGAAGTAACATGGACATCTATCCTCTTAGCAGTATGGTATGACATAACTGCCATAAGCTGCAATGGTTTGAATTTGAACCGCAAATAGGTGAATAAATACACAATATTCCATGAAATGTTAAAGTTCATAAAAAGCTTTATATGAAAACTGTTTTATTTACAGTCAAGCAATATTAGCATAAAAAATGAATTAATCTTTGCAGTTCATATACTTGCAACGTGAAACATGAATACTGAAACAGTACAATCAGTGCTTGTATTCTCGACAAGTTCATAGTGTTTCTTCTAGAGATATTTCAATTAAATGGAAAATTAAAATGGAAAATACTCTTAACAACTGAAACCAATCCATTAATCTAGATGTCAGAATAACCAGAATTTAAAAAGTGTTTTGTAAAATTGTTTTGAACAACTACTGTATGAAACAAAAGAAGGATTATGCTGAAAAAGTACACTAAAGAAAAAAATTGTGCATCAAAAGGATAAGCTCTTATGTTCTATTTTCAAAGGAACTTAGTCACTAAGCTTTTGAAAATGTTACCCTCAAAATCTTATATTAAAAATGTTGGCTGTATTTTAAAAACAGCAATCAAATACATTGACAATATTAATGATTATAATTAGAAAAATATTAGTGCTGCAGACCACAGTTAATCAGTTAAACAAAGAAAGTACCGTGCAAGGGCCTGTCAATCGGAAACTAAACTGAATGACAAAATGTATCGGGGGTATTTCCGAAACAAGCAAAATTAAACAAAAGATTTCTTTTAAAAAGCAAAGAAGCCCTAAAAAACCCAAAACCAAAGTACAGTAACACAGATAAGGATCTTATTTTTTAAAATAATATTGATATGTCCTGTGATGCTTGTTTTCTCTGCAGAGCTGTAAATCAATCATGGGACAAGGTGGAAAAAAGACTTGATTATCTTAAAAAAAAAAATATCCATTCTTCAGCTTTATTTATTTCTCCCTATATTGGCCATGTGAGTAGATGTCATCATACATCCTTGCTTTCACACAGGAAATGAAGGGATATGCTACCTGCAAAACCATGCTAGACCTATGTAGATTTTACGGACAAAGTTAGTTTTGCATATTTGGTCTAAAGTGTTTGGCTTTGACAGTATTTCCTCCAGGCTAATGTTTCAGGTGATAGTAACTATGGCATGTTAAAAGGAGATATATTACTAAAATTGGACTTTATGATCTGCAATCACTACAATGTTGATTTTAATGTAATAGTTATTAAACTGATATTAATTAAAGTGAATTAATGTGGTATGACAGCAACATACTGATTTTTTTTGAACGGAAGAAACTTGTAAGACTACAACATTTAAGTTTTCTTTTCAGGTTTCTTAATGTTTGAAACATCCTGAGAGTTACATGGCCTCTTAAAAATGTAATTAATCTTCCCTGTTTTTAGATACAGAGAATCAAACACTCAAAGGTCTAAATTAATTTGAAATGATCACTTTACAGCCATTTGTCCAGTAATCTGTTCAATTATTCAAGCCCAGATAACAGAAAAATTGATAGGCAGGCATAAAATTATTACTAAACCATGAAAATTTCCATCTCCACCTCTTGGTTAAAGGTCAGGAACTCCTGAAACTTAAACCATATTTCCAGTACATATGGCTATAGCTGTTTAAGCAATAATGCTTGACCATATATGTTTGTTTTCTGAGGTCATCATTCAATGATGGATTTTTCCTCAAAGTTATGTTACAGGGTAGCTAAACATAACCAATTTTCCATGATGTGTTACTGTTTCCTTTCGTGTTTGCTGCCAAAAAGAAATAAGGTCCAGAAGAAAGAAAAGGAGAACCCAGGCTAACAAAAAACATGGGTCACACATAAACCTTTTGTCTATGACCGTCCACTGCTTTCCAGCATTTCAGAACTGATATATTACTTGTAAAACGTAAAAAGCAGTTGACATTGTAATTAGTGGATTTTTGCATTTAATTATTATTCTGAGGCTGTTCTCTAAAAGGAAGCTACATGTTACATGATTGCAGTCCCTGTGCCATTGTTTTAGAGAGCTCCAGCTGTATCCCTGTGCTTTACTTTCTCATAACTAATACTGTGCTTTTCCACACATTTGAAGAAGGGAACTACTACTTCCCAGGGCAGCAGCTTCATTTGTTCTGGAAAGCTGTGAGGAAAACCTCATAGTATGATGTTTCATGCAAGTGCATATTTTTTCTAAGTGGTTAAGCTGCTCCAGTCAACACAGTACTACACCTTCAGACATGTACTTAGGGGGTTTTGTGGTGTTTTGAGGTTTTTATTTGTTTGTTTTTTGGGCAGGGTGGGAGGGCATGGGTAGTGTGCGTGCCCCCAAGGAATACTTTTCAGGCAGGGTCTTGGGTAGAATTCAGTTTGGCTAAACAGTGCCATTAAAAAATTCCCTGTAATTCCATCAGGATAGAACCACCAGATCCAAAAAAATATTAAATACTTAGTCTCCTATTCCTCCTCAAACCCTCTATTGATGAGGAAAAATAGTCCACGTAAAACAATAATTGAGCTATATCAAATCTATTTGCAAGATGGCAACTGAACCTGGGTGCAGAAATTGTAGCTGATACATGTAAATCTTCACAGCATGTAGAAAGAGAAAATGAGTTTCTCATGTTACCTTCTGGTTTGCATAAATAGCACAATGTACAGGTCTTTAAGATGGAAACCAATGTTATTTTCTCATTCCTTTAGTATCTAGAGTGATAGAAGATGTATCTGGGATCTGGGTACTGCTTAATATAAGTAATGCTTTTACAATATGTGTTTAAATTACTGGTTTCTAGTCTTTGTTTTAAATGCGAATAAAAAATATAGAGTAGATGTTATTTGTGTCTTTTAATGGGAAGGTAGGTAAAAAAAACCTGACTTTTCCTTAGCTGTAAAAAAAGTACATAAAGGACAATTAGCAGAATTTTTTAACTAAACAGCCATGTGAAGACCTAATATTAGAAAAGATGTTGTACATCTCAGGTGAAACTCATCTACTTTAAACTTGCATTCTTTCTCTAAGCTGGTATTGTAGTGTTAGACAGTCATTAGTGCATTTTCTGAAAGCACCGTGTGTATGAAAGTACCCTCAGAGTAGAAAAAAAAAATAGGAATCACCGTCTGATGTCCAGAATGGTTCAAAAGAAGAGAATGTCAATCTTGATAACTGGCTGCTGCAACTATTTCTTCTTTGATTTGCTGTTCTAAAAGAGCTGGTTTGTTTTTTTTTTTCTCTAGATAAGTTTAACTCATGTAATATTTCTGTGTTTCAAAGGAAGGGTAAAATGGCTGTTTAGATCAAACACTCATCAACTGTGTCACTGAATATGAACTATTTTCGCATACTAAAGAGCATTCCTCTAAGCTCTCTGGCTGCTTTGGCAGCAGTTTTCTATTTGATTTGTAGAAAGCAGTGTGGGTAGGAAGGTATTCTGCTTTAGGTGATGTTTGGTTTAGTTTCATAGATCAGGCATTTAAAACTGAATAAATGATGATATTTATTACAGTAAGGCAGATCTTTTCAATATGAGAAATTTGTTGCAATAGTGGCTTACAGTCTTATGTAAAATTAAGGCATTTTGAATAGCACTGTAGTGCTGAGAGTTTGTTCCGTTGTTCTCCAGGCTTAATTCTTATCTATCACTCAAGCTAACGTGGTCATTGATGATCCTTCCTCCTCTCCTGCCTTTCTGAGTTCAATTCCACTCTTGCTTTTCTCAAATGTGTTTTTCCTTGAGATTTTCCGTGTCCTAGGACTATTGTTTTTGATTGGAGTAAAAGTAGTTCTTTCAAAATCTACTTTAAAGTTCTTCAGAAGCATTTTTTTTTGAGTGTTGCAGTAGCTCTCCGCAGCAGGAAAAGTATAGACAAAGTTTACAGTTAGAGCTAGAGAATACTGAATCTCACAAATGTAGCAAATTTGAACTTTAAGAGATTTTTATGGGTTTTGTTATATGCTTCTACTTTATGTTTATAACTGTCAGCTTTACAGTTGTTACTGGTTTTATTCTTAAAACTGTGTTTAACTATGTTAAAAAAATTTTAGTGACAAACCTGGAAAAGAAGGTAAGTTAGTAGTTAGCACATAGAGAAAACATTGTACTTGAAAGAGATTGAGAAAATGGACATTGAGAGAACTGAGAAAATGAACTTTAAGGGAATTGACAATTCTGTCAGAAAGAACAATAAATTATGTATAAAACTGTTAAGAAGAGTTATAGGGTACAAAACGTTTACTTTGACAAGGCAAATTGCAGTTTAGAACAAATGATGGTGAGCTGATGTGACATGTTGATGTACGTTTTCTTTCGTAGAATTATCCCAAATAGATTTTCATGGGGTTTGGGTGGTTTTGTAATTCACATCATGAAGTTCTCAGTAGGATCTATTTAAAAGTTTACTGTAAAATTATGTAGTGTGCAGCTATGAATCTGATCTTTGTGACACTTCTGAAAGCCAACATGTTCATACTCAGCTGAGTTTTTACATATATGGAATGTAGAATTAAGGACTTGGCTAACTGAAGATGAGCCAGTGCAGCCAGCTGATCCCCCAGGGGTGGATGGGTGGTTGGGCACGATAACAGCAAGCAGGGCAAGGTCCTCACCAGCCAGTGTCCCAAACCCACTACTGCTAGGCAAGCCTGGGAATAGCAGCAAGGGTCAAACAATAGTGCAGATGACCAGACAAGTTTGTGGTGATGAAACAGGTCCAGTTATTGAAGAGAAATTGAATTGTTAAAACTGATTTTTTATTAGTCTTGTCAAAATTATTTTTCATTTAATAAAATAGAACTTTATATATCTGCATTATGCCTATGTAAAGGCAGACATTCTGTTGCAGAATTAAAAAGAATTAATCTGACAAACTGTTCAGCAGCTCAGCTTGGGATGCTCTGGATAACTTTTAGAGATGAGGTTTTGTATTTTCAATAGTTGGTTTAATATGGCACAATTTTAAAAGTATAAATATCTTTGTCCGATTGCTATTCGTTTCTTCCAATATCTATCCCTATCAGTCCATACTGTTTTACTCCTCCCAGTAATTAGATGTTATAACTTTCTTTAAATCTTCATAAGTGTCTGTTTTGCTTGTAGTTATTAGAAGTCTTCTGGTGATTGTTTTGCACCCTATTATGACCCAATATTGAGCCTTAATTGACTTAATTATTAGTATTCATGGTTTTGTATTGTTTGTTATGGTGATAACCTTTCGTAATAAATGACAAATCATTCTTTCTCTGAGATTCTGTGTAATAACATTATTGATGATGAATTCTTTAGATGTGAATGGAATAGGAAAAGAGATAATGTATCTTGAGAGGATTTCTCAGTTACCAAGACTGCCTTGTAGTATCCTTGTGTCCATCAGGAAAGCTTAGAGGTTACTTTGTAAGATGTTGATTTACTGTCTTGGCACACTTTAAAAAATATAATCTGTCTTCAAAGCTACTGTTCTAGAGCAACGTAGGGAAAATATGAGCTATTACTAACATGATACCAAATATACTACTATCAAAATCACAAGCTGTGGTTTTGACCAATCTGAATGACAGCTTTTAGTCCAGTTCACAGCTTTGAGTGGTCAGAATGGGAATTTAAATATTTTAGGCATGGATTGCTATAAATCTCTTGTTGTCACACGTGTTAATACCAGCCCTTCAGGTGCAGTGGTTCTTCACAATAAGGTCTAATGCAATTGAATAAGCGCCTCCAGTATAATGAAAACAAGGTGCCACCCAGTCTTGCAAACCAAAACTTTTGAGAAAGGTGCACATTAATATTTGAGGAAAAATAGTTCATCAGATAACAAGAAAATTCTACAATGTTGAATCCAAAATGTATCTGCAACTTTTGAAGTCTAAAAGAAGTAGGAATCTATGCACTTGATAAGTTGATTCCTAAATAATTTTGTGATTGTCTCAGAAGTATAATAGAAGACCACATTATTTTGGCTGTCACTCTAAACACTAAGTATTTGTTCTCAGTACAAATTCAAGTTTCTATGTAAAACATATTGCATTTTTGTATATTGTAGGTATGTTGGCTTCTGCACTGATGGAATTCTAACTATTGAAGATTCACAAAAATATGAACTTTCAGCATTTTGCTGTCAAGAGTGGAATAGAATTCTTGTATGACAGTGTACAATTGTGTCCCAGAGAGTGTTTAGTTTGTCACAACAAGTAAATGATAGTATAAATGAAGGTATTTCACAGAGGATCTAACAGTGGGTTTTGAATGACAACTTGCTTTAGGCCTCTTTGCTTATTTTTGCATTAGGAAAAAAAAGTACCCGAAGATGACAAAACAAACTTCACAGTCCAGGATCCCTGAGTTCTAGAACACTTGTTTTTCCCTGTTCCTCTATTGGTTCCAATTTAATCCTTCTAAATTGCCATTTCCCAATAAATAAAATGTATGATTTTGCCTCTGCTTCCTCTGTCAGTGCAGTTTAATTTTTCAGATTATGATTACAAAGAATTTATCTGATTTCATTTTAGTTTAACCCTTTATTCAGGCTGCTGTCCTGTCCATATATGGAAGCTATCTCTAATCTTCAGCTCATGAGATTTGTCCACCTCTTAATTAAAGCTACATTAGAGTGAGATTTTTGCCTCCTTTCACATCAATGACAAAACTTTTATTTCACTGAGAGGTCAGTCAGTACTTTGAAATGCTTAAAGCACTAAATTGAGGTCTCGTGTCTGTAGGTACGTAACAGGATCCCTCAAAGCCTGTGCAAGAGGTTTGAATGCTACTATGGTGGGTCTTACTCAAAAGAAGGCAATGAAACATATGTATAACTAATTATAATTAAATAGATTGTAAGTGTTATTAATAAATTATGTTAGTAAAATTCAGGACAAGCACAACTTATGCACTAAATTCGTAGTGTATTGAATTAGTGACTTTGTTAAATACAGAAGTTTAAGCAGTTATTGTCTGCCTTTCCCAGTACCCATTCTCAGCTACATAGAATAGTTTACTATCTCTGTATCTGTGATAAAACCAAGGTTTGTTGGGCTGTATTGTAAGTCAAAACCCTAAAATAACCTAACTGGAAAATAATTGTTAAAGTAAACTGACTTCCTGAGTCAGCTTAAACAGATACAGCAACAACCCATGAATGTGTGGTCTGAAGGGTGAAAACACCCTAGGGAGAGGAAAGTACTTGCCTTGCAGCAAACAGTTAATTATGCCCAGTGAGAGGGGAGGGGGGCAATCAGGCTGCGGTTATTGATGGGTTATTTTTAGCAGCTGTGCAGATAATAGACTTGGCTCAGAGGTATTTCTAAAAGCAAGGAGGAATAGGCACTTTCCTTCAGGAAAATATGAAGATCAACTTCAATGTGCATTATGCCCATGAAAATCTTGGTAAAAAGTGGAGGAAATGTTCAAACTTGGAAAAAAATATTATTTCTGCTATGGGGATAAATGCATACCTTGAAACTTTATTCATTTTCTCTAGAGGTGAGTCAGAAATTGTAGGTCTTATATAAGACTTAAGTTGTTAATGATTAAGTAAGTACTCTGAAAAAGAGGGGGAAGAAAAACTCTAAAAACTAAAGTGTATGTGTAAGGATATTTTATTTTCTGTTCATGTGTTACTAAACAGTTGGATCTGAATAGTTAGAGAATGGATGTTATTGCTGTACTGTGTGTTTTAGGCAGCTACACAAGCTGATATCAAAGAAATCAGAAAATGTTATTTCATTGCTGTAGATAATGTTGCTCTCAAAACACAAGCTCATAAGATAAAATTTAGTACCTTCTCCCAAAAAACTAAGGCCTCACAATTTTAGTTTTAAACTGTGAGTGAAAGCAGTAATATAACTGATGTAAACATATGATTGAAGATGATAATATAGCTACTGAAACATGATTGCAGACAATAAGAAAGCAAATGCAAGAGAAAAAAGTGTAGGTAAATTTAAAACTAAAATGTTACTGTAGAGATGAGTAACTGACCTATAAGCAAGTTTTGTTCTTAGCTCTAGTGTTTGGAAACTAAAATTTTAAGTGCAACTTAAGCACCTATAAATGGGAACCTGTGTAGGGGTATAGTTTTAATGCTATAAGAAGAGTATCTCAGAGCAAAGTTTGCCTTCTTTTGCTACTGACACACACAAAAATATCTATATGAGGTAGCTGCATAGTGCTAAAATATATGAATCTGTGCATGGCTTAAAAAAGTAAGTCTTGCTGTGTTACAACTAACTGTGGAAAGCCTAACTCACTTAATTCTCCTTTGCAATTTTATCAAGTCATTCCCTTCCTGTTAACATGATTATAGCTAAGATGGACACCTACTGCCTCCAGTCCTTCCTAGTGCTTTACTAAACTGCTACTTATTGCACAGCTTTTTAATGTTATACTGATTCTTTTACTTGTACTGTGTAGTTGAGGTCTATGAGATGAGTTAAAATTGAATTATAGCTTCATAGTACAATAATCCTTAATGGGATACTATTTTTATCATCCCACATCCCACATATACTTTCCAATAAGAATAGTGTTCCCTCCTACTAAGTGCATGAGTTAACTTGAAAGCTAATGATGCAAAGCAGGTTGTTTTCAGCTGGAAAGTATTTCAGTGCCCTCAGCTTCAGATAATCTCCTGGCAGGTGCTATAACAAGTTTATTGTACCCCAGGTCTATGTAATATTACTAATTACTTTGGCCTGATGTGCAAGCCTGTGACAGCAACTTTTCTTTTTTTTTGGTATTCTAAAGAACACAGCAGCTGTTCCTCATCTTTATTTATTCTCTCCTATCTCCTTCTGAACTATACAAGAATGCAGAATAAAACTAGAAATTACTATCAGTGTCCTTATCCCATATTCTTACAGGAATGACTGTTACTAAACTTCTTGAAAAGCATAAGGGAAGTAAAACAAAAAAAAAATGTTTTGTAGTAGTATACCACCCAAGTACCACTCTGCTTGATCTGCCTGTTAGAGATTGATTTAAACATGAGATGTTAGTTCCAGCATGACTGTTGCTAGTGGGGAGTGGAAATTGCTGATTAAAAACTGTCATAAAATGTCACAATAGAGTTTACTTATTTAATTTTTTCTTCCATAGTTTATTTCCAGTTATATTCAAAGCTGAAAAAATCAACATTAATGATGAATAGTTAGAAATCAATGCAGATGTTCAGGACTGCCTATTGCCAACAAATAAGCATTCAGAGGATGTCATTATTTGTCTGTATGTGGGCACACTGCAAGTGCTATATAATTAACTGCTTTCCAATGAAGTTTGTCGTGAGATTTAATTTTACAAGAAGTGCCATTGAAATATTAGACTAATTTTAATGTATAAGAGCAACATAATTGAGAGGAGAAACACCTATTTTATTTAAACTTTTATTTCAGAGTCAGTGTAACTTTGTTTTCTATTAAAAATCCTTAGCCTTTCATAAACCCAACTGAACAGCCCTCATGTTTCGCCTGTGCATTCCGTTGCATGTTATTGTCTTCTGTTGGTAAATTGACTGCAACAAGATAGGTTATTTTGATCCTTATGGCTAGGAGCAGTGGAAGCCTGCTAAGTTTGGACAGTGCTTCAACCTAGGCTCCTTGCCCAACTTGTCATATCTGAATATTGCTGGACTTCTCATTATGAGGCTTCTCTTCTAGTCTTCACCTTCTCATTGTTCCTGCAAACTACACTGGTTCAGAGACCACAGTTCGGTATTATGCTGTAGGAACAGTGAATTAATATGATTTTCTGGCGTTCTTGAGGCATTTGTCTTTTGTTTCCAAGCTTTTTGGTTGTTCTATCACAGGGAATTAATGCTTTCCTAATTATCAGCTATGATTCCCTTATTTTCTGACTTAATGCACGTGTGAAGTTCTCCTAATCTGCTGTTACTGCTTATGTTCTTTGTTTCTAAAAAAATTATAGCGATCTATGTGCTATACAAAATACGTTCCTCATACGTACAGTTAGCAGTACAGATCATTCCCAGCAGTGTCTGGTGGCCTTTGCTACTCAATTTCTGTAAACTGCATGTCATCTGGAGGCTTTATTCAGTATTGAGAAACTGTTTTCTGCCAGGTAACTCACTAGTTTTAATAGATCAGAAGAGAAATGTAATAATAATTTGTTGTCTAAACAGGACCAATTATTGTGTCAGCAGGAAGTGGACAGGTAAAAAGCTGCTCCTGCTGTCTCTATTCTGAATTTTTATATGGCATAAGGAGAAGTGTATTGAACTGCCTTACTTGTCTGCACTGCTCAGCAGTCTGATTGCAGACCAATGACTTTCTAAAAGCATTCCAAACCAGTTAAATGTTTTTATCCGCCTGTGTACGTTATGCTTCAAAACTTAAGAATACTCTTGACCCTACTTTCAGTTAAGGCAAAGCTGGTTTTCTCTGTTCTTTCTGAATGAACACTGACAACCTACTCTCTATCTGACCTTGAGGTTATTTACCCTAATTGTTCCTAAGGTTAATTATTACCTAGAATTTCCAGTCTAGTTAAGAGCTGCAGAATGGGGTGGACTAATTACTAGTATCACTTGTCTGATCTACCTTACATAAAAAAGTAAACAGATGTGAAAAGGAAAAAGGCTGAAACTGCAAACATGCAGCCTCAGAGATGAGGACAGGGGAAGACGAGCCTCTTCATACTTCATTTGCGTCATGTGCGCTCAGCTGTGCATATCAGAGAGAACATTTTTCTCCTTAAATGAAAGAGCACCATTCCAAAATGGATAATTAAGTAGTAATGTGTGAGCCCAGGGATATCACTGGAGTATAATACAAATATGCTGCAACTTTACTTAGTAAATGGGCTTCTATTGTCCTCTGTTGATAGTACCTGTAGAATTTTACTGCATGCTTTTATTTTGCTACCTGTTATTGCACTTTTGAATTACTTAAACTCTTGCAAGAGTGGTAGAGTCTATCCTAATTATTTTAACCTGTGCTTAAGGGCCATGAACTGAATTAGCATTTTTCAGCTTGAACCAACATTCTTCACAGGTGTGATGAAACAGCTGCATAACAAAACCTTGTGACAATTGACCGGTGTAACTGTACAATTTCTGTGTGGGGCAACCTATTGCATGGCAGATTCTTACTTCAAACATTTGTTAGAGTTCTATTAACGGTGCTTGTATGATCAAATGTAACTTTTTGTTGTGGTGGCTTTTTTTGTGGAGGGTATGCTGTTTTCGTGGGGGTTTTTCCTTCCCTTGTAGAGCTTTATTCCAGGCATTGAGAGATATAAGTGGTTCCAAGATGCCTTCTCAGTAACTACTTTAGTGCAGTTTGCAAAGACTTGGTGATGGTACTGGCTCTCTCCCACACAAGTATTTGCCTTTACTGAGGAAATTCAAAGGTTTCATGTTGGTTTGTTGGTTTTTTTCTCTCTTGGTGGTCTGGGTTTTTTTGTTGTTGTTGTAGTCTCCTGCCATTTGAAGTCAAAGACCTTGTAATCCTGATTTATGAACCACTATAATTGTGAAATATATTCCTTTACTAATGCTCTTTTATACCATGTTAACAATATAAGGAGCGGGCACCATCTCTTTTCAAGCCAGTATACTCTTAGAATTACTGGAACCCCCTGTAGTCCACAGGGGTTACTGTGAGCCAGTCTTAATTGCCTCAGAATGCCTGGATAGATGGGAATTGTTTCAGAACTGCAGTTTAATATTTCATTACAGCAGAGAAAATCAGCATGTGGAGTTACTGCCCTGTGTTTTGCTGTAGTTACTGTCTAGTGTCCGCTTATTTTCCCCTGTATACTAAGCCTGTATGCTGTGTTCTAACTTTACAGTCAAATCACCATCAGGTCTGGGGACTCTTCACTGTAAACATTGTTTTATTTTGTCAACTAACAGCCCAAGTAGAGAGTGGCAGGGTAGTTGGAAATGAACGGGGGAAAGATGGGGGAGAAATGTGTTTCTCTACCCTAATTTTCAATTATAATGAGAATAAGACAAAATATTAATTATAAAAACTTTAAAAAAATTTCAACTTGTTATATTTGATGTTAACATTCAAATCATAGGAGAGAAACAAAGCTGAAATAGGAATATCAGGTTTTCTTAGATTGTTAGGTTTATTTGCTTTTTTGGAAAAAATGTGCTGGGGTTGAAAATAGATTTAAATAATGGAAAAATACATAAGATGATTGCCTTTAACCTAATCATCCCCTGCAACAGATATTGATCTAGCTCATGGTGTCATGTTGTTCATCAGATGTAAATAAATTAAATCTTCCATGTTGAGGGCTAAATAAATCACAATGAAGTGGTTTCTTCTATTATTTTCCATAGCTTGTTTGGATTTAATATTGACAAAGCAAAGCCACTTGTGAATCCACTCACTGAAACGGTACTTACTGAGCAGTTTATCACATTGAGTAAGAGGATGAGTGTGTGACTTTGGATCAGCTCTTTTCCTGCTGAGTATAAAGTTGCCTTCAGATCAATTACCAGGATAAGTTTTAATAACTTTGAATTAATAACGTCCACAGAGCTAATATCTTCTACTATATAGAGGATACTGTATACAGAAGAAACACAGAGGAAATGGGTGATGTTACTAGCAGATGTTGATCTGCTTGTTCAGAGACTTATTTGAGCTCTTTTAATTTTTTTCATACTTTGCTGCTCTGAGTACTTTTTTTTTCCCCTTTTTTCCAGGAGAAATAAAGATCAAGCTGATGGAAGTGATTTTGCAAAAGCAAGATGGGCCAGGGCTATTCAGAAGGTAAGATCTGCTCTTAAAACTACTGATGTGCTACTGCAATTTAAATAATTTTCTCAGATGGAGGGAGAATTCAGTACAAGATTTCTAGTTCATGTAAACTGCTATTCAGTTACAGCAGGATCTGAGGATGTGACTGCTAAGTTTCTGATAGTAGAGACAATTCCTTCCACTAGTTCTTAAATCTGTGTGGTTCGCTCACCTCAGGATTTTTTTCTTCTGAAACAAAGTTTTGTACTGAAAAACTACTGCTTGTATCTTCTGAGAAACACAAGTTACGTCTTTAATGCGTACCTACCAAAATGAGTCATGGACTTACACTAAACACTGCCTATTCTTGGCTAGTGTGCTGAGCTGTGCCCCTTCTATGCTTTTATGGCAAAGACAAAGCTGTTCATGGGTAAATACTAGTCTGAAACCATCCAAGACACACCTTAATCAGTTTCTCTTAACTACTTCTGGTCTTTTGAGGACCAATTTCTATTTCTTTTTTACTGAACTCTCTTGCCTTCGTGGTAAGTCATAAACTGAGCCTGTGTGCAAATAGTGGAACAAAATATCTGTTTATACTGGGGTCTGGTGGGAAGAGTACTTTTCTGCTTCACGTGATCTCAGTGAATATATAAAATATATATTCACAAAATAATATACAATAAAATATAAGTATTCACTCACAAAAATACCTGAACATAAGGGAGAAGTGATGTGCTATTGCTTCAGGCATTTCCTCACAGGTGAAACAAATGTGAATTCTTACTGCACTAGAAAATATACAGGTAGCTTAAGTTCCAGTAAGAATATTTGGGATGTATGCTTTTAATGCTAACCTATGGAAATAAGAAATTGAATTAGGCAGTTCTGATCAAATATGAGATGACATCCAGTGGTTTACCAGAAGTGTTGTAGCTAATGAATATTTACTCAAACATTGACCAGACAGGATAGTACCAAACTGTTTTTTGGAGAATGTTTCTTTTTATATAATAAATTAACTTGGTGTCTGTTTGAAATAGTAATAGTTAGGCCTTTTTGCAATCATATAGGATATAGTAATGTTAAAATGAAAGTATTAGGAAATCCTTCCCATATTTGGGAGGGGAGAGGAGTTAAGCATTTGAGGGAAAACTGATATCAGGAGTTAATAACTTTTAAAAAGGCAGTGCAGGACTGGGTAGGGTCCTTTAGTTGCTGCTTTGCTTATCAACTAAAAACAAAAATACAAACCAAAGTTTTTACAGTAATCCAATCCTATATCTGTTTTCTAATTTCATTTTCACTCTATTGCTAGGAACAGGGAACAGGTGGGGTTTTGTTTGCCTTGGTTCTCTAATAGATTTTAAATGAGAGATATGAAGTACTGGCAATAATCACAAAAAGATGCATTTAGAAGGTTTTTTTTCTTTTAACTCACTGTCAGCCTTGAGTACAATCAAATGGATTTTTCTTCTTTCCCCACTCCAATTCAGTTGTGTATGTCACTTTGATTATATCTTTAGCTACTAATCCTATGTGTGGTAGAGACTGTTTCGCTGCTGAAATATTATAACTTGAATAAATAATTGTTACCTCTCTGAGATGGATGTTCTTTTTGTGAAATACCAAGCATAGTAATTGATTCCTAAGGCTAACATTAAGCAGGAGACTACTCATGAGAGTTACTCCTTGTATCATCCCACAGCTGTGTTTAGTGATAATACAAAATATTGGAAACAAAAGATAGTGAAACAGTGGCACTTTATTGATCGGTCTTATAACCTGGAGAACAACAGTGATAGTGACATAGATTTACCTTGGCATATCTTCTCTAAGTGCCTTATTTCTTAGTTTGCAAAATGAGTATAGAGTATCCATATGTCACAGTTTATGCCATTAACTAAAAAAAACATTGGTGTGTGTTCCAATATTTAAAAAAAAGATGATACAGAATTAAATATTCGCTGTGGATTGTTCTTACGCCATTCTTTGTGATTCACGGTTATCTGTATGATGGATGCAGTGGTGTTGCTCAGTACGAGAATACTCACTAACAGAAGTTATCAGTAGCTTAGTTCTGTCAGCACTATTGATTTACTGTCTGATTCAGAAACAACACTTGATAAACTAATACTAAAGCAGATATTACGCAGTGACAGCAATGAAAATTTAGGACTGGGTAAGCAGAAATCATTCTTTGTTTAGGTGCCATGGGGCTATGAGATTAATGCAGAGCTTCCCTTTAGAAGATTTCAGTAGGCCCAAAGAAACTGCAGTTTTTAAGTCCATCTTTCATTTAACCATTTTTTTAACGCTGCATTCCAAGTAATATTTTATATGCAAGTGTCTTGAAGTGGGAATAAACAGATATTTCCTTTAAGTGTTAATAATAAATATTTTGTATCCTGATGCAATTCAAAACTAATCATAGTATTCAAGCAGCAATCAACATATCAATTGGGCTAAATGACAGTCAGCAAACAAGCTGCATTTCTTAAAGTTTTGTGATTTCAAAGATTAAATATTTAAACAAAAAGTGACAATTTGAAAACAAAGAAATGTTGAAGTGTACTTTCTTTTCAGTTAAGTGAATTTAGTATCAGTGCAAGTTTGTCAACTTCAAGATATTTTGACAATGGTTTAGAATGTTAATTAATATTATAAGGAAGCTCAAAATACCTGAGGAGTTAAGGACTTTTTGGGGTGCCTTTTCTTTATGAATCCTTTTTTTTTAGTCATTAATTATGTGAAGAAAGTTACTGATTGCTTATATCAAGCAGTTCTACTTCTATGATACAAATGATCTTGTGTTTGAACTGTTTGAGTTTACATAAAGAAGGCAAAAAGGTCAGTGTGGAGAGACTGGACTAACAGCTCTAAGATCACTTCAGAGTTTCCCTTGTGGCTTTCAAAAAGTGGTGTTTGGAAAGTTTACTTTGACAAAAGGTGATTCACTGATAAAAGCAGAAGTTCAAGAATATATCTTGTGTTGTGGCCACTGAACACACATAGAGTACAATGCTTGCAAATAGCATCCATTATTTCCTCAGAGTGTGTGAGATTGATTCATCTTCATTCATGGCTTCAAAAATCATGCAAGACTTCATCCTGATTGCAGCCTGGGATAATACATGGTTCAAGGAAGAGATAATGGATTAGAAATTCAGGTAGCAGGTCAGGAAAACAACTCTCATATTAGAGGCATGAAGAAAGTCATAAAAAGCAATAAATAAAGCATAAAAAGCTGCTAGTTGTATAGAAGCAATTCAAAGTTTTATGCTGCCTTCTTGGTAAATTGTCTAGCACAAACTAATTATAATTGGATTATGTTTTAAGTTAAGTTAAAATTTATTCCACCATCTTGTCTTCCATGCCTTGTGGCTTTTGTGCAGGCTATATATTATGTAAAAAGATAAAATCATACTTCCTCAACTTTGACCAAAGAACTCCTTCTATTTCTTTTATTTCCTATCTTTCTAAGTAAACTCACTATTTTTTTTTCTGGAATTACTTAATCTGAAAGTTTCTCGGGGAGAGGGAGGAGAATGTATCAAAAAGTCAAATTTTGAAAAAAAAAATGGAGATGTCTTATCTGAAAAGAAAATCAACAAACAGGAATATGGCATACTCTCTTCCACAATTAAACTTTGATTCTCTCCTTTGCTTCAGAGTTCAAAAAGGGGCCATTGTGATGTTCTCTCCATTCCTCCTGTTTCAGTATCTATTTTGAGTACCCATGTCACAGTGTTTTGCAGGTTGTCTTTGTATTCATGTTAAATGATTTATTACGGGTTTTATTGGTAGCCTGTGGCTTAGTCAATGTGCTATAGAATTGTATGGCTCCTGGAGCATATTTGTGATTGAATTATGGAGTGTTTTGTGAACACTTGAGGCAATGATTGGAAGACTGTGAAACTCAACAGGGTTCTTATCAGAGAAAGTTTACAAGTGAGTGTGTGTGCTTTACATAAAACTGTAAAAACAAGCCAGTTAGTATGAATCCACTGGGCTGTCCTTTAAGGGCAGCATTCTGTATAGGTAAAAGCTGACTTTTGGAAGGCAGTGAAGGGACTGAAGATGAATAGTTAGGATGGTGAAGGCAAGAATCCATTAAGCTAGAGAGAGTTGGGGTCATTCATTGTAAGGATTAGCAGAGTACTCTTCATGACAGCAAGAAAGGGAAAGAAGTCTCAGGGTGAGGAGAGAGAAATACTGGGATGACCAGTGGAAGTTCTAGGATAGGAAAGAGAGCTGAGAAGAGCCAAGAATGGAGCACTGATGAACTCTGAATCCTGGCAAAGAGAATGACAGGTCATACACCGAAAAGCTAACTAATTATATTGGTGGAATCTAAGCAACAGCTCGAGAGAGAGGGCTTGGGGGGGGGGGGGGAAGAGAGATCCAGGAGAGCAAATTCCCTTGCCTCCAGGTTTAAGATAAATGATGTAACCCTTTGCTCTGGCAATCCTAGCACTGTGAGCAGGATTCTTGCAAGCATTAAGCTTCAAGAATCCTTGCAGCATCTTCCTTAGTGTTCCTACTTCATCATCATGGATCTTTCTTGTGATCTACCCTCCTTACCCATTTTCAGATTGGTGGGGTGGTTGTTTTAATTCAGTATCAAAGAAAATTTCATTTTCCAGTTTGGTGGTGTGCTCTTTATTGCTGAATTGGGAACATGCTGCTGCCACTCATGGCAAGTCTTAAGATGACCCTTAAGCAGTGCTGCTAGTGGTGCTGTTAGGTATATACTTGAATTTAAGTATATGACTGAGGGTTGTGGGGGATGGAGATGGTGTAACTCTCCCACTCTCGGTCACTTTTGTTCCAGTGAGCTTTAACATATGCAAAGAGACTCTGAAAGCAGGTTAAATGTGACTTAAGAAATAGTTGCTCTGGACTCTCAATATGAGCAACAGAAAGCTAGGATTAGGAAATTACTAGATTAATAATTGTTATATGTATCACCCTGATAAGACCGAGTGTTTATGTTTTACTTCTGTGTTCCACTGGGCTGGGAAAGCAGGGAAGGGGGTCTCTCTTCTACTCCTCCTTACTGATACTGAATTGTTATCCTCATATTCTCTTTCCTCCCCCTTTCTCCCCTTTTATAGCTTTTCATATCGATGTGTTACCTCTGAAATCCTTGAGCTGCTAACTTCCCCCCCCCTTTTTTTTTTCCTCAATGACCTCCCCCATTCTCCTACCTTCCTTGTCTTGCTCACATGGTGATTACAGCTTTCTCAGTAAAGCTCAGCCAAGGTCATGCACCTGTACTGTATTTGAGGAGACCTTGGATCAAAGTATCTTGAACCCCGAGGCTGAGGGTAACCATTGGCTCCTTAGCTGGGACTAGAATGCATGTGCTGATAGACCTGAGACAGGAAAGGTCCGGGAAAGTCTAATGTGTACAGTTAGATTTGAGGCAATACTGCATATCGTAAGGGTGTGTTTTATCTGGAATTAAGGTGCAAAGAATCAAGAGAAATAAATTACTTTTAAGAGGGAATAATAAAAATTGACTTGTATAATGAGGCAAACATGAAAAAGCAGGCAGATTGTTACTCTGATTTCATTATACTTTCCTGTCAATAGCACCAATAATAAGTTTAGATGTAGTTTTAAGAGAGTAAAAATAAGTATTTCCATACTGCAGCTGATAACTGACAATTTTAGGATAAAAGAAAAAAGGGTAAGAAAATTCCTGAAATATGTTTATGTGAGTTCTTGGCCATTTAACATTAATTTCTATGAAGATCAGCATATTCTTCTGTATAAAGTACAAAGCTGCACAATTAGTTATATTGCAGTTATGGAAGAATAATGATTCATATACTGCTAAAACTTTTGGTGTTTTCTTCCAGAATCAGAGACAGTTTAACAGAAAAATAGTCTGATTTAATATTTAGAAACAGAAATACTGCCTCTTCTGTGCTTAATGGAGAGGTTAATGCTTTAATAGTGGTATGTGTAAGAGATCAGTTACTGCAGGAGATGTTACAATTATAGCAAAACGTAAAGGGACACTAATAGAAAGCAAAGCATCGAACTAAAAACAGTTCTTTACATGAAAGGTGTCAGCTGAGTCAGATTCTTGATTTTAAAAAATTCTTCAGCAAACATTCTACTTTCCTAGACAAGAAAATCAAATAGTTACTGTAGAATGAACACATTCCTAGAAGGCAACAATCAACAAAATAGTCATAAGGAGAGAACACAATGGGAGGATTAAATTTCAGGAGCAAAGTCTTGTTATGAAGTTATCACTTTAAACGCATAATGTCGTGACTTTGGGTGCTTGATATATCTCAAAGGGGAGAAAGCTCCAAAGAAAAGGGGATGGACGTGCCACGTCCCGTGCACTGCTCTGTACTTTTGACAGACTGGAAATTCTGCTAGGAGCTGTAGACGTCAGAACTTTCCATAGGTTAAAACAAAATTCATTAAAAGCAACGCGATCACCTCCTTTGATTAAGTGTTGCTATCTTATCCCTGTGACGGCCGTAGGGGAAGGCGACAGCGCCTGCGACACTCGCCTGCAGCGACGTTGCCGCTCGGCCGCAGCAGGTGGCCGCAAAGCCGCCAGCAGGGGGCGCGCTGGGAGCGGCGCGGCCGCATCGGCTCCCCTCTGCCCAGCGCGGTGCTGGGGTGCGCCCCTGCGGCTGGGCGCTGCTGGAGGGACTGCGCTGAGAGACTGGCCAGAGTAACTTTTGCTCTTCCCACTTCCACACGACTTGGACATCTCTGACTGGAGAATATTATGATTTAAGAATTGATTGATTAGCTTTATTTTTAATTGTTTGATTAGATTTAAGAATTGACACAGTTATTGCCTTTCTTTAATGAAAGGGAAGAAATATCCATCCCTTAAGGAGACAGGGGAGGTGGGGGCAGGGAGAGATAGCTTAATTCTGTGACAGCTCTTCCAAGTTTCAGGCTGAAATTCATTATGAAATATAAATTACTTCTAAGTTGTTCCAGTAGTTTATCATTGTCACAATTCCAATAGAAGTATTAAACAATAGAAACAGTACAATAATATCTATAATATATATATGTTATTTAACATTGGTTTTCTTACTTAAAAATACTGATGAAATTATTGAAATATTTTGACTGGAGAGACTTTTATTCCTAAGAATTCCAAGAATCATCTATGAAAGGTGTGGTCACATAATCCTGGAAACAGGCACACAGAGTAGCTGTTATCTCCATGAATGCTTGTAGCTGCCCATTAGGGCTTGAGTTTCTTGTTTGGGGGGTGGTTTGGTTCTTTTAAGGGGTGGTGGTGTTTGGTTTTTGGTGAGTTTTTGTTGGTTTTTTTCTCTGTTAAGATACAGGGGTTGGCTAGAATTGTGTAACAAATTGCAACATCTCTGTACATAGTCTGTATTTCTCCTATTTTTTTTACATGTAGGACTTAGATCTGTAACACTGTGTTTGGAAAGTACAACCAGGGTGAACCCTTAAAGGTGGGGATCTTTAAGGCCAGCTTCATCAACATGTGAGGTTACTGGCAAGTAACCAGAAAAACACAAAGGGCCTGCATGTGCAATCTGTTCCTTTGTGTTAGTTTATTGACGGCTGAGATGAATGTGTGTTCAAGATGCACAGTAGTTTCATTTCAGTCATTGGCTTACAAGTATCTGGGCTACCAGAATGGTCACAGCTGTAGCTACTGTACAAAATAAAAACCTCTGCTCATACATTTATCACAGAAAGTGATATCACATCATACCTATGTGAGGATCATGTGAACAGAGGTACAACTTCTTGTGAAGATGAATTTGGGTAACTCAAATTGCAAATAATTAGTATGTATTTATACATAAAACGGGATTCTTGATTGGTCAGTATCATTACAAGCAAAGTCAGCATTTTGCTTGGGCAAGCTCTACACAGAATTTTAACTCCAGGGTGGATAAGTCGTAATTACTTCTGCAGGTCTTTGGATTGGTTTTTGTTTTCATTTGGTTTTACTTCATAAATATCAATTGAATGATACATCTGTCAGAGCAAAATTCCCTGCTTATGCTGGGCTATCAAACAAGTGGCTTCAGACTGAAACACTCAACATCTGGTAACATAACAGATTAGTGTAAACAGGGTCAATACGTAGGAACTTGCTTGAAGAGGACAACATTAATCTAAGTGTTATGAGTTAACATTGCTTGCAAAGAGTTTTTCCTAATATTTACTGGTTTTACCGTCTGTACTCTCAAGACCATTTGCTTAATCTTGATAAAAACTCAATTTATTTCTGTTGTGTGTATCTACTGTGGGTGGCCATGCTTGATTAAGCTGCCTGATTTTTCTTTTTTTCTTTTTTTTTTTTTAATCCTCACATGAACAATCCTGTTGATTTTGAGAGGCGTTGTTACTTTTCATGTAATTGGGACTATATCACTGAGTGTTGATATCAGTGCAATATTTTCTATTGTACACTTATTAAACTTCTATTGTATTCTTTGTTGGCATGCAATGTGGCAGATTTGAAACATCAGTTTGTTTACGTTTAGACAGAATATTAAGTAATTGCCACAGGCTGATAACTATAATTTGAATAATGAAACATTCATTCTTCTGGTTCTTAACTATAAATCTAATTAATGGAGTATTTCTAGGTTGCATTCATTTCAGGAGGACATAGTAAATATGATGGCCCATAATTACTTTTACAATCATATAAAAAACACAAAATGTTAACATTACTGTATGTATGATATTTTATTCTAGAACTGTTCTATTTGTAAATTGTACTTTAAAAGCATTGTATCCCAAGATCTCATTACTAACAATAATACAAGGCTTACAGAAAGTGAAAGCTACAACAAATAAGCTCTAAGTAAGTGTTACTAGAAATTGGTAAATACTTTTAAGTGCTGCCTTTTATTCAAAGTATCATTAATATATTTTTTAAGTAAATAACTGAGTTACAAACTTCTCTGTTACAAAATGTATCAACAGTTACCATAAAGTCCAAAGTTTTGTTTATTTTTATACAGGAAATGTACATAATTTACTAGCTGAAAACCGTATTTTATATGGCATTTCAGTGCTGCTATCTTCCAAGATTAAAGGGGATGATAGTATACATGTGGTTTTATGCATGTACACGTTTTGTAAAACTTTTACACTTAGTTTATGTGAATACTTTGTGTGTAAAATGGTTTATATAGGTTCATTATGGATGTATTTCTATAGTTCTTAATGTGTTTGTGTTTTAAATGTATCTTCAATATATGTAACGCTGAATATGGCCTTACACTGTTAAAACAGTTAACATTTGAAAAAACACCCATGGTGTTCTGTATGGGATAGTTTACTCACTGCATGCACTATAATAATCTGTTCTACTATGTGAATCCCAGTAGACAAATGACAGAGTCCTATTGTCTAGGTATTAATTGTGAACATACAAAATACCTTTAATGGAAAACAGAGAGATAGTTTTCTTATTATCTAGAGCATCCTTAAATAATCATGGGTTATATATTTAGCAGATATATTACAAGAAATGATCAGCTGTTGATGAATGCATTGCTGAAAGAAATAGCTATACAATAGTTTCGCTGGGTCATGTCAGACTGATAAATAAGAGGTTAGGTGAAACATGGCCCTACCAAGCAAGAGATACTATCTCACACTGTTATCCTTGTGGCCACCGATGCACCTGCCTAGCTCTCACGATGCACTGCATGTGTTGTTGCTGTGAGCAAGGGTTCTCAGTAAGCCTATTTTACTCTCTCTGTGAAGCAGAGGGGCTGCCTTCTACCCAGGAGGGCTGTGGCTATTGCAGCGAATACTGCATTCAGAAGCAGTGGCAGGAGAAAACAGCAACGGGTGAACTTACCAGCACATAAAACACCAGGATGATTACTGTTCTCTCATCTTGATGTTGTATTTGAGCAGGAGTAGGATGCTGCCTCCCATTTTGCTATTATAGGGGAGAAGTAAAGCTGAGCTGCAGAATGAATTAGGAGCTAACACCATGATTACTCTTAGCTGTTAGCACAAGTTGTAGGAGGGGAAAAAAAAAACAGGAAAAAGTAAAAAAGAAAAAAAAATGAATGCTGCCTAGGGAATACGGTGGAATTTAGAACAGATACCGTTGCGGACCAACAGCATGCATGATTGCACTTGAGTTCAATCACTGAGAAGCAGCCTCATGCTGTATTGTACCGGTTTTAAGGCTGGAGGAAGAACTGCAAAATAATAATGGAGTTGTGTACAGTATTTCTGCATAAATGGAAAATAATATAAAGATGGTGGTATGTAATTTGTATTTTATTTTTAAGAAGAATTTAATCCAGGTATGTATCTTCTTTGTATTTCTGTATCTAGTCTACATAGATTTTCCTCTTTCCTTTGTTTCCTTTCTTTATTTTCATTCTCAATGTACCTCCCACTGTTCCAGCTAATGCAATGCATTGATTTGTAACTGATTTGCTTTCTAATGCTATAATGTTGATGAAACTGTCTGGGCTTGTGGACTTAAGAATCAACGCTTCATTAAAAAGTGGGGGGGTTATTTTGTAATGTTGGCAAGTTCAGTAAGACAATACGGTATTTGATTTCTATAATGAGTTGGAACATTTTAATTGGTATAAAAAGATAAATAAGTATATGAATACATGGTGAAAATACAGTATGGTTTGCTTATATCTGACAGTACTTTTTTCCTAGTTCATGATGGGATTAGTGATAAATTGAGCATAACAGATGCTTATGTATTTCTGGGTCTTGATTAATCTTCAAGATGAACACCCTGCAGCCTTCTTTTGAAGAGGCAGCTTGCTTATAATACACACTTGGTTCTGTTCCATGGATAAACCTATGTGTTGGAATACCCTCTCTCCTGTACCTCCCCCATTCCACAACCTTAAAAAAAAAACCATAGCTATTTAATACTTTTTCGTCTATGCTTTTACGTTCAGGAAGGTAGCATTAGTATTTTGCCTTCTGTAATTCCAGAGGCCGAGTAATAGTAGCTGAAACTGATTTCTTGCTATTAGATTGATGCTATATTTTGCTTTAAGAGGGAGAATTGTGCGGATATGAAAATCTGCCTGTGTTCATTAACCCCTAACTTCCTTCAGTCACCTGGGTCCTATTGCATTTTTTGTCGTATTTTTTATATTTTATTTCAGCAGACTACTGATTGTATATAATAACTGAACTAGAACATAAAGCTATGTGCCCTTAAACAGTTGTCTTATGATAGGCATGTCTAGTAAAAATGTATTTAAAACATTTAAGGCATTACAAGTCATACTTATCTGATTGTTCAGTAGTCCAGAAATCTCTGAAAACATTCTGTTGCATTTCTAATTTGAGTGAAGACCAGTTTTAAGTAAGATTTTTTTTTTTTTATAACATGTTGGTATGAAAGGGGTTAATATCTGTGCCAGCATCCAATACTGATGTTAACTCTTGGCTGACAGGAATGCTTGTGCCTTAAAAGCATTCATTGGTGTGATGTTATTTAGCTGCTTTCTAATCTGAAAATAAACTCTGATCATAAAGTTATTTTTCAGAGGAGGTGATACAATGCTTGTTTTCTGAATGAAGCATCTGTGATTATATAAAATAGATGCCTTTACTGAGTGTAATACACAACTATGATTTGGCAATTGAAAATGTAAGGTTACTTGACACATTTGAGTGTTCAAAAAATCAGTGCTAATTCTTACTGTATAAATCAACATACTGAGAAAAGTATTGAGAAGATGCTGTTGAGTCTAAAAGCATTAAGAGTGAAAAGTAGTATTTAAAGTTAAAACATCTTTTGTTAATCATAAATTAGTTTTGTAATGGATATGATAGAAGTTTTGGTTAGCTGTCTTCTCAAAGACATTTCATATAGAAAGAAGTTATGATGCAAGATAAATGATGGGGTTTTTCAGTGGAATTTACACAACCTGAAGAGAGTTGTATAAAGGTTTACTGTCACTATACCATTTACTTGATCCTGCAGTGATGTCAGCACAATGTTATCATAATGACTATATATTGCTGTGGAAACACTTAGAAAATCCCAAGTGAAGTACTGTAATTCCAGAATATTATGAAGAAGGAGAAGACTGATAGCTCAGAGTATCTCCTAATTCATTAAAGCATCAAGGAGGACTGAAAATTCTGAATTTTATTTTAACTACAGTGTTGTGAAAACCTAGGAAGAATGAAGTAGTATATTAGAGTCTGCCTTGCGAGACTATTAGAGTGAAACAGAAGCTCTGAAGCATAAAAATTCTTTGGCACCTAAGAAGGTTCTTGTATAGTTTGTGTTTTTTTCATCTTATCTGTGTCATTTAATTGGGTTGATAGCTCTAAAGCAGAAATTCTTACTTTGAGGTGGGGAGCTAAGTATCACTCCATAGTTGTCCGTATATTGAAATGAAGAAAGCAGAGAATTTCTTCTTATAACATTTTTGCAGAAAAAATTACATTATGTTTAATACTTACCATTCTTATCAATGAATGTCATTTCTGGTGTTTAGCAAGCATGGCTTCTATCTGTGTGTGCCTACTCATCCTAGTGTACGTTGTTGTCAAAAGTAGTAGTGGTTTGTGCTTGTGGCATTTTTCAAATGTAAATGTCACTGATGTTTGCTACCATTTATTGAATGAAAGACCTCTTTATCAAAACCTGGCCATTTCATACTTTCCTGTTCTAAGAATTTAATGGAATTTTTAGTTAATTACTTTTTAGTAAAACATTTTAAACCTTTTTGTGGGGGAAGGATGGAATCCAGAGGGTTTACAAGTAACATTTTGCCCATTTAAAGTTGTTCCCTTAACCTAAACATTTCACAGAGAGTTTTTGTAAGTAATGAAAAAAATCCCGCCCCCTCCCCCCAATTAAAACAAATGGACAAAAAAAATCACAGCTCTCTAAAATAATCTGTGTTATAGAGTGATATAGTGCACCCATGGTTGCAGACTCCATGGCGGTCTCTGTCTAAAAGAGATCTAATTCAGGACAGAGAATTGCTCGTCCCAAGGCTCAGGCCAGTATAGTTAGAGGATTACAAATCTATACCTGGAAGAAAATTAAGGGACTTTTTTTTTTAATATTTTCTGATGGAATTATTATAGAGATTGTTTAAAGTTAATGAAAAGTCTGAAAAGTTAGTATTATATCAGACTTTGGACATACACTCAGTATACTGTAAATACATCCTCTGCATGTGTGCTTTGCTTCACTTGAGTTCTCAGGGTATAATGCTCTAAAGAAAACTCCTAATTAAAAACACAGAGTTAAGGACAGAACTGAGATTTGGTCAAATGCATGTTGATGCTTTCTGTTTTTTAAAGTAATTAAACAGGTTCTGATTATCCTGTACTCTATACGGTAAATCTTTTGTGTATTTGTGGTAATCAGACATAATAGCACGCATGTAATGGTCTAATTCATACTTAAAAGCTAATATGCCTGGTACTGACTTAGTAATACAATTATCCCTGTGTTGTCAACAAATGACTTTTCCCTTTCCAGGTTTTCCATTAAGTTTTCTATTAAGTGGAATTGTCTCTAAATCTTGGCAGCTTTTGAAGTGAGAGGATTGACTAAAAATAAGTTTATGTAGGACAGCATGCATCTTATATACAGCTGTAAAAGGGGTGAAAAGGACTCTGATTCACTACTGCTGCCTTCTTTATATGCTACAGTCTCTCTTTTTTTTTCTTCTTTTCATTTGAGAAGTTGAGGTAAAAACTAGAAACATTAAAGAAAAGAGGTTAATCTGTTTAGCTAAATAATATTGAAGCTGTGTTCCAAATCATCTGCAGTCTCTTAACCCTTGTATGCATTAATATATTCAAACTACACTATATTAAGCTATCTACTGCTCTCCAAATAGAGCACATTTTAACTTCAAGATTCCGTTCAATAGCTTTTTACATTTAAATATTGATCTACTGTATTTGGCAAATCTCTTCCTTTTGTTTTTAGTTCTAGTCAAGACCATTGTCCTTTAAGGACATCTGCTTCAAATGTAATTTTTGTATCTGTAATATAAATACCATCCTATGCAATTGTTTATAAAGAAATAGTGTTTTAAATGTCTTTAACAATTTTATTAGTAGTTCATAAATAATTGTTTGCCAACTTGAGCCTCACAGCTGCTGTAACAAGACTTCTCAGAGTAATTGAGGAAAAAAACCATCTTCGACTCTGCAAAAGAAGTCTCTTTTCCCATAGTGGTCACAGCAGTAGGGGAGCAGTGAAGATGACTTTTTCTCTCCACAATAATTATTTGTCCTAGCTAGCTGGGAATTTACATTTTCTTCTAAACTGTCCTGAAGACAATATGCTTCTATGTATTATAAAGGGGTTTAATTGCAAATAACTCATAAACCACTGAGTTAATTCACTAATATAACAGTTTCAGACACTGTTCTAAATTGCAATGAGCCAAAGTCAGTTTTGAGCATGTGCTACTTGCATCTGTTGTTATACTTAAACTTGATTAAGTTGCATGCTGAAAGAACAGATAAGTCAAGTAACAGCTGTGAATGACTAGTCTTGCAGTATGACTGTTAAATATTTAGATTGGATTCAATAATGTACTTGAGCATACGTGCAAGCTCTTCAGGGCAGCAGTAGGTCTTGTGGATTAAAAAATAAGCATATTGTAGTCTCTTCAGACTGGGGTTTGAAACAGCAATTTGGTCATAAGTTGTATTGGTAATATTCCCCATAAATAGAAAGGCAGTATGTTTAATGGCAGTTAAATACATTAATAGCATTATCTTTGAAGAAATATCATCAGATAGATGAGCAGATATAGTGAGCTTTCCAAATTATATTGACAGACAATAGGAATAGTTTTCTAGCCAAAAGGAGAGAGTGTTGATAGTGCTCCTTGCTCTAGTGGGAATGTTGGAGAGGGTGATAGGCCAGGGCAAAACTCTGCTCATGAAAACCTGAGAAATTCCTGGAACAAGAAGTAATTATCCAAAAGAGAAATCAGAACTACTTTCTTGCTGTTGTCCTTCCTTGTCTTTGTCAGGGTCTGCAGGCAAGTCATCTATGTAGTATGTGCAGTGTTAAGATGAGGATCACTTTACCTTGAGAGACTCGCCAATAACACAGATCAAAAATGTCAGTGTTGAAGAAGATAAGGAGAATTTAAGAAAAATATAGAGGAGCAGGTAATTGTTCCAAATTAAGTCATTCTGAATTAGGTCATCTGAGATGATTGTCAGTATGATGCTACTGTTATAGTAGACTAATGGAGCAATCTGGAGCATACATAATTATGTTTGGCTAAGGAAAGGTAGGTAGCATTGGCTTTGCCCAACAGACTTAACACTGATGGTAAGTCCAGTTATGTCAGAATAACCTTATTGCCAGGCAACCATAAGACTCATCAAAGACCGTACTTGAGAAATCTGGAATTCTGATTATTGTGTTATTGATTCCTTATGTTATTCTTTTATTGATTCCTTATGTTCTTAATAGTAAGAGAACCTTTCTTAGCCTCAGTTCCTGGGGCTGCAAAGTGGATTGTTTACATTATGTTTGTCATGTGTGATTAATTCATTTCTGTGAGGCATTTTACATATCACAAATGTTGCTGCCTATAGGCAGTAGTGACTACTTTTGCAGTACTGCAGCATGGTATTGCTGCAGAAAGACTTTTTGGGTTTATTTTGGTGTTGTGAACATGAACTGCTGCATGCCTTTTTTTAAAGAGGGGAAACTGCACTTTAGCTTCATCTTCTTCCCTGGACCCTTCCAATACACACAGGCCCCTTGTAGTTGATTAATAGTGTAAAGGTTAAGCAGGGCTATGGTTCTGCCTCTTTCTTGCTTTTTTGAGGGAACAGTCTACATCCACATAGCTACCTCTGAATGGAGAAGGCTGCTGCTCTATAGCTTTGTTTACTGGGAAGATCAGCAGTGATCTAGCTATTCTTTTTAAATACTGAAGTTATTTTTTTAAGATTATTCAATTTTCTTTATAAAAATAGAGGGACGGAATTGATAAAATGAAAAAAGTCTGGGAATCTGAGGATCTGTTTTTCAGACATGTAACTAAAATATACTGCTTGCGTTATTTAAAAAGCTATGATTCTTAACCCTGCCCACTCCACCCACCTTCTACCTGACAAGTTAGTTTTAGACTTGGGAATAAGATCATTTATACCTGATGCTTCCAACTGACAAGTTTTCTTTTGACAATGCTTTGTCATCAACAGTATTCTTTAAATCAATCCAAATTACCTGTTCACCAGCAAGTTGATTGACAGAAGTTTATGTTCAGACTTGCAATGGGTAAAAAGTTGAAGGAAGTGTCATTGTGTCGTTTCTTTATGGAAGGAACCCATTAACCACGTATTTCTTATCTCACAATCCATAACACTTGCCAGTTTCCTTCTCTATAACCATCTAGCACTAAGCCTGTTACTGCTGTAACCTTTCATCTTCATTCCTTATGCTTAGAATGGATTAGAATGGGTTAACCCAACTGTGTTTGATTTTATCATATAAGTTGATATAAGTCAATAAGCGAGCAAAGTGAAAATAAAAAGTGGGGTCATGGTGGTTTGTTGGGAGACCTGGATAAATCCAGAAAATCACTGAATGACAATTTGCAACTTATTCAAATAATTGACTTAGTCCTGTGTGCTTCTCAAAAGGCTTTTCCTTATTGCCTAGAGTTTTATTTCACAGAATCATAGAATGGCCTGGGTTGAAAAGGACCTTAAAGATCATCTAGTTTCAACCCCCCTGCTGTGGGCAGGGTTGCCGACCACTAGAGCAGGCTGCCCAGGGCCCCATCCAGCCTGGCCTTGAACCCCTCCAGGGATGGGGCATCCACAGCTTCTCTGGGCAACCTGTTCCTGTGTCTCACCACCCTCTGAGTGAAAAATTTCTGCCTAATACCCAACCTAAATCTCCACTCTCTTAGTTTAAAACCATTCCCCCTTGTCCTGTCACTATCAACACCTGTAAACAGTTGCTCCCCCTTCTGTTTATACGCTCCCTTCAAGTACTGGAAGGCCACAATGAGGTCTCCCTGAAGCCTTCTCTTCTCCAAGCTAAACAAGCCCAGTTTCCTCAACCTTTCTTCACAGGAGAGGTGTTTGGCTATACTGATTTAAAATGGTAAGGAAAACCCAATGCAAATCCTTACAAAAAGAAATGGATGAGAGCTATAACGACTCACACTTGATTCCTCGTGTAGATACACAGTTTTAGGAAATGAGTATTTGACAGAGCAATGGTAGGCTGTACACTGATGAACAGATCATATGACTAATATAGCCGAGATGGAATGGAACTCGCATGAGAGAACATAAATCTGCTCCATTTAGCAGAACTCTGTTTGTAACAGTACAACTTTTAATTTACTATGGTGTTGTCAGAAACTGGGTTTAAATAAATTGAGTACTGAATTTGCAGGTATTTATAGTACTTTCAGTTATCCCTGATAAAAAAGCATTGTGTTAGGCATTGGATAAAACATATATATGGCTGGCTATGAAATCAAGATTCTTCCACAGAGAATTAAACCTTATTTAAAATGAATAGAGATATTCCAGATTCCAATTATAACTTTATTATTTCATGATGTTCTGTAGGCTGAGCCAGTAAACAAGCCTCCTAGCTTGTTTGTGCCTTATTGGTTTGAAGTCTTTTAAATGAGAAAAATGTCCAAGTCATCTTGTGTGAAGTTTGTGCGTGAGGGCACTTAAAAAGCTATGGTTGTGTGGGCAGAGCTAGCAGGCAGTTGCACTTCAAATCTTGTTCAACAAATGGTTACAGACATTCAGTGTGAGAGCTGAATGTTTAACAAGTGTTTCTATGTCTACAAACATGCCTCTGATATTGAAAAGTGTCCCAGGATCGTTCCTTTCTCTACTAATAATATGTGAAAACAAGGCAGCCTTGGCTCTAGTGAGAGCTTTGTAATATTCTGAGAGATGCCGTTTGCATGCCTGGAAAATTGCATGCAGTCTCATTGGGCAATCTATTGCTTCAAAACATTGCTTGCTCTTAATTCACTCTAAATACTCTGACTTCAGGCATAAGCCTGGAAGAAAAAAGAAGTTGTAAGAGCTATGCTGATGCATATATGTTAAAGCGATTCATGTTCCACAAGTATTTCAGCTTTTATAAAATAACAGGCAACAATTTTGGGAAGGATTAAGAATGTTGTCTATTCTTGTTCAGCTCAGTTTCGTGCTGTATCCCAATCTTGTTATAACTGGAAAAGAAATTACTCTGTTTATGTCCTGTGTTCCAGGATTTCAGAAGCTAGCCAAGGTTTTACCAGCTTTGCTTGGGATCTATTCAACATGGTGTGTTTTGCTGCATGATGCAGTGTTTTGTTATGTGTGGATCGGTATTTAGAGTTTATTATTGACCATAACATAATAGTAAGGTCAGTGAAGACAAACTGTAATGAAAAGACCAGATCTTGAGGTGTGTGAGGGGACCATAATGTTTTATACGGTGCCATGCTGTTTGCAGACAAGGAGGACAGTTCATATCCTTTACTCCTCTTAAGATACCACAGAGCAAGTGTTAACCCTTTATATACCCTGTATTTAAATAAACTTCTTCTTTCGCCAAAGAATTTTTAGCTGGTTTAGAAACTGAAATGACCATTTTTAAAACTGCTGCTTTTTTTTTTTTTCTGAGCTGTTTGTCTTGTTTTTATTCTGCGCCTATTAGACTGGGAGGTGAAATGCTGTACAAGAAAGCACATTTATATGTCTAAAATGCATTGACCACATTTCTGTAGAATACAAACTTTTGTTTTATGGAATAGAAACTTCCAGATACCTCATGAAATCTTTTCTTACTCTTTCATATTTTAGATCAAATTGCTTTCCTGTTGTAATGGCACGTGGTTTTGTCCTGAGACTTTTAAATAATATTTGTTTTCCCCTCTTGTTTTGTGCAGGGTTGGGTTTGTTATCTTTCTTTCTATGACCAGAACAATGTAAAACTTAGTAATCTGGATAAGAATGTTCCATCAGTTGTCATTATGATTTTCTGTTATTTTTTTTTTTTAAAAAAGAAGAGAAATCAAGGAGGCATGCCCACTTTAAGTCCCAGCTTACCATAACATGTTAAAAGTCTGGTATAGAAAGAAAGCATCTGTTTCTCAAACCATAGTCATGTGCATTATACAAACTCAGGATAGAACAATGGATACTATACTGATTTGTTGCACAGTATCCTACCTTGGTCAAAAAATGAACCAAGAGAGACCTCTCTACTTCTGTTTTTATTAGCTAGTAACAACTTGTTCCCCTGTTGATTTTTTGACCACTGCTGTATATCATATGGATCTAAATTGAAATGTTGTTACTCTGAAAGAAAGCAGACAGCATTAATACCAGATATACCATCTAAAGTCAGAATTAAACCAGACAAAGAAGCCTGTAAATAAGTATAGATTACTAATTTATGTTAAAAATATTTGCCTGGAACTGCTTTCAGCTTCAATTGTTCATGAAAAATTCTATTCAGACAATTATGGGGAAAGTATAAATAAATACTTAACTGCTCTGTTTCCATTGTAATCCAGTTAAAACCACATCGGGATTATTGAATGATAAGTTTGTCAGCCATTGTAATGTTATTCCCTCCTTTTTAGACACTTCAAGAAACCTTGTGCAACAGAGTGAGATTTTGCAAGACGTACAAAACCTCTTCAGGATTTGGTTTTGAACAAGCAGATGTGTGATTTCTTTTTTTTCTGTCTAACGATACCAGAGCATCAGTAGTTTATATGTCTGTAGCCTCTGTTGATGAAATATTTGCTGATGATTCTGTTGGAGATACAAATACTCGTCTGGATCAAAAATTGTGTTTTGTGGCAACAGCTTAGTATAAATTGCACTTCATGGTTTCTGCCCTCCTAAAGAGACTGATCTCATCTTACATATATAAGATTTGCAAAGGAATGTTTACAAAGAAATCGGGAAATAGTACAAAAAGGAAAGAGAGTTGCCAGAGCAAAAAGGAACAAGACTTAACTCAGATTGGACAAACAAAAAATCCAAAATTTTCTAATACTTTAAAAAGCACGGTTAAAAAGATTACCAAGTGTCCATCTGCTCGCAATTTATCAACTGAAGAAGAGGAAAGTAACAGAGAATTTTCACTTTCTCCAACATTCAGTTACAGAGTTGCTATTGCCAATGGACTGCAAAAGCATATTTTTGTAACAAACAATAATAATGAAGATATAGTTCAAGATCTGTCTTCAAATGATAGTTCATATTCTGAGTCACTAAGTGAAGTAAAAAGTAATAGCAAGAAAAACGAGTATTTGTCACACACAATGCCTGTGAGACGCAACAGAAAAAGCTTAAGCAGCCTTGCACCATCTGAAGGAAGTTCTGATGGAGAACGCACTTTACACACGCTGAAGCTGGGAGCTTTACGAAAACTAAGGAAATGGAAGAAGAGCCAAGAATGTGTCTCATCGGACTCAGAATTAAGTACATGGAAGAAAACATGGGGCTTAAGAAGTAAATCTCTAGATAGAACAGGCCGTCACCAAAAATCAAGTACTCTTGAACCTGGCTTTAGTTCCACAGGTTGTATTAGTCAAACCCATGATGTTATGGAAATGATCTTTAAAGAGCTTCAGGGGATAAGTCAAATTGAATCAGAACTCTCTGAATTAAGAGGGCATGTTAATGCTCTGAAACAATCAATTGATGAAATTTCTAGTAGCGTAGAAGTTGTACAAAATGAAATTGAACAATTGCGAACTGGATTTGTACAGTCCAGAAGAGAAACTCGGGACATACACGACTACATTAAGCAGATAGGCCATCCAGGAAACAAAGCAAGTCTTAGGTTTCTAAATGTGCCTGAAGAGAGGCTTGAAAATACTGGAAGTGTAGTTTACAAAATATTAATAGATAAAATGGGGTTCTCAGAGGCACAAAGCACTATTAAAATTGAGTTTGCCCAAAGATTGGGGCAGCAAAGAGACTGCCCAAATGCAAAACCAAGACCCATTCTTGTTTACTTTGAGTCATCACAACAGAGAGATTTGATTTTAAAAAAGTCTTATAAACTGAAGGGAACTGGTATTGGAATTTCTACAGATATATTTTCCCATGACATAAAAGACAAAAAAGAAAGAGGACTAGCTTCTTCTCAGACATATGAGAGTATGGATATGAAGCTTGTAGGTGTGGACACAAAAAATAAAATGCATGACTGGGAGTCACCTGACAGTGATAGAGACTTGGAATCAGATATAAACAAGAACAGTTATGCAAAGGTATCTAAATCAGCGCTTCAAATAAAAACAGGCACTACGAAGGGGAGTACTGAGTCCCCAAATACTAAAGACTTTAATAGAACTGACAATAGCACCTTTTCAAATAGAAGACATTATGGCAATCAGTCACCAGAATTTGACAGCATGGAAAAACAATCAAAGACCTATTATTCAGACATGACTCCCCTATGGCATTTACAGAATGACTTTGCAACACCAAAACTTAGCCGTTCAGAGTCAGATTTCTCAAAATTATGTCAGTCTTACTCTGAGGATTTTTCAGAAAATCAGTATTTTAACAGAACAAATGGCAGTTCACTATTGTCTTCCTCCGATCGAGAACTTTGGCAGCGAAGGCAAGATGATTCTGCAAACTGGTACAGCAGTTCCCAGGAACAGACTTTTGTCCAGGATATGCAACAGTATCCAGACCAAAATGAAGTAGAGAACACAGAAACTGTTGACAGTGGAGTAAGCAATGGAATGATATGTGTATCTGGAGACAGAAGCCACTATAGCGACTCTCAGCTTTCTTTGCATGATGATCTTTCCCCATGGAAAGACTGGAATCAGCTGGAACAACAGGCAGATTTGGGCCTAGACTCATCCACACAGGAAGTTTTCATGTATGATATGAGCAGCCCTTCAGATCAACAGACAGACTTTGGAAAGTGCCAAAGTTCTGATCTCCAGTATGATACTGAAAGCTATGATTTTACCCTAGATGGTACTTCTCCATCATGTGGAGGCCTTGATAGCGAATCACAAAGTCAGTGGACTGGTCAATATGATGATTATCAAGAAACAAATTCTATCTCCCCTTATAAGAATCAAAACAGATTGCCTATGATGTACCGAAGTCAGAGTGAACTACCAAGCGATGATTCAGAGGAAACAGCCCCTAAATCGTGGCATAGCCGATTAAGCATAGATCTTTCTGATAAGACTTTCAGCTTTCCTAAGTTTGGATCTACACTTCAGCGTGCCAAGTCAGCTTTAGAAGTAGTCTGGAATAAAAGTACACAAAGTTTAAGTGGGTATGAAGACAGTGGATCATCTTTCATGGGAAGGTTTAGAACTTTATCTCAGTCTACTGCAAATGAATCAAGTACAACACTTGATTCTGATGTTTATGCTGAGCCTTATTGCTACAAAGCAGAGTATGAGGAAGACTTAATTGAACCATCTGGGGAGAATGAAACAGACTATGTAGAAGTAATGGAACAAGTCCTTGCTAAACTAGAAAATAGAACTAATAGTAGTGAAACTAGTGAGCAGGTCCAAGAATATGAACTGGGGCAGCCTTCATATGAAACTACGTATGCAGTACTACCAGAGGAGCAATACTACATGCAGTCTGACAGCGTGGTTACTGAAGAGATATTGGAAGTTGAAAGTGACACAGCTGCTGACATAGAAGTAAGGGAAGATGAAAATCAAAATGTCCCAGAAATGCTTACTGAAACTCCAAAGAAAAAAAGAATACGACCATCATTTAAAGAAGCTGCTTTAAAAGCGTACAAGAAACAAATGAATGATTTGGAAGAGAAGATCCTTGCTGGAGGTAATAGTATTTTAATATTGTCTCTTAAGTAAAATGTTTTTCTTACTAGAGTTGGACATTAATTTTTGTATGATACATGATTCTGCTTCCATTGAATTTGGTAACAAAAATTCTGCTTTTGTCTAGTTTTGTTCATAGTTTCATGGAAGTCAAAAAGGTAAAATTTTGCAAGATTTTTTGGAAGGTTTTCTGAGTACATTTAGTCAAACATGCTAAACATACAATTATTGCTTTGAATTTCTGTAACTTGAAGATTAAATTTCACAAGACTTAAATACTACAAAAAGAACTAAACAGTACACTGCTTTTCTTAAAGCTTTATACATGGTTCAAAGGAGTAATCCAGAGTGTTCAGATATTACAGTGCTTTCCTTTAACAGTTTTCAAGGCATGGTTGGTTCTATAGTCATCCTGATGAGCAGTGTTCTGCATCCTGTATGCAACCTATAGCTTGTTATGTACTTGTGAGAGTGCAGGTCTAAACTGATTTTAAATCTGTCCTTAGTTGTGTTCCTAGTAAGCCATAAAATAAGTAGTCAGTACCCACACAAGGGAAGAGTGTGTGGGAAAAAGAGAAGTGTAGCATCCGTGTCTGAAGAGGTGGTAGAAACGTAATGCACAGAGGATGTTGACAGATTTATTAATGATCTTTATCTTCTTTGTTAGCAGACTTCAAAGCAGATAGTCATATACATAACTTTAGTAGCTCTAATAATACATAAATGTGGAAATTTTCAATATTAACATACACTGTAAGGTTAACATTATAATATTGCATGTGTATTTAATTGGGAGCGCATAATTACTGTAGCTAGCCAGATGGTAATTGTCACCTTGACTGAATCTTTGCTTTTTTTGTCTCCCTTGAAAAAAAAAGTCATCTGATACATTAATTTTTGAAATGAAGAATTGTGCCTTTAGCCAAAGACTGCATTTAGTAATAAAGAGCATCCATTTCTTTTGTACGTGGACAACTACTTTTACAATAAACATATAGTCAAGTTGAAAGTATGTTACAGAAGCAATTAAGTATTGCTAATTTGAAAATTTCTTTTAAAGTCTTTTAACATTCAGATAAGGACACTAGATTGTGGATTTGTATTTTGCAGATATTTTTCTACAGTACTGTGTTAGACACTAGATGGTGTATGTATGAAAAGAAAGCTAGCATATTCTCATGACTTTTTCATGATTTATGAGGCTTGGGGGGTGGGGACCACAGTCATTTTACCTAGTCATTGTTGTACAAAAGGAATACAAAGGTCTGACTGAGGACCTAATTAAAAAAAGCACACTGGGAAGATCCCAGATAGTGAAACCCAAATTGGATCTACTCTTTGAAGTCTGTATGTTTGTATACGTTATTAGATATTATTGGCTGTTACAAAATTAGAACTAACTTTGATGTTACATCTCTTGTGATCAGGTCTACAAATTAAATGTATTTGTTCTTCCTTTAACTCAGCAGGCGAAAGCCATCTTTCAGGCTCTTAGTCTATTGACATTTTTTTCTTCTGAATTACTGAAACATTTCTTGTACTATATTTACAAAGAAGCAAACTTACCCCAAGGCCAGTTTATGAAAATATGTTGTAGGGTGTAGTCTACGGGGCATAAAGTGTCTGCATGGTTATAAGATGTCATACTAGGACCTCCATTTTTTTTTTTCCCTACTGAAATAAAGGAGAAAGGAATATGGCAAGAGGTTAAAGGGAATTTTCAGATGAACTGCTACAACGTCACTCCCTCCAGTCTTCACTTGGTATATTCTAGCTTTCTTTTTCCCTAGTGGCTTCTTTCATTGCATCCCTATCTTCTTGTCTTTTGCAGCTGCCTTAGAATAAGGATCATTCTCTCTCCTGGTATAACTATCACTCTGGATAAGCTTCCAGAGTTGCATGCACTCTTCCGAGTTGCTTTTAATGATAACATGAAGTCTTTCTATGAATGGTAGTTTACGAGCAATAGCTTCTTGATCTAGTTGATCACTGGTCAGATTTTAAAAAGCCTTTGGTCTGAATTTTCTGCCACGTAGTAACCTATAGATTGATTGTGGTGTCAAGATGGCTGAACTCATCTATACATACATACAGTGGCAAGTCAGATTACAGGGGCGAGGAACAGGAGTTGCTTCTTTGACATGTGGATGAAAGTAGGTTTTCTGTTGTTTTACAGATGTTAGTCTGTTTCTGTAGTATAAATGTATTACATATAGTGGTGTCTGACTGAAGAACAGAACACAGAGATCAGTATCAATACAGCCTCATTTTGTCTACGCCTGAAGGAGGAAATGCGGTGCTAACATTTGAAAACAAAGAAACCAGTAACATATAACTGCACTCCTCTTGCCATGTGGTCATTTGGTTACACGTGATCCTGGTTTTGTCTGGGACAGAGTTAACTCTCTTCACAGCAGATAAAAAAAGCTGTCATCAAAATAATATTACAAATGCATATTTCAAGCTCTGTTCAAACTAGGCTCTCTTGAAAGACAAGTATATTTTCTTATTTTTGACAGTTTTTCTAGCCTTTTTGTAATAACTATTTGCTGGAACTGTCTGAGTCAGCTGTATTTTCCCAGAGCATATAGGCTTTAGAAGTTAATCTAATCTTGTCTTGTGGCCCTCAGGATTTTGTTTCCCTTATGTCTTACCTCCATCATGTTTGTTTTTAACACACTTGTATAGATACACAGTTAATAACTATAGTTACTAGTAACTAATAACTATAGTCAATAATATTGTACCAATTTTGTTATGTAAATACAAATTTTAGATTTGGACTTGAAAAAAATCAGTACTGTGGCTCAGATGAAGATCTATCGATCTGGTTTTGTTTAGTAAATGAATCAGTCATTTTATAGCCATTCAGGTGGAAACAGGATAAATAAAACCATTACCTTGGTCATGGCAACTGCATATCGTTTGGTGGTGACTGTAGGGGGGAAATAAGAAGCCTGTTAGAAGATAAATTACTTTTTAATGTTACAGAGTTCTCCTACACTCAATCTACACTAGCTGTGTTGGGAAGTGGGCTTTGAGAAAGGACCATTGTTTGTAGGAAGAGAAGTGAAAATCAAATGCATATTACATCTTATTAATTATCATTAATTGCTTGAGGTAAATATATTGACTGATTAAAATATTGTGGATTGTGTTTGGGTTTGTGTTTTGTTTTTCTTTTCCGTAAAAATAAAGTTGCTTCTCAGACTGCTGATGCAGACTGAGTAAGGGAAATTTATCTGTTCAGATGGCAGAGTTCTAGTTTAGTGTATAAAACACTACAGCAATTAATAAAAATAGAACATATATTTGCATGTATTATGCCAAAATGAGCTTCTAATTCCTTCACTGAACAGTAGTAACAGCCAATGTTCGTAATATAGTATATAAGAGGTTGTCAATAGTGGTCATCTTTTCCCATTTTTAATTAGTCTGCCATTGTCATAACAAAAGTACCATCTTGTCTTCTTGTGGGAATTCTTTGAAATCTGTAAGGCCCCTCTGCTGTCATTACCACCTCTTCCAAGTATTTTGTTGTTAAAAATTTAAATAGAAACTTAAGCTTGTAATTATCCTTTAGTGAACAGTGGTCATGGCTCTATTGAAGACTTAGGCATAATAAAATCTAAACAAGCTGTCTTGAACTAATGCAAGTTTAAGTTGATCCAGTTTTGACACATTATATGGCTTTAGGTGTACTTCACTGTGAACACTCACCAGAATCCCCCACTGAAAGGCTTGAAGCAAAGTTGTGGCCACGCTTTAAGTGTCCTTTGAGTTCAGCATCAGTTTGTACAAAATAATGAAACTTTTTTTTTGTATGTGGTCTTCTTGAGATTCTTTTCCTTCACTGAGCCCAATGGCATTTCTTATCTTTTTAATATCAAGCACAGTCTAATGGTAAAAAAAACCCAAAGAAGTTAATAAATGAGTATACTACGATTAGTCTTTGCATAATTGTGAAAGAATAGCCCAGACAGCTTAGTTGATGAAAGTTAACAGCAGAGTCACAAAGTTTGCCATTCTGTTTCTAAATATTGAAACCATGGTATTCAGTGATACAAGGTTTTGTTTGTTTTCTACCGTAGCACTAATAGTTGTTTTTTTTAACATGCAGTAACTAAAGACTTCATTAATATAAGGGCTGATTGTGTGTGCTGTGTAGCTGATATAGTTGATCTGCAATGTTTAAAAAACCAAATATGTATTCAACTAATGTATGAGGTATAAAGAGCTGGATTTGGGCACAATACTTTTCAGCAGAACTTGATTTTGCTCTTCTCTTCATATGTAAATAATGTGAACAGGTAGATTACAGAGACTCTTCACCAGTGTAAATTTTTTCCATATTCACCTCAGAAGACTGTAATGATGAAACAGATGTATTGTGTAAACAGGCTGGGGAAGAAATAGATACCCTTGCTATACAGTTGAATAGGTGTGTAATACTGAGGAAAGAAGATTTATTGCAAGTTAAGAAATCAATTTTGGTGCTGTATTAGGGATGGTAATGAACTACAGAACTTAATAATACAGCTTTTCCAGCTGTCTTTTTTTTTTTTCTTTCCTAAATTCATGTTTGTGCCTGCTTTTTGGTCAGGTAAACAAAATTATGGGTATCTAACTTTTTTTGGAGGGGGTAAGAAGCTGAAGTGGGGGGGAACTAAATATATTTTCAGATGATGTAAGGTAGGAGTTGATAAATACAATATATTCCTGCACTCAACTTGCTTAGCTAAAATTCTAGAAAATCCTTTTTCATGTATATATATATCTAATTAAATATACATATATCTAATTAAATATATATATGTGCACTCTGAAAATCTTCCCATAATATTACAGGAAGTAAAACAGTGTTCTAAAGAGTTATGAATTCAGTCAAGATATTGCAGATGAACCAATATATAATTATTTGACTGAGTCTGTCTTGCATATGTTTGCGTTTCATGCACACAAGAGTCTATGCATTGTTTTTTTTCCTTGTCATTGGTTTCACTCTAGTGTCAGGGATAAGTCCTTATATCCTTCTGTTCCAACTTCTGTCCTATCCTTCAATGGAGAAAAAGGATATCATAGTTTTAAGACAGTAAATGCCGGTCTGTTCAGTTTCAGATTAATATAATTGTAGAAAGGTTGCTTTAGAAAAATTATGTGAGGAAGTCAAATCAGTTAATGATAAAGATAAAACATCCATCTTTTGCCTGTGGGGAAAGAGCTAGTAGCTACATTCGCCACCTGCCTTAGAGTTAGGACTTTATGAAAACATGGTCTGCATCAGTTCCTTGCTGCTGCTACATGTTCAGTCCACCAGAAGAGGCATTAGACTAAGGAAAATTATACTGAGAGTAGTGATCATCATCTTAGACTTTTACCGTTCAAATAAAAGCAAACCACTATTAACAAGAAGTTATGTCTTTTTCCAAGATCTGTTAAAAAATAATCCAAGTTTTAGAAACCATAAGTGAAAGAATTTTAAAAATTTTTTAATGTCTTTCAGAAAAGATAGTAGTGTTCTTGAAGCTGATTGTATTTCAAGTCTGTAGTTACAGGTTTCATGTTTATCAGAAAATTTTGATTGTAATACTGCAGCTCTTTGAAAAAAATATATTCCAGAAAACCCCAAACAAACAAAACTAAGCAAACAGCACAAAATTCCTCACATCCTTATCAGTAAGGTTTAGCAGAAATCATCTATATTTTAACTGTATATTCAAAATAAAACACCCCAAACCACTTCTATTTAGAGAATTACTTTTTAAAAAAAATTCATAGAACTGCTAGTTTACTTCGTTAAAGGAAGTTTCCACTACTCCTTACAAGAAAAAGATACTATTTAACACTATTTTCACTGACTTTATGATTAATGTGGATTGATTAATATTGATATAATTTGCCTGCTCTTTTTGTGTTTAAACAGTTTTTAAATAAATTTGCTAGAGCCAAGAGAAAGCCTGAGCATGAACGTTGGTTCCAAGGACTTATTTATACTGGTACTGCTATGGAAATGAACACAAATCAATATTTTATCACCAAAATTAAGAAATATTTTCTATTTTTATTTCTAAAACAGAAGCAGAAATAACACTGCATCATTTCATAATGCAGCTGCGGGATAAAAGGAATCTTGTTAAAGCAACTGGCTGAAAAAAATATCTAGACATGCATTTAAAAAATGTAATGGCTTGGAAAACATGAGTTCATAAATATGCTCAAATCTTCCTCTGATCTATTTGAAGAAGCAGAACATTACAATGAGGTGTGAAACTAAAGTGATTCTCTGTTTTGCTGCCAAAGCAAAATTTTGACTATTTTAATGGGACAGATGCCAGACTTTTTCTTTATGCACATTTTCCAGGTGATCAGTGGAGCACCTACACAATTGTGTCTGCCTGGGACTCTAAATAGGAGGAAATATCTGAAACCTCTCCAGTTACTGCTGATGCAAAATTATCATTGAGACTGATGAAACTTTGTCAACCATGCGATTGGCCTCCTTGATCAGTAGACAGTGTTCCTAAGACAGCTTGCATGATGGGAAGTTTTGTTAAACCTGAAAATAAAGACAGGGTTGATTGATATATAAATAATTCTAGCAAAAACCATAGATGCACACATACAGACTTTTATATTGTTTAATACATACCATTTTTGTAAGGGAGTTTTCTTCTGTACTTGTCTCATGTAAAACTTTTATTTGTTCCACTGAAAATTTTACTGATTTTCAGATTAAAACCTACGTAAAAAGAGGGTTTTCCAGGTAGCCCATATCTTCTAATTGTGTTGCTGATAGAACTCTTTAAAAACATCCTTGATACTATGGTAAATAATGTAGTGTATAAAAAGATACAAGTTAAATAGAAAAAAATGTTGAACACGGAAAATACTGTGATCTGCTTTCACAAAACAAGTAGTGGTAAACAGCAAGCTGCTGACTCGTATGCTAGTAGCTTCTCTGGAGCTGACTACTGAAACTAGGTGTACTTTTTAATGTAACACTGGAATCTCAGACACGTGATGTGGCAAAACATCTTGTTGACTCTGATGCTCCTCTTTGAGAAATGAGGTTTTCTGACCAGTGGCCAAACAGCAGCAAGTGATTTGTCAATGCTATCACAGATTAATGAGCTCTAGGTATCACCAGTGTAATTGCAGCCTCAACAAAGGAATTCTTGTGCATCATCTGCATAGATACCAAAATGGAATGAGAGAGGGATGTGATGAAATTATTGGATGTAAAATAAACAGGGAGAGAAGAGAATGTATAAAGTGGATGAGTAAGAACTAAATCAGTTTTTAATCTTAACCTGCAGGTCTTTCTGTTCCATTTAACACAAACTGGTTGGAGCTGATGTTTCTTTGCATCCATAAGGCAGGGAAGATACTGCAAACATAAGGTAGTGGACAAGGAGACATGCCTTTTCCTATTAACTGTAAAAAGGGGTTGTGGAATTCAGAAGGATTTATGCGTGCCCTATGAGGTGGAAAAAGTCCAATAAAACCAGAAGTCATGCTTTGAATTCCAGTGTACAAGTCTACAACTCTTAACATCTGTGTGTCTCTTTGGTGTTTATGCATAATTATTCCAAAACATTATTACTTTCAAGTAGAGCTGAAACAAGCAATGTGTAATTTGATTTGGTTTGTACCTATAGCATAAAAGCTAACAGTGGGGAAAATAACATTTTTTTTATGTTTTGTTAATGTTAGTCTTTAATGAGAAATTTCGAGACTTTTTTGAGTTGCTTCAGTTAAAAAAAAAGGTAATCGTATTACAGAACAAAATATGCTGAGCATTAGAGTATTTGCTACATGAAAGCTACTTGCATATTTTGTAATTGTAAGTAAGCATACATCTTGCCTTTTTTTGACATCTAATGCATGACTAACATTATTAGCCATGGAGAAAAAAAGAAGTGTTACTCTGTTGTACTCTTTAATGCATTTGAAGTACTGTTACCACCTCCCTCCTTAGTTTTATCTTAATGAGATAAACCACATGCTTTCAGTCTGCACTATAGATTGTTTTGTGAATGTCTTCTTTTTTTCTGGCTTTTGTCACCCTCTTTCTATTCAATTTGTTTACCTTTAGTGTGATTCCAAAATCCTGAAAAACAACTTCAACTGAAGTTAACAGGTGCCCATAGAACTGAGTCATTCCTGTCTCACGTATGACATGTACTAATACTTTCCAGAATTACAGTAGTCTTTTTTGAGCTGATATTAGATCCATGATGCTTTCAAATATGCTATATGTCTTCTACTACTATCTAATTACTTTTTTGCTATTTTTCATTTTTTCTTCCAAACACAGAACTAGTTTTTACTGGAGTAGTGTCGAGGCCTTGAAGTGAATTCAGTAGTGTGAAGAACATTTTTCATTTTAACGCCATCCTTTAAAATACTTGCAACCCATTCCAGACTGGACTCTTCTACAGACTCTGAAATTCTGTTCGTCCAACTTGCCGAGCATGTTAGCTCAAATCGACCTATATGATATTGGTTGATACCCCACATGATACTTCTGCCAAAATAATTACTCCCAGATATCACAATGCAACTGCATGCTATTTTCTACCAATTTCACCTTTAGTGTATTTGTCTTGCTTACACAGGGAATGTAATGAAAAACAATTTTCAAAAGTCATATTAGCATTGTGCTATTTGAAGTATTTTCTTTTTCTCATATCAGTAAAGCCAGTTTGCTTATCAACAGAAGAAAATCTCATTTCTTTGTCTTATCTCAGTAAACAGTGTTGGCTGATGTAATCTCTTTAGTCATATGTGATTATATATTGACACATTTTTTTTCTTCCACTACTGTAAGTCTTGAAATTAGTCTGACATCTAAATTTTTTAGCCTCCTGGTTTGGGTTTTTGGAAGGTAATTTTTAAAGTGTTTTAGACTATTTTAGATAGTTCCTGAAATCTTATCTAGGAGGTGGATACAACTCCACAGGAGAAGAAATAACCTCATACCAACAGCATCTATGAACATCATAGCTTAAGAAATACGTTACTGTTTCTCAGACATTATGTTTTTCTTCTTTGTTCTTGATTCTAGGTGTATATGATGTTTTTGGTCTTTAACAGTAGCTTATATGTATGACTTACGGCTTTGCCACCATTAGCATTTTATTTTACAACAGGAGTACACTTTTGAAGAAAATCTCTGTCTTCCCAATTCACCACACTTGGTTTGACCACTGTGATACCTGTGTGACCTAGATATTTTACCAGTGCATCCCAGGCAGATGTTGCTCTCCAAGATCACACCTGATGTGCTCAGTAACTGATGGGCTTTCAGTCCACAGGGCCAAAAGTCAAACTGGTGTGAAGTAAATGCCTCTGAAACATTTTGTGGTGTGGACACTTGGGTCTTCAGCACCAATTGCTTTGACCTTCTGATATGCTCTTATGGCACTAAACTATTTGCCATTACATGCGTACTCTCTGCTGCCCATAATGGTCAGCAGCTCGCTCCTATGTCCCAGGCAGCCATTTAACATTCCTGCCTTACTGTCTCTTCCGTCCATGCTGTTACCACAAACCAACTTGCATGTCTCAGTGAAATCCTCACGTTCAGTGTAAGAAGCACCGAAGAACGTGCTTTTGTTTGAGTCCTGAGGGACTACTCTTACAGTTGGTGTCAAACCAAGTGGCTTTTTGCTTGGATTTCTTTGGAAGAAACACAATGGGACTTCAGCTTGCAAGTAAAACCATGATATAGCACTCCAAGTCAAATATTTTGTGGCAATATTGGCTGTGTGATATGGAAAGACTTGCATAATCTATTTACTTCATAGTCTGTAATTAATTATTTGGTTCCAGTTACTGTTATCATTTGTGTCAAAAGAGCTAGAATATGCCTCTCTGTCCTTTACAGGTGATGTATGCTTTACTATTCTGATGTGTTCTGGGGTCGGAATAGAGTGCTTATAATGCACTCTGCATTTTACTTCCTACCATCACTCTGACAAGCCAGACTGTTAAGAAAGCCTGGTCTTCAAGAGGACTGTAGTTTTTTGAGACCACTGAAAATTAAGAAGCACTAGTATCATACCTAATTTCATAATCAAATACTTCTCTCGATAGTAAATAATTTATTTTTTTAGATATAAGATTCAGAAGTTGGTGGAAGTGTCTAGTAGCTGTTGAAAGACAATAGAAAACAAGAGCCATTGGGAGTCTGATGGGACTCAATTTCTAAACACCAGAGATATTTTTAAAGCATGTCCTCTTGTTTCAGTTTTGTGGACCAGTTTATTATTAAAGACACAAATGCAGCTTTTATCTTCACCGAGATGACCTCCTGTTTTGGCTCTCAGTGTATCCACTAGTAATTTTTCTACATCACTGCTAGTAAAGTGCTAGCAGCAATTCTTCTATTTCTCCTGTCAACCAAGCTTTATTCAAGTTTGACCTTCTCTTTGTCAGACAAGCATCACTCATCTCTTATGATGTGCTAGCTTTAATATTATCTTTCAAGCGTTATATAGTATATCTTCCTAGAATATGCTGCAGCAACACAACATCCTCTAGGCTTACATACTGTAATATTCTGTTCTGTAGTGATAATATTAGCTTCTGGGTACACCATTTATTATTTTAGCATGGCTTAATTTGTGTTATTGTTTTGGGCGGACAATCTCCTGCTTTAATGTGCTGCTTTTATTTGACCCTGGTTTTCACCCTTTATTTCTCTCTCTTAGCAATACATGCTAATTAGAATTGTCCAGCTCAGACTACAAACTACTTCTGACTAGGGGTATTTTACACATGTTATTTCCGTGGAACAGCTGTATTGTTATCTAATTCCAGCAAGTATTATGTCTAAAGGGTTTGCTTCCAGGAATGATGTAATTATCAGTCAGTTTGACGTTCTTGCAACCATTTTGCAGAATTAAAGATTAAAATGGTGCTTTGAGAGAATAATGCACTTTAAATCTTTTTCCAATTTGGTGTTATACAATTATGTACACTTGTAAGAGCAGAAAATTAAGGTAGTATACATAATGCTATTTTAATCCTAGGGTTTACTAACAGTTTAGATTCTTATGACCTTATTACAATTCTTGTGCAATGGCAGGTGGGTGGTGAACTAAATTTTTTGCAATTATTAAAGAAAGAGAAGTGTATTGGGATGAATACATTGAATAAGCTTGAAAAATGCTTATGATTGGTGTGGGGGAGAGAGGGAATCTTCTGAACCCCTTTGATATAAATATCTTTGCTGACCGATGAGACTGTTTTCCTGTTGTATTTTCGATGGTATTATAAGCTACAAAAGCAAAGATCTGCCTTCACTTCTACAGCTTCCTGGCTAGCTTATCTTTCATGCTGAAGAAAGGCAGAAGAAATCTGCCTTTTCAGCATTCTTTAGAGATTCTTTTTCTAGGAAGTTTGAATATAGAAACAAGTTATCTTGTATGGTGAATTCCTGCATTGTGTGGCAAGTTACAGGTGGCGACATTGCTATGAAAAATTGATAAATCAGACCACATGGTAATTTGAAAACAGTTGATAACAATGTAAAGTTCAATTTTTATAAGATCTGTTCATTTTAAGACTGAGGTTCAATAGTAATTAAGTTAATAAACACTTGTTGGAAATTTTACTTAGCCTTCTCAAAATCTTTAAACTGATGTGTGGACAGAAAATAATTTGGGGGGATATTTGAGGTGTCTGAAAGAATGCCACATAAGCCTCCCTCACTCCACACCCCTGCTCCCCCCCATCTGGGGACTGACTTACCTCAGTGGATACTTGTGAACCATTTTCAACCATTGCCAGGATTTAGTGGTCATGTTGAATGTTATATAGCCTTTTAACATCTGGAACATCTTAACAAAACCTTAAAGGCTAATTTTAACAAGCAAATAACTTTAATTTCTTGTTTACCCAAAGGTTTTTGTCTGTTTATGGGAGGCTTAGGAACTGGTAGTAAAGAAGGAGGATTAGAGATAAGTGGTAAAGAATGGTATGGAGCTGGAGAGAACTTCCTAGCTAAGCAGGAGCGTTTTAAAGTATGGTTTGCTAAATATTCCTTAAGGTTGTCCTCCCCTTCCTAAAGTTTTAGTGTTCTGTCATTGGCTCTTAAGAATTCTGCAGAGAAAATAAGCTTATTTGGAGAAATTGTGGTATGATAGCTGATCATCATGCTTTCCTTGCTGTAATTAATGATATGTTACCTCTTATTTTTCTTTGTATTAATTGTTATAATTATATAAATTTAAAAGAACAACAGAAATCTTGTACTACTACAGCATCCTTAATTAAACTAAAACAGGTTTTTCCTCTTTATTACCAGTTGCCTAATTAAGTATAACTGACTTTGAAACGATCCAACTTCCTTAAAAAAAAAAGGGGGGGGGGGGGGGAATTTTCCTTTTGCCTTCAATATTTGACACTTATAAATACAATTTTTGCTACTAAGTAGCTAGATGACTATCCTACTCATTAGCATTCTACTACACAGCAATGTTTATGACCTGAAATAGCAACAATTTTGGAGCAATATCATTCCATGTTTTTTTCCTATAATCATAATAAAATACCCTCCTGTTAACTAAAATGGAATATGGTTAGAGCCATAACATGAAGGCTATACTGGTACTTCATAATGTAGTGAATTTGCACATAAAATAAAAATCTAAGGAGAAACAAACTAGTTGAAATAAAATTACAAGTATCCCGTGGGGTTAACTAAATGAACCAGTGTTTACACTGTTGTTAGTACATTCATAACTTTTTTAGGTTAGTTGTTTGCCATAGAATGTATGGATGATGCAAGTGAGTTATACGAAGATAAGCTCTTTTAAGGAAATCATTGTCCTTCAGCAGTATAATCCGAGATGTCTAGCCTCATATCCCTGATTTGAAAATACATTCAGTGATCTCTTACATAATCAGAGTTCATTTCTTATCTGCATCAAAGAATGTTGCTGTCTATTCGGGTAGCCTAATGACTACCAAAGTGAATTGCTTGGCGACTGTACGCTTCCTGGTTTGGTGCTCTCATACACACAGAGAACAGTTCCACAATTCAGATTATTTCAATCATGGTGAGTTCAGAGAAGCAATAAACAATGAAGTTTTCAAACTAATTTCGTCTCTGAAGATGCAGTAATTTCTTACCAAAAAGGGATGCTCTTAAAAGTCTCATTTTGGGAAATTTACGTCTGTTGTTGGTTTATGCAATTTCTATTGAGAAAAGAGGACATTAGACTGGTGTTTTCTGGTTTTTGGTTTGGTTTGTGGTTTTTTTTTGTTTGTTTTGTTTTGTTTTTTTTTTAAGTAGCAGCTGCACAGAAAGACAAGTTAAACCAAACATGTAATACCTTTTTTCCCTTCCTAATTTTTGATTGTTGCTCTCCTTCCTAAATTCAGGCAAAATTAGGTTCCACTAAAGGAAGTGTAGTGAAATTAGATGAAGCTGGCTGAAACCCAAGAGAGGTAAAGAAAATTTCATATGTCCATCTCTCATGCTCTGAAATACAAAATTCTATTTAATGTGGAAGATAAGTCTCAAAAATTTAGTTTTTCTTAGTATAACTTTAGAAACTTAATCAAACCTAATTCATGTGATTCTTTAGGCACCTGGTAGCAAAGTGCCTGCAAATTATTTAAAAATTGCATTTCACATAACTAATACTGAGATTTATTATGCATCTTTAAATGGCAGTGTTACAAATATTGTTACGATTAGGTGTTCTAGAAAGAAGGTCTAGGTGGGCATGAACAGATTATGGCAAGGCTTCTTACCTAACAAGTTGTTGTCCTGCCTGAAATTTCCATCAGTCCTCAAATCTCTCTTCACCTTTTGGACTCTGCCTTTTTTACAAGTTTAAGAACTAATTCAGTCTCAGTCTCTCCTATTTAGAGTCCTCTTGATATTTCCTCTCTTGCTTTTCTTCTCATTCACCTGTCCAGATGCTGCTCCAGCACTTTGGATTTAACTATTCCTTGTATTTCATTTAGCCCTCATAAAGGCATGTCCCGTTTTGTTTCCACAGCCAGCCCAGCTTACAATCATCTAGTTACTTCTGGCTCTGATCTTATCCTGCTTATGAAAATGCTGTAATAATTTTGGAGTGGCAAAATAGGATCATGTGATCATCCAAATTTTTATATGCTTGTGGAGAAAGAATCACCAATCATATTTGATGTATATTTCATGAATAAATTTCACAAATACATTTCACAAATAAAAAAAAAAAAGAAAATGTAACAACGGAACAAATTTCTAAGTCTGCTCAGTCAAATGAGGGTAATTTGAGAACTAAATCACTATCACTTAATTTAGTCAAGTAAAACTAAAAATTCTAGTATTCCTGAAGGGTGGGGGGGAGGGAGAGGTGGAGTTGTGAAGGGAAAAATCATCAGGTTAGTTCATGTCCCAGCAGAAAAAATACCTTAATGGGTTTTTATAAAACATAAACATTGATATCATGTCCTTTTATATTCAGGAGAAGAACTATGAAAAGAATCAATTCACAGCACGCAGATATTCTTAGTGCACAGAGATATGCTTACTCTATTTTTACTAAATCATGGAATTTACTATTAGTAATAGGTTTCATTTAATATTCTGTATAGTTCAAAACCTATGTTTTCCTTGAGATAATAAACTGTAGTTCATTCTTTTAGGCATACTCTTTCTAAAAGGATTGTTCACAATGGTTGTAAAAAGAAAGCTAAGATCTGTAGTCAAGCATAACAAAATGGCAAATTTTGTGGTCTCACAAAGGAGGAGAGACTGTTGCATAGTTGGATTTTTTTTGTGGATTCAAATCTGATGTTGTGACATTGCTAATACCTGGTAGCTCTATCCTCTTTAACCTTTTTGAATAATGCAAAATCAGATATAATCTGACTGGTAAAACATGTTTCAAACAACTTCTCTATTCTGCCTTTTTTTGTGCATATGCTTTGCTTTGACCACATAAGTTGGTTCCCTGTATTGTCACTACTATGCTGTGTGCACCTTTACATCTGCCAATATATTTTTCATATATGTTTGAATCTGGTATTTTCTTGGAGTTAAACTGGTTTAAAAATGAAATGTGTTTAAAGCGTAAATTGTATATAAACTGGGATATTTCCAAACATCTTAAAAATACCTGAACTATTTAAAGGGCCTGTAGAACACATACTGTATTTGGAGAGGAAAAATGGAAAGATCAGTAAGGTGACAAAACAATGCAGTTTCATGTATGCACTGTACTATAAAGTGTCAAAGAGAAAAAAGGCATGTATTGGTAGAATAGTGTATAAAAACAATTTTAAATGTACTTGTATTTTAAAATGGACAAGGCAACAAAATAAGGGTACCTTTCCCTGTCAGCAAATGCTTTCTGTCTGATAGTAAATGTGAGTACATCACATTTTTGCATCTAGCACTTTATAATGAGAGATACATAAATCGTATCTTATAGTTTCACAATTGTAGTTCTTCTATTGGCATTTGGAGGGCAATTTCTGTCATTATATGAATGGCTATGATAGAATAGAGTAGGAACAGCTCAGGAAATTTTATATATGTATATATATGTATCCTTAGTAGAAGCACTCATCTTCCTTGAAACTAGGACATTATTTTTGAACACTGCAACTATATTAAATGTATCTTAATTAGTATTAAAAAGGTATATTAAAAATCAAAACCCCTAAAAATCGTGTGGAGATGGGATAAAGTGTATAAATTGTGACAGCCACATAGTCCCGCACAAATGGCAGGGGTTCTTATCTACTGAACACAACTTTTTGCTTGTTTGTAAAGTATTGACAGCGGTCTTGCCACAATGATACATACAACTAAGCACAGGTGTTACTTGCATTCTGTTCTGCATTAACAGATTAAAACGGTGGCAGCTTTTTATAGCATGTTTTCACAGAGACCGTTTTGTCTAACCTATATTCCCCTTCTTCCCAATTCTCTTTCAGATAGCAGTTCTGTGGATGAAAAGGTTTTAAATCACGTATTTACTTTAGGGATCATGTATTTTGTTGACGTTTGTTTGTGACTTATTTGACCTGTTTGGTTTTTCCATTTTGGTTGTGAGATTTGCATGTTTTTCCCAGCTTTCCACTCTTTTGTTCTCGTTTGAGTGTATTGCAAATGTGTTGCATTTATAAACAGGTTAATCCTCACTGTTGTGCTCATCATAATTCCCAACACAGGGGTCTGCTACTGTCAAACATGATATCTGGGATTTTTTGCCCCTAATTATCATCTACACTGCACATACTATAGGACTTAAATAACAAAAATATTTGGGAAGCAATACCTTATCTTCCCATGGGTTCTTCCAGTCTGTTTCACTAAATGCTGAATGCAAAGCAATAGTTACTCTAGCTTTGGCCTGGAGCTGACCCTGCTAAACATTTTCATATTAGGTGTTATATGTTTGATGCAGTTAAATTCTGTCCAAGACTTACTAGTGACTCTACTATTTTTGGTCTTTTTTAAAGGCTCGGATAGTAAGTGGAAGTTCCTTGGATACTTCTAAGCTTTATGCCGTCCAGGCTTTTAGCAGGTGAGTACCAATGTGATTGTGAATTTTGTTACTTATATCTGCAAATTAGTCTCATAATGTTATAGGTTTTTTCCTAAGTTTTATTCTTATAAGAAATTGAATTATTTTAAAAGGAAGATAGTTTCATTGTGTATGTCTTCTTTTAATTATTTTAAGTCTTTAGTTTTTAGTAAGTTAACACAGCAATTCATTTGCACAGGTCAACTAGATGACAAAATATTTTACCTCTTCGCATATTGAATAAGTGCCCTTTGAAACTGTAGTTTGATTTTGTATCTTTAGTAAATGTGTAGTAGTGTAGGAATATCAGTATAATATTTGAAATTTAAAAGGTCAAGGGAAAAAGATCTTCCAGCTGCTGAGATTGAATGCGGCAAAAAGCTGTACAGTTTGTTTGGTTGTCTACAGAGTTATCTTGCATCCAGTTCCAGGGATTCCTTCTTTTGAGGAAAATATCTGCTTCCTATTTTGAATAACTTTATTTTTCAGTTTGGAAAGGAAAAAAAGTAAAACCCATTGGTAATTTTTTTCAGTTATATTAGTTAACTATTTAAAAGGGATATTATCCTCTTGGTGGTGTACTATATAAGCACTGCTTGCTATGGTTATGCTTTGTTGCAAGGACAAGGTGATGAGATCAAATCATCTAACTTATCTTCCATCTTCTCATTTGTACATCTTAAAGGCTACACAACAGAATCTAGAAACTACTCAGTTTTTCCGTTTAGATTCCTATGTTTGGGGGGTTTTTTTCCCCTAAAATGTACTAATGATATTAATTTGCTTAATATAATTCACATGCTACTGTGGAAGGTAAGCCTTAAACAAATTTAAGAGCGCTCTCCAGCTTTACAGTGGCTTAAGTAGTTTCCCTATATTTAGTCATACCTCGAAGCATTGTATTTCTTCATTTTCCAGCTCGTAGAAAATTCAGAGTTGCTGTAAAAGTGTTAGGCAATATGTGACGTCATGCAGGATTAGTTGCTGAATGCAATGTGAAACATTTTAAATATTGTGATATTTAGAGATAAATGATGTGGGTTTTTTATTAACTTGCTCTTTGGCATTAGAATAAAATGATAGTATACTTCTCTTGGCTTGCAAAGGACATGGTGCTTTCACTTTGGTCTGTTTCAGTTTTCTCATAAGGTCAAAAGTATCTCATTACTAAAATTATAAAAACTTTTACCCGATAAAGCAACTGCTTCAGGTAATTCCTTGTATTCTATTTGACTATTGCCCTAAGGAACATATTAATTTCTCATACAGAAAACAGGATTTATTATAGTTTCACTAGATTCTTACAGAGAAAGGTAGTCACTAATGATGAAAGCAACTGGAAACATCTTGCCTTGTGGTTTCTTCCTCTACCATTTATAAGCTAACCTGTTAAAATATCTACTGGTAAGAGGCAATCAGAAGTGGGCTTTGAAGCATACTAACCTAGAATGACTGTTAAACTTGTGGATGCCAAGTGCAAACAATATAAAGAGATTTTTAGGACATAACTGGAAACACTCTAGACACCAGACCATATCTAGCAGTTTTTCCACAGTTGTCTTATTTCTCTACAGAGTATGTATTCTATCAGTATTACTGAAGTGAAAGAGTGCATTCAGATACTAATTTATTCCTAGGTTTTTTGTGATTGAAACATTAGCCTAAATCTAGTCTTAACCTGGCTTCAAACTTCCCCCAGTTGACATATTTCTGATACTTAGAACCTCTCTTGTTTCAGCAAAGATTTTAATGTGTTATTCATATTTCAAGATACTTAAAGACTAGGAGTAATAAGTTAGGGGTTTGTTTGTTTCTTTTTGGTAATGCTTCTACAGATAATCACCGATATACCTCTATATATGGTGTTCATGTTTGGTTTTCCTCCCATTTTTTCATTCCAGGTAAGAGTTCTTGTCTAATTGAGCTGGAATTTATTTTTTTCAAACAGCAAACTTATTTTTTTAGCACAGTGTGCTGCTAGATTGCATGGCTGCTTTTCCATTCCCTGATCAAGCATTTTGTACGTCATCTGACAAGGTACACGTAAGGAAATAACATCTCACTTCACAGCGGTTTGTGTAGTGAGATTTATAGACATTCTTCATTGAAATGACTCATGATAATAGTAAAGAAAAATACGCTTAAATTTTGTGATAATAATAAAGAAAAAAATATTCTGGAATGATTCAGTGAAGGACTTAGCCCTGATTAACTTTGTGTTTGAGGTAAAAGTCACCTGCTTTTCTTCAGTGTGTGACAGAGCTGCCTTGTATGTAAAACTTTATTTACATTGACATTTTGTCCTGGTTATGGCAACTAAAGACCAGCAAGATACTTCAGTGGAATTGGTATAAACTCCCAGTATAATAAAGTTTAAAATGCAGTGTGACAACAGCTATGAAGCAAACAATTGTCTTTTCTGTGGTAGGAACTGAAACCCATAAGGTCATAAAAAGTCCTTAGAGTCTCAAATTCTCTGTATGATCAGTACTATGCACCGATTGGAGGCTGGGCAAAGAAGAGGCAGGAAGAATTATTGCCTGATATGAGTTCATCTGGTCGTTGATTCATTGCACAAAAGAAAGGAGGTAATTTCCTTTGTAAGCTGCGGTTTCAAAATTGAAGTTCTTCTCTGGAGTCTTGCTAGCTTATTCAATCTCTTTAAAGTATTCAGGTGAATAAGTACATCTGTGTAAGAACTCTGATATTGCCATACTTCAGCCATTAAAAAAGTTGTAGACAAGTTGCAAAACCAGATGATAGAACGTATGAACTTATTGATAGTAGCTGTAGTACTGCCCTAGTATTGTCAGAAGAGATAGCGAAGCTAAATGAAAAGCAAAATATTTCATGTCCTTAATGTTTTTCATATGATAACTGGAATGAGTTTTAGTAATAATTTTTTCAAATAACAAAATGGGCCCTTCTTGACCATATATAACTTTTAAGCAAATATTTGTGATTTCTAGAGATACACAGAGAAAAAAAATCAGATCTAGACACTTCTGCAAAGCTGAAATTGAACTCAAAATCATAATGAAAAGATTGTGTTGGGAAGTACAGATTTAGTGGAAAACTATTTAAAGAGATAGAAGTGTGAGGTATGGCAAATTGACTGGGCATAGATTACACCACTAACATAATAATAAAACATATGTCCTCATCTGTCTTGATTCTGTCATTCTTGCTGTTCCCTCAAAAGCCGTGTTGTCCTTTTCTTTCTTTGGTAACACAATTAGCGTTCTTAATTCAGGCATAGTTTTTTTCTCCCAGGAAAAGACTAGTAGTCCTTCTTGAATTTGGATTTTTTTTTTTCCTTGATGTATGCTACTTCTTAGTGATCAGTAAAAGGAGTCCAGTAAGAACTTAATTTTTAATCATATTTTGTTTTCTGGAGCAGAATAATAGATGGAAGTGATTTTGCTTGTCAGAAGGAGCTGTTTGTGGCGTAAGAATGCCTTATACACATGATGAGTTTTATTCACTGCTGATGGGACTGCTCCTGAGCCCTGAGAATCCAAGTTTGTGAGTTTATCTTTTAGTCTCTGTACATTTACTTTCCATAACCTCAGAAATGTTAGTTTTTTTCAGGCTTTTGCTGAGATTTGTAGGTGCATCTGGAAGTTGCAGTTTGGGTCTACCTGGATCTTTATGTGCTTGAAAAGAAAATTCTAATATCAAAACCCTGCACCAAAGACTGTTCATGTGGAAATATAAGGGAAATGCATAAATAGCTTATGAATCCCTTTCACTTTCTTAGAGAATGGTACTGGTGCATCAGAAGGAGGGAGGAACAGATTATCTCCTAATCACACAAGATAAGAGGATAGTGCTTGGAAAGTGTTAATGCTCTTAAGGGTTAAATTAAACTCTCCTGTACTCTACTGTACCCACTCAAATGAGAAATGAAAGGGATTACCATTTTTTTTCTCTTATAAGTAGAAGGATCTCTAAAAATAGAAACAGAGGGATGCCTTTGAGGATTTTAATATGGCCAACAGGCAATTTGGGAATTTTCTGTGAAAAAAAAAATGTGTCAATGTTGACTTCATGCACGAGAAGAATTAGATTAAAATCCTAAAGATTGTACTTTTTTAAAAAAGTCCAAATTACACAAATGGATTTGAACAAGACTCTCCTTGTATGTTAAACTTCAGCAATAACTTGAAGTTAGTAGAACTAATGGAATCCCTGTTTGATATTTTACATGTCAAGAATGACGTGTCTAGATTTCTCTGAGAGGTTCAAAACTCTTTTCACTTGCTTACTAGCTACTACCAAGTCCAATTAAAGTTGTCCTCTTCATTTTCATTTTTTTGTTCCTGTTCCTCATGTTTCAGATCTGCCATCTCTTTTGCGGATTTCTCTACTTCTTCCATTTCATCCTTCCTCTTAAGTCTGAGTTAAAGTGTGCTCTAGTTGACATCCACGCCTGTAAGGTCCAGTTTCCAAGTATTTTCTACACTTTTCATATTGACTTAATTCTCCTTATTCTATGTTTAACTGGGTTATGAAAGACTTTCTGATCCAGCATGTGGTGCAGAAATAAATTGTCTTGAGTGTCATTGAAGAAGCTGTGGTTTGGATGCTACCTAGACTCAAACAAATATAGGCTGGGAACAGTCAGTTGTGTATTCCTGTGGATGTATTTTTAAATCCATGTGATACCACGTCTGCAGAAATTATTAATTAATCAGAGATGGAAATGTAGTAAAGCTATTTGTCCATGATTCCAGGACGATACAGTGTGCTGAAAGTTCACACCTACATAAATATCTGGATTTAAAAGAGAAATTAAGGTCCAGGTTGGTGTGGGTTTTTTGTAAGATACAGTCTCACCACCTTCATTAGGGTGTCACTGATATCTCAGTATTGCTTTTGATATATTTTATCTCTTTCTGCTCCAGGAGATTTAGATTCTTATTTTGATTAGATGTTATGATCATATGATAATGCCAACCACAGAGATGCCTATTGTCAAAGGTAAACTAAGTGTAGCATGTTATTGTCTCATCTGGTGTTAGGAAGGTCTCCATCATGTTTTTGAAAATGAATTTGTCATGTAGAACTTCCTATCTCTGCCTTATAAGTTCTCACAAGCTTTATGCAAATTGTCTTTTTGTCTTTCCCTTGTTGGTTTCTTTTCATTATGGTCATGTTGCTACTAAAGAAACCATTTACATAGACTTCAAGGATAGCAGAGGGAATTCCAAATGAGCCCTTGGTTTTATCGTATTGCAACAATTCTGTTAAGGGAGTATTAATTTTGAGAAGGATATTCAGATTTTTCTCTTCCCTGTAAATGCTGAGAGCAGATTTTCCTTCTAGACGATTTTTGCAGCACTGTGAATACTCTGTCATTAGTGTTACTAGTGATTTTCTCTGCCGAATCGTTAAGAATATCAGCAAATGTTGTTTTAGCGCTGTTTTGCTGATGCTTCATTTTTAATAACTTTTTTTTTAGTTTTTGTGCCTTAGGAAATAATTTAAACATTTTGGGGAAGCAGGGGTGGTTTTAGTTTTTTCAGAATATTGAAAAAGTAAAGGAAAAATATTTACAAGTTGAAATGGTGGCTGTTTGAGGCCACATTGCCCTAGGCTAGCATAAGGTAATTTTAATTGACTAGCATCATCTCCCTGTGATGTGACAAGAAGCATGACAGGAAAAAAGAAATTAGGCGAGAACTTCTTTGCAAGCAAGTTCATTTTTTCCAAAAACTGACATGGTCCCAAAGGCCAGTTAGCACAGTAGAGTACCTGTTGGTCTGTTTTGGCTTATACCTGTGAATGAAGCATTCAAAAGATTTGTGACCAGAAAAGGCTGAGAGAGGCTCAAAGCCTGTAATCACAAAGTCTGTTTTGCTGTCTCAGCCAGAATCTGGTGATCTGTCAATATATACTAATGTGTGATTAATTAATCTCTTTACTATAGAAAAAACATAATTTTAAAATATTCATGACATTAGTATGCATACTCATTTGAGCACACAGTCTGTCACAATTTGAGGGGATATAGTCCTTTAGTATAGCCTAGTCTATCTCAAAATTTTCTGTCAGTTTCTTGAATTGGCTGGGACAACAGATTTTCTCCTATGGAGGGATTTGGCTCTTTTTTTTTTTTCATTTCTTAATGTGATATTTTTAGCTCATGTTAAGACTCTTTTAATCCAACTTTCATTTTTAGAGAAAGTGCTAGGTATTTCTTTGGTGGTATATTAGTATACCAAGGACTAGGAAAAGCTGTACATCCAGTCCTATAATTACTTTTATAGTGCTGGTATTTTCTCCCAGTATTCATGTACAATTTTAGATCTCCAGTTCCAGTTTTCCACTCCAGCAAAAATTATGTATTGCTACTCGTGTGGATTTGTGGGTTTTCAGACAGTGTGGCTGTCTCATAATTATTTTCATTAACTTGCAGGACTCCATTTTTTGTTTGTTTGCAAAAGCCACTGGCTACATTTTCTGATTATAATATGCAGCAATGATACATTTCTTCTTCCCTTCGTCACCTCCTAGTTCAGTCTTCAGAAAATTAATCTCAATTTTCATGAGATCAGGCCAGCATTGTAAGTTTTAAAGCTGACTAGGTGTTTCATTTATCACATTTAACTACATTAGTTTAATTATACTATAAAACAGTCTCATCTAATCTGAAATATTATACAATCCTATGAATTTAAAGAAAATTAAGTATCTCGGTAATCTAAAATGTGTGTTCAATACTGAGTGATTTAAAAAACAGAACAATGAAACCTCACCTCTTAATTTGTGTAATTGTTTTCATCTGGAAGTGAACTGACTTAGACCTTAAAGAGTGGCTGTGATTCTTTCTATATTTCTTATGCCTAGGAATGAAGAATATATTAAATACTGAGATGTTGCATTTTTTAATGACAAAAGTAGCAACATTTTTGCTATTGTTTATTTTGATCAAATACAGGTTTTGTGATGTAGGATTGATGCCTTTCATAAAATTGCAATCGTTAAGTATTTGTAATGTTACTGTAACTTAAACTGTAGTTTTCTAAGAACCACTAGTGCATATGTACTCTATGCCACAACTCTCAATTTGCAATTGAATCCTCTAAACTGAGGACTGAATTGGGGGGAAAAAGGTTGGAGGGGGAGAAAGGTTGGAAGTTTTTGAACAGCTAAATGTATCAAGTATACAGCAAAGAGTACCACACTAAGAAACACAATTTCCAAATTGAGTTTTGAATTGTTTAGTAGAGGAACTGTCTGCTTACACGGGCTGAAAGGAAAGCATAGATGATCAAGTCCTCATCTGCAAAACATGGTATGTGTATATACATATGTGCATATACATATACCTATATGCATACATATAGATCATCTGTCACATTCTTCACCATAAAGGCTACCTACTAGTTACAGAACAGATGTGATTACATGTTTTACTGTTGAGAGTTGCATCTGAATTACCATGCTAAACTGCCAGGGCAGGAAAATAATTCAGATTTTATTGGAAGATATTATTGGTTTTGTGAGAGTTCATTTTGAGTATTTTGATTATAGCTTTCAAGTCTTCTGTTTGTCTGTGATAAACAAGAAAAAATGATTTAACTTGAATGAATGGTGTGGACCTGATAAACACTAGCAGGATGAGGCTGAATACCAGGGTGCTACTGTTCCTGCTGTGACTAAATGGAAATGATTTATTGTAATGTTTTAAAGCTATTCATGTGACTTATTTTAAATTTCTTCGGAATTTATTGACAGCCAATTATTTGGGAATCTCTACAAATAATTTTTCCTTATAACTAAAGTACAGACAGGTGCAATCCAAGTTATCTTAAAATGTCATGTGACACCAAAAGTCAACATAAGGCAGATTCAATTCTCTCTGGAAAAGCGTACCAGAACTGCATTCTCCCTGCACTGAAAATGTGTTTATGCTTTTCTCCCCTCCATATCCTGCTGTTTTTTGGATGACATTTTGCACTAATGAATTTACCAGCTCCTGGTTTAGTCACAAATAAATTTTTAAAAGTCCTGACTTGGTAAAACGAGAATAATTAGTATTCTGTTGTTGTTGAAGTGAAACCAACTGATTGTATAGGGTGGCAATTTATCTGATTAAGTATTTCTGTGTCAACCCAATGCATGGCTGTAGTCTGTACTGTATCTAATTCAAGTCAAAGAAAATGGGTCCATGCAAGCCCTACTCACGACTGTGAAGCAGAATGGATCAACTGTAGGGAAAAACTCCTTGCTGCTTTCTTAGCCAGCTTGTTCATGCTACAGGCAATTAGAATATTTCAGGCATCACATATCATACATACATTGAGCTCTCATCTGAGTATAGAGAAAAGTGTCCTAATGGGTGAAAGGTAAGGAATGTCATTTCACCAAAACTGGATGGTTCCAGAAAGTGCTGCCTCTGTGCTGTACAGGAAATATTTACTGGGTCAGTAATAGCTGTTAACATATCTTTTATCCAGTGGATAAAAGGGATTATTAATCCAGTCTGTTCCTTACTGAACTGGTAAACAGTACCATGACCTTCTATCACTGAAAGATGACTTTTAAAAGTAACTTCAAACTTAACTCCTTCGTAAGTCAAGTATTTACATTTTTTAATGACTGTGACTACTTTAATATCAAAACTAAGTTCCTGTACAGAAGTATTAGCAATAATATCAACAATTTAGAGCAGAACCATTGTGAAAGAACATTCTGAGTTTTTTTCTAGTTAAAGGATTTTCAACAAGAATACCTAATACTGCTGTCACATATTTGTTAGTATTGAGGAATTTATTGATCTTCTCTCTTTTAGAGGCTGCAGGTTAAGCTTCAGTTTTTCAAAATCTTGAAATAATCTCCCTTTTCATCAGGGCTTTTTTCAGAACCTAGAACCAGGAATGCATTCTTCCCATATACTGTTTTTATATCTTTAATTAGGTTTGGTCAATATGGATCAAAATAAAACCATAAACTCTCTTCTTAAATACCAAAAATTGTTTTCAGCTTTTGCAGACTAAGGACTCGTCTGTGAACCCATAGCTGTACATACAATAGAACTTGGGCCTTGTCCTTTAACTAAGTGCGATATACTTTCTGGAGAGTATATAAAGGTCATATTTATTTTAAGTTTTTGCTTTGGAAACTAGTACCTTAATAGCAACTTGTATCACTCAAAACAAGTTTAATTAAGCCCCTCTAATAGGAATTTATTATTTGTACTCAGAGTGTTACCTACAATACACCCCATAAGTATAATACCAATTAATGACATGCAACTTAAGTAACTTTCTGCAAGAGCTTATCTATTAACAACAAAGTGCCTCATGACTTGAAGACATCACAGAGAAAAAAGACCCAAATGCATTTTCACCTTACTCAACTTGTAGAGATTTTTTTCTTCTTTGCTGTAGTCACTTAAGAAAGCAATATTTTGAATCAGTTTGTACCCTTATTCTTCACTTTCTTCTGAGGGTGATCAATCTTGCACAGTGCCAAGAGACTTTTTGTAAAATACCGAGTGCTATTTTGAAGAAAAGGGTTTGAGGAGGTTTTGCATCTCTCAGGATCAAGCAATTCAACACCAAATGTCTACTTTTTAAAATAACAATATACAACTTAAGGATGAAAGCATCACTTCGTTTCTGAACCGTGTTATGAGTGTAAAAGATACCTACTATTTTCTTTACAAGAGAAAGGGTCAAAACTCATTGTCAAACAGGATTTCCCTGAAGAACATCAGTCCTTGAGGAGCTCAGAAGTTCTCCTACTAGGAAATAAAATTTACTCTGCTACCAACTTTACTGCTACCAGCTATGTGAAACTAGTTGCTCTGTGATACAAGAGTGAAAAGGTTTTTCGATTTTATTTTTTTTTTAACTAATGGGAAAAGGGATGCAATTGATGGAAAAATTTTAATAGTTATAACTACTTGGTTAAAAAAAAGCATTGCATTTTCATCATCTAACTTTGGCACCATATGAAAAATAATACTAAATTATTACAATAAATATCTCTGTAGTCTTAAATGGTTGGTGATGTTGGAAGACCTGGGAATGAGGCTTTTAGAATTTAACCTCTGTCCTATTTGAATTTGCAGAGAAGGATTCTTGACTCTACAGGGTTTTTTAAAGTTAAAACTCATCAATTTGGGGGAGTGAATCTTGCGTATGTCAGTGTAAATATTAGAGCTTTGTCAAGATCTTTGCAGGTATGTCGGACTAAAAGATTAAATGAATGTGTAGATGATCCTGAACATTATCTATATCCATGTGAGAAACAATGTTCAGTGTCTTTGTTTATTACAATATATGAAAAAGGGGTTTTGCTCCCCCTCTGGGATTTATCTGTGTATCAACTTCTCCCAATGTATAATTTCTAACTTACTTTTGAGCTTTAATATTTGGCAGCTGTGATGAGTGCTTCATCACACTAATACAGTCCATGGGACTGGTGTGTGCAGTATTTTCTGACTCATTATTTCTACTATTAGCTTTCACAATTAACAGTTCCCTTGATGCCAATTTATCTTTTGCATCCAAAGCACAGATTTCAGTGATATCCACGGCACAATACCTATTAGCTTTGCCCAAAATCTTTGTTTCCACGTTGTGGGTTTGTAAGTTTAGTTTTTATTCCATGTTAGGGATTCGTCCCCTGCTATGTAAAAGTGCTCTTTGACCTTAAGGATAGCTTCTCAAATTCATTTTGCAATTTATTCTACTTGGAGAGCTGCCCACTAAGTAGTCCATTAGCCCAGATTGGCTCTGTTCATTTCATCACTCTTTTATGGTTTAACTATGCCTGTGTCTCACATATCTTAGAGACAGGACTTTGGGCAGGAAAGCACCCCCATTTCTCTGCAGATCAGAACCTGGACCTGTCCATAGTACTGATACCAGAACTTCAAAGTATGAGAATCATTGAACAGAAGGTGAATAAATATTGCCAGTGATATAGATGCCATTATGCCATGTTACCTTTCCTATCCTCTGATTTAAGTTTAGTTAAGCTTCACCCGAGCTGAACATTTCAAGTCCCCTGTCAAGCACACTCTAAGAAAGTAAATTTGCTGCTCCGTATCTGTTGAAAGTAAAGCACAGAAATAAATACTACCAAGTGTCCATTTCTTCCAGAAGCCTGTGGAATAGTAAGGGGACCAAATAGAACCTCATTTTATTCCAAGTGAGAGATAAATATTCTTGTAGGCTTTGCCTTAAAAACAAAACAAACAAAAACCCCAACAACAAACCAACCAAAAGCTAACCAACCAACCAATAAAATCCCCCGTGATAGGTCCATCTAGTCCAGCATCCTGGTCTTCCTGATGGTGGCCAAAAGCAGATGCATAGGAAATAGTCAGAAAAGAGTAAGTATAGCATAAGATTATTTTTCCTTAGGATAGTCTCCTAGCCTTCTGTTCTTTTAATAGCTCATAATTCAGTATGTGTTGCATATTCTTGCAACACATACTAATGTATTCCACTTCTCTTAAATCATTTGGAGTTCTGATCTATGAACCCTGTTGGCTTGCGTTTATTCATCTTGGAGATATTGGCAGTGGAGTTATCGGAGTGGAGGGATGTGTCTGTCCCTGAACTGTTTGCAGTCTGGCATGTTAGCATAATCCTGCATGGATTTTGGTTTATATCAATATGCCAGGCTGTAAATTGTGGCAGCTGAGGTGTCTGATTCATAATTTGCTTTTGGGTTTATCTGCAGCTGTGGAACTGTAACATCTGTATCCAACAGGAATCATCAGCCAGTCTTGGCTTAGATAAATATGGAATTTGTCAACTTTACTAGTGGTGAGGGGTTGTAATCCTCAAGTCAGCAAAGGAGTATTTGGGACAAAGTATTGACCATTTGGAAGGAAGTGAAAATTCTGTCACTAATTTCAGTTAAATCTCTCTTCACCTAGTAATTGTGACATGTATAAATAAAATGAGGGCTTTCAGATTAGAAATTGTTTGCTGTGACGTACTTTTTTTATACATAGCAATAGAGAGATAGGAGTATAAGCACAACTGAAAAGGGTGTTTGAGACAGTGAAGAAGAACAGGAGTGTGGAGGGGAAAATGTTGGGTTTTCAAAAATATGGTAACTCAGCTTCTCTCAGAATCTCCAACTATCTCTGAATTAGGTCTTACAAGATATATAGCAATCTTCTAAAATCCACTGTGGAAAAAATGCAGGAGAATAATACCTGTATTACTTATTCTGAAGAGTCAGGGGGAATTGTTACTGGATCAGTATGTATTCTTTTAAATCCTATTGATGTGTCAGCCTTTTATTCTTTGAAGTGGCTCCAAGCTGTTCTTTCCTGTTTTTTCCAAGTTGTATTTGAGATCTAATATGGGGTTTGAATATACACTTAATGAAATAGCTTAAGCCAGGCAAGAGAAAACAATGATGGTCACCAAGGAATTATCTTAAAATGTGACAAGTTCTGTTTTCCACATTGACATGAACTCATATGAGAAGATATGATTATGTATTTAGTTAGATACTTCTTGTATGAAATTTATGAGAGCAATGATATCTTGTATGTTGAGCTTCATCTCGACTACCAGATATATAGGTGCTTTTGGTGGGAAGCTACTGTAATAATTTATAAATCCATGGTAAAAAGATTTAGAAGGCACTAAGCAACCTTTCAGCTACTCTCTGCTTTGGGTGACTGCTAGGAAAAAAAGTCATCCAGGCCAAGAACACTCTTGTTATTTTTTCATAAAAGTTAGAACACTTACCTTCTTTAGCTGATAACTGCTAATTTTGATTTTTAACTGTAAATACAGATATTATAAACAGTTCTTAAGGATGCAGACTTGTAAGCCCCAGGTTTTTATTTTCTTCTTTGCCTTTTCATCTCCTACAGTGCTGGCCGTGGGCTATATGGAATTGATAGCATGCCAGATCTGCGTAGAAAGAAATCTTTTCCCATTGTTCGAGATGTGGTAAGTGACTTCTGATTCTTTGAAACTTGATTAATTTCTCAGCTGTCTAGATCTGTCTTGTAATTACTATGGTGCACGTGAATTAGTTTGTCAACAATTATTTTATGGAAAAACAGTATCTTGAGAGAATGGATTGAGGCCAGCAAAAGTCGATTATTCATGATTTATAATTTACTAGATAAATCTGAATATCTTATTGAATATTTAGATATTACTTGTGGAATCAAGTAATGTGTATTCTATGCAATAATAAACTACTATTTTTTTTGTGTTGAATTAGCTTACAAAGATACCTGTTGCTGAGTGCCTGGGGTACCGATTGACTTGATTTATTATGATACTGAAAGAGGAAGAAAGTTCCTTTTAAAAAGGAGCTGTGTTTCAGTATGAATGTTTTAAAGATTTATGCATACTTTTGGTACAAGATGATGAGGTATTTTATTTTACCAGTCATTGTAGACAATAATAATCTAGGCAAATAAATTTCAGAAACATGAGAAGGGCAGTTCCTTTGAGATTTATTCTGACTTCCAGTCTAAACAAGATTAAGTAGAATCTCTCTGTTCTGAAGTATTTTAAGTGCTATTCACATTTCTCTTTTTTGTTTCCTGAAGTATAGAATTCATAATTCAATCAAATACATATTTAGTCTCTGGTGGTGGTGAGCCTCCAAACCAATTTCTCATTGTAAAGAAGGGGAGTCAGCCAAAGTGAATGATTACTACGCTTGTCTTTAAAAGATCAGTCTTTGCCAAATTATTGCTCAATGTATTCTCAGTTACTGTATTCTGTCACTCTACCATACTATCTGGAGGGTCACAAAGAGAAGGCAAAACAACCATTTTAGAGTAGAATTCCTCCTGATATCAATGAAAAGTTGCAATTTGTGGCATAGTAAAGCCTCCATTCATTTAAACTATATTTTTGGAAGTAGCCACTCTGCCATAAGTTATATTACACATGGGTATAATTTACAGCCACCTCATGATACTTTTATGCATATTGAATAGCACTTTGCTTTAGTCTTTGTTGGAACTGTTTATAGACAGGTGTTGCTCAAAACAGGCTAATACATTAGAATCTTAATATTAACTATTCACTTTGAAAAATATAATAACTGTCAAAGTGAAAGAAAAAAGAAAATTCACATTTTGAACTGTGGAGTAAAACTTTCATATTGTTATTGTAATGTGTCAATGATTACTGTGTAATGATTACTACTTCATTGTCCAGTCATCGAAGGGTAACTCTACTTGAAGTAATTCTACCTGTAATAAGTGAAAGTTTCAGAGTTTTAAAACTGAAATTTATTCTGGAATTTAAACAATATGGACTTATAGCTCTGAACAGTATGTTCCTTAGCTAAATACTTCTTTAAAATAGTAGATTATGTCGCAGTTTGGTTCTGCAGCTGTAAACCTAAAACAATTTTACCAATTTAAGAGGAACTTATTTCAGACTTAGTGTAGGTCATCCCCATGTTTGAAAGATTGTGTTTGAAGATATGTGAATTCTAAGCAATATCCTGCGAGCTCTGAGCTTGTAATAGGTTGATTCCAAAATACTTCATTTAAATCAGTAAGTTAATTCCCAAGTCCTCCTAAGATCTGATATGCTGTAAATGGTCTTTTTTATGTTTACTTACATGACAGTTTCAGAAATATAGAAATACTATTGCTAAAAATGAGTGCTAGACTCTTTTGACACTGACTGAAATAGATATCATTTGATATCTTTTTTGTTGCAATAAATCTGACAAATTATTAATATTCTTTAAAATTTCTTTCCTGTCTTGGCTGGATTTTTCAGGCTATGGTAAGTGCTTTTATACTGATAAATGTTCTAAAATGTTCTCTTATGGATTTTATGAATGTCATACTTTATGCTGACCTTTTATTGGAAAAAAGAAAAACTATTTAATGACCAAAAATTTAATCCTAATTGGAGTTGTGCCTTATATGAATGTCTTGTCCTCTGCATCCTATATGCCAAAAGTATTAGAAAAAGTTTATGTTAAAAAGTTATCTATGTATTCCAAATATCCTTTGTAATGATCCAAGCAGATTGTTTAGAGCCCAATCATGATGCTTCCCCTGTGGAACTGAACAGCTTTAGGTGCCTAAATAAAGAGAAGTTGAAAAGTGTTGCCTACTTTTAAATCCTCTTGTATCAATCAGCTAAATTCTTTGATCTCTCTTTTAAAATGTGAATTTCCTAAAGCAAATAAAGACTTTTAGGTACTACGGTGTAATTTTTTCTAATAACTAAATTAACGACTCATGGAAATATTTTCTTTTTCTGCCAACTTTGGCACTTGTAAAGATCCCTCCTTGCTTTCCTAGTCCCATTGCACTTCCATTTTCATGCTTTCAGCATCAGGATCTCAATATAAGGTTTATCAAAGTGATGTACATCTTCTTAAGATGATATCTTTGACTCCCACTTGTTTCCATAAATTCACATTTTGAAAAATCCAGTTTTCAACAGCAGACTTACTGGTTCTCTTTCTTCTAAATCTCCAAGATAACTTTTTTCACTAATGCCTTGGGACTCTCTGCTTTCCCTGCTTATTTTGGATTGAGTCATTACAGAGGATAAAGCAGTCAAAACCCATCTGCAGGAACAGTTCTTTTTGCTGCAGTTAGGAGTTTCACTGTAGGTCATTATTAGAGTTCTAGTAGAATATATCTGTATAGGAGGGAAAGACAATGAAAGGAGAAGTGCTCATTCAAGTGGAGTAACAATAGAGAGCTGTTCAAACAATACAGAGAGCTTGAACAGACCTCTGTTTAATGTGGACCCAGAAAAAAGAGTTGAGCGCACTTGCCAGTGTAATCGCTCTAACTTCTACTTTTAAAGAAACATATTCTCTCTTTTGTGCTAGTTAGAGCTTTTATGTGAGGTGGGACTACAACCAGGGAGAGGAATAGCAATAACTACAGTGGAGGTTAGAAGTACTTACCTCACGATGGCCCAGTCATAAACAAAGGTAGCTAGCTCTATTTTCCTTTCTCACTGTGCTTTAGTTTTTGCTTCTGTTAATACAAGTCACCATTTCAAATGTTATGAAAACTTTGTTAAAATCCTGGTTTCATTTGATTTAAATGTGGCTTTATATTGTACAATGACTGTAATCAGGCAAATTTCAGAAATGTATTATTACTTAGCTTTATTGATTATAGGCGTACAAGAATAGTTTGAGAGTCCTTGCTGCTGTTGTAAAACAGAGTGCTTGGTTCATACTCTTGGAGTCAACACACCTGATGAAACAACTGCCCATTTCAGCTAAAACACTAATCCATTGCTACTTCTTTTTGTGTAAATGTCTCCACAACAAAAACATTTATAAAGGCTAGAACTCAATTATGGTAGTTTGAACTCTTTAGACAGAAGACATTCATATAAATTGCAGCTGCCACATTCTCAGTTTTTGAACGTTGTCAGAGTGATCATTAGATAAAAGCTAAATATCTGGACTACTTTACATTAAATCTGCTATTTACAGTCCATTTTCTTAAATCCTTTAATCATTAATAGACAAATTGGATTAAATGTTTTAATATTCATACATTAGATAAATCATAAAAATAATCAAACAGTATTTTTATATTTGTGGTTGGTTTTACTAAATGGAAATCGTAAAAATATGATTGCATTCCTATATTTCACACCTGTGTGTTCCAGGAATTAAGAATTAGTTGTGGGGAAATTAAGAAATTATTGATGAACTTGTTTGGTTTTGTTGTTTTCCATGTCATTTCTGTCTAAACTTAATATTCAGAATGATCTTAGAGGCTAGACCAGGCATGCTCTTGTGTCTGTGCTATGAAAACAAATATGAAGAAGTAGTAAGTGATATTACAGTGGTGTCCAGTAATGATTGTGTAGTTAAGCTGAGTTGCCATTTCCTTTCTAAATCTGTTATCTGGGATTAATACTGCAGCTCTTTTGAACGTTTCAGGATCAGACATCAACTTTTTTGATAGAAGAATTATGGGAAAGGGGTGAGTAGTTTCAGACAATAACTTGTTTCCTTTCAAGGGATTTCTTCCTCCTTCCTGTCCCCCTCACCCCTCAGAGCAGCAGAGCACAAATCTGTCTTTCAAAATAATAAAGTCAAGATCCCTAGAGTGATAAATTACCTGCAGTTGCTCAAAAAGAAACAGTTCTGAAATTGTACAGCTTTTAAATGCAGAAGACAGTATTTTTTTGTCATATTCACCTCTAGTGTGCAACTTTAACATTGCATTAAAAATATAACAGTGTTTGTAAATTAGTAACAAATATTTTGTGATCAGCTTTTTTTTTTTTCTGGTGATAGCAGCCTGTAGATTCTTTTAAAGAAAAATACTGTGAAGGAAAAGATGACGAGGTAAACAGAAGCCTTCTGTAAAAACAGAGGAATGAGTGTTGCATGGCACAACTGGCATTCATGAACAGTTGCAGAATGTTAGTGCAACTGCTTCTTCCTCCCTGTTACTTTAACTGCTCAAGACACAGTTTTATTTCATCATGGCAGGTGGCTCTCTTTTCACACACACAGTTTTTCTTTTAACATATAATTGTAGCCTGAGTCTAATTCTCTTACGGTTGCCATTTTCCAATGTTTTTGCTAGAATGACCTCTAATTATACTCATTTATTTATTTAAGCTGCTAAGGCAACTTTGGAGGTAATAAATAAGATAGTGTAGATAGAAGTCATTAAGGGGGTTAAAAAGACTTGAGCACAAAGGGGAGACTAAGTTATTTTAAATCCTGTATCAGGGATTTGGAAAAATATTTAAAATTTAAATAGATGATGTTCTGCTTTATAATCTTTTTTCTTTATTTTTTTAATAAATTTGTCTGTGTGTTCATTATTTCATAGTACATACATGGAGATCTTTACACTCTGCAGGACAAATTCTCATATAAGGAATGACATGAGGTAGTATCTGAACATCAGTTTGAGAGGGTAAGAAAAGGTAAACTGATGAAAAAGTCTTGTGTCCTGTTAAAGGAGAGTAGGGAAAGGCTTCAGGTTCCTGTTGCTCACCCTGTTCTTTTGATGCTCTGGAAATTTGGCTTTCCTTGCTGGAGGCTCCAGATGATTAGCTGTACTTACATTTAGCCTTGGTACTATTTAAAAACAGAAGTGCAGTAGGGGGAAAAGTTTTATTGTACATTCATAACCTGTCACCTTGTATCCCATAAATGAGTCTGGCAGTATTTTCCTTTCCGCTTTCCAAAATACTCACTCCTCCTTGCTTCATTCAATCCTGAAGAACAGACGTTATTCTGTGTTTGTTCAGTGCTTCAAGCTGTTGAATTATCACCAACTACAGTATTTCAGAACAGAAACATTTTATTTATGGGTTTTCCCTTGAAGATGCAGCTTATTCTGACAGTGATACATAAATTGAAATAATCCTTGTAAGTTTTTTCACTAAAATCCCTGTAATTTTAATCCATAGTGACTGTTAACTTTACTGGTTTACACTGATTTTCACAAATCCCTGGAGATATAACTTTATTATCTTTCTAACATGACAAACACTTTATTAAGAACAGCCTAATTATGTGTTTCCTATTAGGCTTTGTTATTTTATATAGGACACTGCTATGATTTTAGGCACAACTCTGATTAAGGAGCAAAATGTTTAAGGTACATGATTCCAGGAGCAGCCCTTGGGAGAACTGGGTCTCAAGGACATGTGAAAGAGTCAAAATTGCTTCCCTGTGTTCCTTTTTCTCACAGGAAGCACTATCTGTTGATTGACTTACACTGATAGCATGAAATGAATTATTTATTTATTAGTAGCAGAGTGGGAAAACTGATAGCAAATTAATGGCATAGGTTTGGTAAACTGCCGAGAGTTTAAAAAAAAAAAAAGGGAGGATTTTTTTTATCCTGTATTAACTGTAATAGGACAGTGATGAATCAGATCAAATATTTCTGTGCCAAGGATGACTTCTTACCTTGTAATTGGTTTCACAAGATTAATAATTTTGTGTCTATCTGCATGTTTAACTATTGTCAAGGGAAATTTACTGAAAGTTGAATGGGTATATTCTCAGGGGAAAGTAAATATTTAACAGTCTTAATATCTCTACTTTGAAAAAAAATCAATTTTAATTGTGTCAGTATTTGAAATTATAAAATGGGAAGAAATTTTAATTGTCTCTCCATTCAAATTTAATGATGCAGTTCCTCTGCTGGTGTAACCCTAAATAAATTGCTTCTGACCCAATATGTATTTCACAAAAGAACATCATATGCAAAATATAATTGAAACTTTTGCTGTAATAGCTCTATAATGGGGGACTACAGAAGACCCAGTTCACCACAAGGTGAAAAACTGTATCCTCACAACAAAGGCAACAACAGACTTACGGTTAGTGGGTCGTATAATTGATCATCCTCACACTGCTAGACTAGGGCAGCAATGTATGACAAAGGAGATGCTGGATTAGGAAAGAACTGAGATAAAGCACAAGTATACAGGCACACTTGGAATGATTTAGAATAAGAAGAAAGATACATGAGCCCAATTTTTCAGGTAAAATACAGTAATATGGTTAATATTTTGTACAATGGAATAAATCTTATCTGCTTCTATCAGGTCAAAAGGAGTAGTGATAGCAGAAGTGATATTCAGAGTTGAAATATTATTTGAAAACACACAGAACTTGTTTCCCAAGGGTCTTTTTCCTTCTAATCATTATACTCTCTAATTAATTTTCAAGGACCTATTTAATTTACAGGGATATTGCAGTAAGGAGGATAAAATTTCCTTGTTTATTGTATATTAAAAATACTTTACTTTGAGTGTTGTTGTATGTACTATACTAGAGCAAGTAAGATTGTCTCTGCAGCCAAGGCTGTAGTCTTCAGAACTGGGAAGTGTTCATATAGACCACATCATGTGGGCAAAAGCGGACAGGTCGAGACAGAGTTCACGACTTTTTTCTCCCTCCAAGAACCAGAGTATTTATCCATATAGCTATTCATAGTATTGAATGAATATTGTCTTTAAGGAAAAAAAAACTTTGAAGTTTTCCAGAGACTTTTTGTTTAATTCAAGTATCATTTTATATACATACACACAGTTCAAAAATGCTCAGTGAGTTATGAAAAACTATCTGGACTGACAACTTGAACTGTAAGACTATTGCAAAATGATTTCCCATGTTGCTGCAGGCACAGACAGCTTCCAAATTAGGGCAGGATGCCTGTTCTTGTACCACATTAATTTAGTTGGCAAAGCTGAAAAACAATGACAGCCTGTGGTTTAAAAAACCTGAGTCATAAACCTCTAAATAAGAGGTTTTATATTAGAAATGGCAGCTCAGCTAGGCACTGCTGAAAGAACGGTAATGATGATGGAAATTGTGCTTGCTTTATGTACTGAAAGCTTAAAAAGTTGTGTGCTAAAAACATTAACTAAAAGTTTTTATAACTCCTACAGTTTTGCTTAAATCCAAAAGCATGATCAAGTACTACTTGCCTTCCATTAGATTCAACAATTGGAATTATTAGTATAATTTTTAACAGTTTTGCATTTGCTTTAAACAGACGCTTGCAGCTCGAAAGTCTGGTATTTCCATGGCCATGCTCATCCGGACCTCTGTGAACAATGATGAAATGGTAAGTGTTTCTGATGACAGGTTTAAGTAGTTTAAATAATAGGAAAGTTTTTGTTCGAAGCTCTTTACAAATTATTTCAGCCTTAGACACTCCAAACTGGATAAAACTGAGTGTATAATCATTCCATATATTGTGTAGGAACTTTCAGAGATCTTGAGCAGAATTTGCTGCCAGCTCAACAGTGAAGACGAGGTTTGCTTCTGCTGACTCACATTCACGACAGTCAGAAGAGACTGTGCAAGAAACTATTGTTTTACGAAATAGTTACTTGGAGAAACCTTCTATTTCAAATCGTCCAGCTGCACTATGCTTTACCTTCAGTTTTTCAGCATAGTTTTCTCATCATCACACCATGAGTACAGTTAGAATGACAGCACTCTGCAAGAAGGTTTCTGTGTGATTTCCTCCCCACTGCCCTCCCCTTCCTCCCCCCCTCCCTAGTCCGTGTTGGGTGGCTGGGACATTATTTGATTTTGAAAATGTAACTCCAGCTAATAACACAGGATTCTAGATGAAGAAATATTTAATTTATACAAGAAGCGACAAGGAAAATATTCTGAAAAATCATATTCTCATATCTAGTTAACCCTGTGTGTTGTGGTTTTCCTTTCTTGACTTCACTTCCATTTTGCTAAAGAAATTTATTTTAAACAAAAACACAATAGGTGCCTTTTTCTTCAGGACTACTTAAAGTGTGATCCAAGTAGACTGATATGGCTGGATTAAGCAAAAGCACTAATTTGAAGAACTAAAGGCCCCTTTTGTGTTCCATGAATGGCTAGTGCAAACATAGCCTTCTAGAATATATTCTACTTTGAAAAAAATGAAGTGTTGAATTTTTCTTACTCTGTTGTTAAGCTCCATTGTAGAAGAATGGAAGAGCAGAAAATGTTGACAGATATTCTGGGAACTGAAACCCACAGTGCAAGTAAACACTGATCCGTCACTTTTCTCTGATTTGTTATGAACTTTCTAGGCTTATATGGTAAAGGAACAATTTGGAAGTGCACAGAGATGAATTGATGAGGTAGGAAACAGCTGGTGTTTGAAACGATCTTTCAGTAAAAGCGGTAGTTGTTTTGTTCTGCTATCTCAAAATAGGAACAAAGGTTGATAGAATGAAGAACTACAGAATCTTAAAAAGGAGTTAAAGTAAAGTTAATAAGAACGGACTTATGCCATGTAATTGGTGCAAAATAAAGACTTTTTCCGTCTATGTTATAGCTGCTGCAAAGATATCTATAGTCAGTAAAGAACCATAAGATACTCCATACGCCTTACTAAAAGATGTCTACTGAACAAACAAATAAAAACTTTTATAAGTATTATTACCTTTTATGACAATAAATACAGGTTCAACTATGCCTTCCCTCATGCAAAAACTGCCAGGCTGTGACTTTGGAGGGCTAAAGGTACAAGTTTTGGAGATAATATTAATTGTCAACAAATGCATGACAAGAAACAGACAAAAACATAGACTGCACTTACAATTTCTGATTTATGTGGTACTGTTCAGGAGTGATAAAGGAGGTAGCAAATCCCAGTGGACAGCTCAATGCAAACCTTTCTCCAGTGTTTGCTGTTAATAAGGAGAAGCTAATGAACTATGGTTCAGGAGAAATGGAAATATGTGGAATGTATTTTTGTGCCATTTTACTCTTTGGCCTCTGTTTGAACAAGGCCACATGAAAAACTGAGTACCAGAAACAGATATTTCTTAAGAAATTTTTAAATAAAAACATAAGTCCAAAGGCAGACAACAAATATAATTTAGATACATTAAAGTTCATTTGATGAGAAAACATAAAAAGCTAATTCAGAGAAGAGGTGAATTGAGTGAAGGCTATCTTCTGCCAGCCCTCACTAAACATGCTAACGGGGAGTGAGTACTCTTCTGAGGATAAATGTAACGGTACAGCCAGTAAAACCACTAGCAAGATGTTTAAAACAAGTGAAAGGTAACACTTTTCTACTTGGTCTGTAAGTAACCAGCAGAACTTGACGCCCTAAGGCATCATCAAAACTGAGTAAAGTAAGATTTGAAAACAAAAAGAACAGACATTTTCAGGTGTAAAAGAACTCTCCAGATACTCTCCACAAAATCAGATGAAAACATGCAGTCACTGACGAGAGTTAAGGAGGAAAACCCCCTTTGAGCATGTTATTCCTCTGATTAAGGCTTTTCTGGTTTCTACTCTCCCTCAGCTTTTTCTGGAGGGAATGTTAGTGACTGATGGAGTATGGAATTCCTTTGAACTAATGCCTTTTATTAAAAATCAAATGCCATTTACTCCAGAAATTAATACCCGAGGTCAAATGCTTTAAGCTTTGCCAGCCAACATTGCTATTCTTCCAGTATAACACATTCATGACCCAGTGAGTTTGTGTGTTCCCAGGCGCTGATCCAAAGACATTTGAAGCAGTGTCAAAGTATTAAATTCATTGATGCTTAAATGTATGCTTACACTTGAGCATTCTTTTCATTGCTTTTCTGAACAAAGAGAGCTGCAGGTTTGTGAAAAATAACACATCAACAGTAGTATATGACAAATAAACTTCTCTTTGGAGGATAAGCAGATAACTAAATAATCCTAGTATATATTAGCTGTGCTAAATATTGCCATGCCCAGAGCTCAGTGAATGCACGTAATACATAATTTAAACAGAGAAATGTATTAGGAATTAAAGCCTCTAGACAGTAAGATAAATAAAATTCTCCTTTACAATTGTAGTTTGCTTTATTAACAACAGGGCAAAGATCATGTTCAGCGCAAATCTACAAATTGTGTCTTTCAGCTGAAAACTTCATTTGCACTCAGATGTTTATTTCAAGGCCTGTTGAGCTGTGCCGTTTCATTGCTTGCTGGCATTTCAGAAACAGATAAAAATTACTGGCAAAGTTTTGAAATTATTTATAGTATAAAAAACCTGTGAAACTGAACAGGTAAAATGGCAGGATTTGTACTGATTCTGCTAGAACTCAGGAGTGTGAGAGTGTAACCTGCAAAGGAATCTTCAAAGACCTAGTGGTTTCTGAGAAACATGATTCCTCAACAAGCTGCATAAATTCACTTATATTGTTTTTGAAGTTTTTTTTCTGATCCCTGTAGCTGGTAAGCTGTGACATGGAAGATAGAGGGTGGAGAAATGCACAAAGATTGGCACAAAGTTTGCCAAGTTAGGTGGCCATGACTAGCCCGGTCCCTCTTAGGGTCTGCTGAATCAAACCAGTGCAGACCAACCTTTGCTTGCTTTCAGGGAAGTTACTAGATGGCTAATTGTCTAGGGTAGGCTAAGAAAGCACTTTGGAGAGCAATTCCATGTTTGGTCTGGTCATTCCCGCTGTATCAGCTTCTTTTCTTAGTTCAGTTCTACAGTGTTCTCAGAGGTGCTGGGATCAAATGGCCGTGAAATGTCTGACCACATCTGTTTGGCCAGCCTTCACAGGATAGATGTTGTTTTTAGCATGTAACTGTGAACTTCAACAAGGACTGTTGCAGCGTAAGCTACTTGACATTTAGGTTTATTTGTAGTGCTTGAACCTATGGATCAGTAGATTTATGGCTGCATAGTAGTGATTTTCCCGGGATAGCAAAAGTCCTTTAATTAACAGCTCTGTGCAATATTTTGCATAAATGCACACAAAAAATATTTTATCAGAAAATTTATTATTAGCAGAATATCTCACGTGTTTGAGCATAGATGCAGATACATAAAACCAAGAGCATGTCAGCATGCTGGTAGAGAGGCTAACGTCTTGCATTTGGCAAACATTTACCACAGATGAGTATTAAAATTATGGGAATGTTAACAAGTGCTTAACTGAATAGCTTAGCCTTGCTTTCTGTACTATCAGAACTGCAACGGTGATGTTAAAACTCATATGGACAAACCACACAAATTCTAAAATGTTGTTCCCCAGTTGCTACAGCTACACAGAATTACAGCTACCTTGCATTAGATACACAAGATTAAGAGATGGCAGAAGAGACAGACTTTCAGAAATATCCCACTTGCCATTATGCTACCTCTTTTAAAATGGTTTCTTCTTTCTAAAAGAAACAATGTGTTAATTCATAAGGTCTAGAACTTCTGGTACATTCATGGCAGTCCTGTGTGCATTTAGTGGAAAAAAAATAAACCAAAGTCATATTGTTGTGTGGTGCCAAGTGCTGCCTACAGGCTGCTGAGTTTTTCTTATCCCCAGTTAATTCAACTGAACTTAGAAGATCCGGGTGCCTGAAAACAAAGACTCAAATAGACAAACTAGACCATTGTGGCTGTGTAAGCCTTTGTTTTCACCTTACTAAGCACTAAGGAGCTGAGATCCAGATTATTTGCAGTACTAACCAGTGAATAGCTGATAATTGTTCTCCTGCTAGCACTAGTCATGGGTCCTAAGCCAAAACAGTCCAAGAAATTTGTGTGGATTTTTGAGAGTGCAGCTCATTCTTGTTTATAGGTAAAATGCATCTTAATACTTAAAAAGGAAGTAGTGAGTGTGCTATTATAGAAATAAAAACAAAATGCAACTGTAAAATTGGCCTGCTTTTCTTTGATGAGGAGATTATATGGACACTAAGTATTAAAGGATAGCACTGTAGATAATCAAAGTACATTTTGTGCAGTGTGTCTAAGTTCCTGTAGGAAGTATTTAAATATTCAGAAGTAACATGCTAGGTAGTTGCTTAAAATGCATCAGTGAATGTAATGCTAATGAATTTTTAAATTTCTGCATCAAAATATAAAAAATATATAGGACTCTGTTAATTGACTGACCTGATTCCAACTTTACTCTTTTTCTGTAATCAGTCAAAATGGTCATCCAGAGTTCTTTTGTCTTCAAAGTGCAAGGCAAAATAAGTAAATCAGTATTTTGCAAATTAGTTCATACTCCTATGTATATTCTGATATTTTGTAACATTGTAAGTGTAATGACATATACTTTAGCTCCAGTTCACTTGTATTAAACAATAGTTCAACTCAAGTCTTGATTATTTTTTTTCTTACCCAATAGAAAATACATGTCTTCAAGAAGACGTTGCAGGCTTTGATCTATCCAATATCATCAACTACCCCTCATAACTTTGAAGTCTGGACAGCTACAACTCCCACATACTGTTATGAATGTGAAGGTCTACTTTGGGGCATAGCCAGACAAGGCATGAGGTGCACCGAATGTGGTGTTAAATGCCATGAGAAGTGCCAAGACCTCCTAAATGCTGACTGTTTGCAGAGTGAGTATTTCCTGGCAGCTAAAGCTTTGCAGTACTTCACACCTTTTGATTTTGTGTGCACTCAGATATGTCCTGAAAGGAAGGGCCAGATCATCAGAAATCAGTAAAGTCATGTTGATGCTCACTGGCTGAGGAGCTAGCCAGAAACTTTATGAAATACCTACTGTTAATTTTGGTTTTGTCCTTGGAACTTGCCGAAAGTTGCTGGTCAGTTACAAATTAATGTTTGGTAGCGTGGGTATATTATTTACTTTCCACTGCCTATGGCAACTCCTAGAGCAATTTGTTACATGATGTAAACTCTCTTTGTTTTATTTAACTCAGAACATAAGAAATATCAAAGCAAAAAATAAAAAAACCCCTCCTAATACTTAGTGTAGTCATATTAATATGCTATAGAATAGACTAGAATGTGAATCAGTAAAGAGGATCTTGTTCCTTCAAAATCCCAAGCCATGTATGTGTAAGGGGAAAAAATATTAGTCAGGAAGTCCTTTGGGACTAAAATTAAGGTGAAACAACATTTTTATTCACTTTTTCATTGGCCAAATTGATTCCAGCCACCATGCATTCTACACCAAAGATGTCTGAGGCGCATTTAAACCGTACGTAAACTACGACACAATTATGACACAAGATTTTAAACAATTGAAGATCAAGACCTGCAAACTCTGATATTTTGATTTTTGAATGGAAGGGTCTTTTACAACTCTGGAGTTATTTCACATTGTTCACTATTGATATGTTCCTGAGGGTTTAACCTAGCTTCTACATGTAGGGAAAGTACATAGGTATTCCAGTCAGGTCTTCTTTCTTCCCACTGTGTTCTCTGTGTGAGGAGCTGTCACAAGGGATGGATTCTCAAGATTCTTGCTGTTCAGGAACTAATCACCATTTCCCAGAGCAACCGACCTCATGGAGCATAAATCAATTACAAATTTCTAAATAAAACTGCTTAACCATGCTTAATTCTGATTCTAAACCATGGCTGAAACTAGGCTGTGTTTGACAGCTAAGCTTTTGACATGGTTTCACAAGTGAGAAAAGAATGTTTGCTTTGAAAATTAAATATTGTAAAATTATATTGTGTATCATTAATATGATGGTTGGTGATTAGTTTTTGAAAGTATAGAAAGTAATGAAGATACTCGTGAGCAGCTTCTTCAATAAGTGCAAATAACTTCTGTTACCTGGGCAGTAACAGAAGAATGTGTGCTTTCATAATGCCAGTTCCTGTTCACTCTTACTAATTGTCCCATTTCATTCTAGGTACATTTTAAGATGAACTAAAAATAATGAATTGCACATCAGCACGTTGATCTCTCTGTGTTAGGTAGTTACTTGACATCCTAGTTCTGCTGGGAATCACTTGGCTTGTATTGCCCGGACTTAGAGGTGTGAAAATGAGTTAAAAAAATGATGAGCTTGTCCTTCTGCTGGCAACAGGATATGTGCAAGTCACTTGCCAACTGGTGGCTTATTAAGTTGATGGAGGAAGGAGGAAGTAGAAATAGCTTTCCTAAATATAATCTCTCCTTATTCACATCTTCTTTAGCACTATTTATGTAGAAGAAAGAAAACATGGAGGGAGGGCACTGAATTGATTCTGATATTCCCAAAATGGAATGTGGGATTCAACTTGTAAGAGGGCCTCAAAACAAATGTGGATCTAATTGAAGCTTACTTTATGCACATTCTTCAAGGAACTGGGCTATTGCTGGATTTGGGGCTACTTTGCTAGGACTCTCTGCTACTGCGCCCTGAAAATCATGATTGCAATCTGCAGCAAAGAGATATCTATCAAGTGTTCTGTACAGTGGTGTACAGACTATTGTAATTACAGACATAGTGGTCTAGAAATAAAGCGTAGCTGAAACTTTCGCCATCAGATGGGGACGTTTTTTTTTTCTGAGGAATTAACAGAATAGCATATCATGTTTTAATGCATTGTTTCAGAAATATTTTTAATTTAAGAAAATCAAGATTGATTCACTCCATGAGTGACACACATAGAAGGTATCTGTATTTAACAGTAGTGTAATGAATTATTGCAAAGTTCAAATGGTTTTGAGTGTCGTAACCATGCCTTTCTGTTTGGAGGAACTTTTCTGTTACTGTTAGTTGGGTTCTTGTCTCCCCAAACATCTGTGAAAACCCTCATTATACCAGGCTTCCCAACCTAGTTACTGCATTGCTATTCAGTCCCTTTTTGAATGACATTAGAGAGAGTTGGGAGGGTTTTTTGTATTGGAAGTTTCATATGGCAAGGGTATTTATTTCCGTCTCATGGATCATCTGTGCTAAGTACAGCACAGATCAATGGCACATTCTAAAGAGATAGCTTGCAACCAGCCACCCCTGATTTTAAGAATATTTAGATGTGACCTTTAGGATTTGCATTCAATTTATCAGAGAAAACAGCAGTTAAGTCTGTGTTCTCATTCCCACAGAGGTTTGCAAAGTGAAAAATCAAAGTTTCTTGAGATGCTTGTGGAAGCTAGTGTATATAAAGTATAGCATTTTAATCTATTTCTGCTATTTGAGAGAGTCACAGTTCAGACAGGAATTGTTACTAAAGCTATTTCTGGTCAGTTATAAAAGCATTTTCAGAAAAACGAGATCCAAGGAAATGTTCCTGAGCATATCAGGGTTATGAGTTTCTTGCAGCCCTCATCTAGTCCATGATTTCTCATAACAAAGAGTGGTTAGAGAGATTGTTTTTTCTGAGGCTTCTTAAAAGTGGTTAAATCTCTTGTTGCTGTACACACAGGAAAACAACATTCAAGACAGCTAGGCCAGAGCATAATAATTTTGCATTTCTGTTTGCATGACCTCCAATTTGGTTGCAGTTCCCTTCCTTCTGAGCAAGAGTACGGGAAGTGTTTATGCTGCCATGCTTCCATGCAGGGGCTGAGCTATTATTATCATTAAAAGTCAGTAATCATTTCCCTGTGTGGTGAAACTCCTTCAGATGATATTTACATGCTGATCACGCTTCTTCCTGTTTCAGCCTTCCCACTATCAAGGAAATAAGGTGCTGCTAACTTTCTAAGAGCCAAGCCGCTTTTCAGGGTGCCACAACCATGCAGGTGGCATGAGAGATGTATCTCTCCCTGTAATAGTTGAATCTTGGCTAAAACAGATATACAGAGTAAAAGTATCCTTTTAATCTTCTTTTTCACTTCTCTGAATAAAAACTCAGACCAGAAGTTCTCTGGTCTATATCACCAGCCCAAAAAAACATAAATGGTTCAGAGCACCATATTGCCTTTGAAGGATTTTTACAAATATATAAACAATAAGGCTGAGAGAGCCTACAAAAAATAAATATGATTGGCAGTCATCTGTGGTGTAAACTGTTTGGAAGCATTGAACAACTGAGTCTTGAAAGAGTAAACCTCTAAAAGGCAAACTGCAGATGAAAAAATATTTAACACACCTGAGGGATCCCAATATTCCCATTAGTACACAAATGTTTTTGAGCATCCTGTCATATTATTTGCAACAGATTAATTGTTCAGTGAATTTGAATATTACACTGCTTTGAAAATGAGGTTCATGTACTTTGTTTCATTTATGTTAAAAATATTTAATGTTCCATTGAAAAAATGAATTGTCCGGTGCAGTTGGTTAAATTTTTATTTCTAAGAAAGCTCTTTATAATAGTATTGTAAAATTAGATGAATGTGGTTCACTGTGGTTATTTTTGTCACAGTCATCCTTTTGGCCATTTCATAATCACTAGGACATATGACCTCCAAGATTCTGTGATTTTTTTTTTTTTTAATGTGTGATGATTGCTAATGTGGACTGTAAAAATGCATTAACATCTCAAGTTCTTTAAGGTCAATATCTAAGCTTGTTCTAAATTAGGTTTAAAAAAATCAGTAGTATATTCATTGGACTTCTCATCTTCAACAAGATACCGCTTTCTAGTAGTAGGTGCAATATTAAATCAGCATTGATTTCAATCTTGTTGCGTTTGTATCAGTCTCTAGTGTAAAAGGGGCTTGTTAACTTCCTGTGCAATGTAAGTTTCGATATTGTCTTAATTAGTCTGATCGATACTGCGTGAAAAGAGCTGCTGATAGACTGTCAGCAATAGCTGCAATGAATAATTTAGTGTAAATAGAAGGCTATGCTGATTTTTCAGTGAAACTTAAAGGAAGTTGCATTTTAATGCATATTCCAATTTTATCTGTGCTGTCTCAAAAATCAGCAAGGTTTTTGATAGGAATATATTCTTGCCATTCTGCTTGTATCAGTGGCTTATTGTTTGGTTATGATGTATCTGTACTTTTTAAAAAAGGGCAGAAAATAAGAGAAAATGAAAAATGTTGCTTTCCTGCATCTTGCAAGAACAACCTGTCACACTTTCCAGGCAGCTCAGCAATATTCTATTTTGTAATGAAATCACTAGATAATTCTTTAATTGGTATTCGGTTTTACAGTAGCATTTAATTCTTTTTCTACTAATTCTCATTTTTCGGTGTGGAAGATCCTTAATCACTAGAACTTTGATCTTCTACATTCAAAACATTAGGTACTCAGATCAAGAGATTTTCAGGACTTCTCTAGATTCAGAAGCTATGTAAAACACCTTGAAGAAGCCATATAATTCAGCCTTTCGACCACCTAGAATCACTGATATCTGGCATCTCATCCCACACTTTTCCAGTCTCATGACCTTTTGCCTTCCTACTTTTACTATGTATATATAACTCTATCTTTTTCATCCTCCAGTGTGCTAAGAAACCTTCAGACACAATGAAAACGGTAAAGAAAAAACATGAAATATTTGTTCTGTAGTTCTTTACTGAGATCATATGCTGAAAGATGACTCTTTCCAGCTCTGTGTTGATAATTTCTTCTTGAGCCATTGTAACATGCGAGTTCCTTAACAAAAATGCCATCAAAAGAACGTAATGGTGTTTAATGGTAATGTAGGGAAGGAACTATGTTCCTCTTCAGTATTGAAATTCCTGAATTGTAACTGCATAGCAAGTCATTCAACATAATTTTGTCTTGATTTTGCTATCCATTTAAAGGGAACAATAATACTTTGATCCTCCCAGGAGTTGAGGATGGCTAGTTGGGTGATGTTTTCACAACCTTTCGGAAGGGTAAAGTACTTAGGGCTGCTAGTGATAAAGATGAAAATTGTCATATTTCATGCCATGAGCCCTCAAGTAGTGTTTAAAAACTTGAGCTAAAATTCAGCAATACCTATAGCAAGTGGTAATGTGTCATTGATTACAAAATTTGTAGTATTCTTGTGTCTCACTTCATATGTCAGTCTTGTCAAGAGTTGAAATAGCCTGTTTAGCACTGTAGGAATTTCAATTTTTCTTCCAACATTTGTAATACCATTCTGGCCACACAAGTCTGATTCGTTCCTCACACCCAACTGCAAGATGTTTTTTTTAAGAGTACACTTAGGTTATTCCAATACAATATGTGTTGTAGAGACATTGATCAGAAACACTTTCCTCTGGCAGACAAAGGAAGTTTTATAAGGAAAATTTCACTTTGGCTTTTAAAGGGCTTCTGAGATCAGTTGTGATTTGTTTAGGGAAATGAAAAATCCTGGGAAGAACTGCGAATAAAACCTGTAACAGCATGGTCTCGTGATACTCTCTTTCCTTTTTTTTTCCTTTTCTTCTCTCTCTTTTTTTTTTTTTTTTAAACCAGTAAAAGCTGTAGTGGTTTTGATGTCCCAGACAAATTGGCAATTCACCTAAGTATTTTCTTTATTTTCTAGACTTATTTTATAGGACAGACCTGACATACCACCACAGATTCAGACAGTCTAAAAGTTATTCACACACAGATGATATCCTTTGGTCTCTTCTACCATCCTCACATACTTACCAAAATTATCAATAATGACAGTTTTACTGGAGGGGGGAGCCTGCCTGTTCCATACCTATGATATGGTATTTTCTTGGGTAGTCACTCAAGAAGAGTTCTCCAAAATGCCCTGAAGTTTACTAGTGCACAAGCACAGATGTGGTATGTAATGATTGACTTTTAATACCACAATTTATTGCCTCCTACTCAGCTTTCTTTCTTTTTTCCCTCCTTTTCTCCTTTCTTTCTTCTTCCTTAAATGGATTTGTGTGATAACAAACTTTTCTTTTTATGAACACTGTTCTAGAAAGGAATAAAAAACATTCCAGGAGGGCAGGCAGCATCAGCGAATATTGAGATGTATCTGAAAGCAGTCAAGAAAGTGTCTGAAGCTGCTATGCCTATTTCTTTCTACTGTTCATTAGATTTCCACTGTGGGAGAGCATAGCAGGAGTCTAGATTAATCTCCTTACTGTTAAAGTAGAGGTGAAAACATTACCTGTTTTAAATACCGTTTCTATTAATCGGGGGGAGGGGGGCAGGGGGTCCAGAAGATGATGTCATAATGAACCAAGTATGGTTTCTTTTACTTACCATCCTACTCCAAAAACAGAGAGAGAAAGAAATGAAAATGTTTTTATGTCATGCTGGCTTAGAAAAAAAAAGGAGGAGATTATTTGAAGAATTCTTCACATATGCATTATTGAAGGATAGCTAGTAACAGAGGCAAAGGGCAGAGCAGACAGTCCCAGATACTGAACACTTCTACATACCTTTCTAGAAGAATCAGTATGCCTAATTATGTAAGGAAAAGTTGCTCACATGTTCACACGTTTTCACAGTACTGATAGTACTGAATAGTACTGATTCAATATGTAAGTATAACACATCATGTTAAACTAAAAAAAAAAAATAATTTTAGGTATCACACAGAATAAATGCAAAAGGGTTTGTATTATTTAGATGAAACACATCTCCTTTGAGTACTGCAGTACCAAGAATTGGCTGGGGATGCTAGATCAGAAAAAGAATGAAGATATTAACTTTTTAATAAGAGTATTGACCTTTTCTCTCATTTCAGGAGCTGCTGAGAAAAGTTCCAAACATGGTGCAGAAGATAAAACACAGAATATTATTAGTGCTATGAAGGAAAGAATGAAGATTAGAGAGAAAAATAGGCCAGAAGTGTTTGAAGTGATCCAGGAAATGTTTAATATTTCCAAAGAAGATTTTGTACAATATACAAAAGCAGCAAAGCAAAGTGTTTTGGATGGAACCTCCAAATGGTCAGCAAAAATAACCATCACAGGTAATTTTTTTCTGAACTGTTTGCTGTAAGAGCTCTTTCTTTCCTAGTCCCCTGGTTTGGGAATAAGATTTATGTAGTTAGAGCTGGAATTGTGTGTTCAGTTGCATACTTGGTGCATCTATAAATAGTTGAATTTATAGCGTGCTAACTGGAAGAGTTTTAAGTTTCAGCTGTTGGCAAAACTAATTTATATTCCACTGCTCTAGGAAGGAAGATAAGTAAACAGTCTTGTTGTGTCTCCTCTACCTCCTACCAATATCTTCTGTGCTCTAGTGCTGAGCTATTTGCTACCAATTGCAAGAGTTAAAGTTCACAACTGCATTTACAGGTTTTAAGGACTGTAATGTTAAGAACACTGCAGCTTGCAATTCCAGACCCCATTGGTTTGAAACTCATGATTCATTCCTGTTGCTTGACTTAAGGGTGTGTTACAGTTTAGCGATGCTGAGTCAGGGAAACCTACGCACCCAGAGCATACTTAAGATTGCTTCCAACTACATTAGGATGATTGCTTGTAAATATTTCCAGGTCCTCTGACTTTGACATTTCAATTTTTTAATTAAAACCTCAGCAGAGAAAATCTAAAACCTCAGATGACTACACAGGTCAGTCTGACTTTATGTGATATTGGATTAGAGACAAATAGAGATTAAACTAAAAAAATCAAATAATTTAAAGGCAGTTATGTGAAATAGTAAAGGGCTCTGGTTTGATTTCACATCGAAGTTAGCCTCAATTTTGTTTTAATGTCATGAAAAAAAAATAAGCCCTCTTCTGATTTTGAAAGTAAATTAAATATTTTCTCCTCCAGGATTTTCATTATTCCTGTTAGGGGGGATAAGGAGATAAACTTTAGGAACTTATTTTTAGCTTTTACTAGGCAGTGAGTGAAACAAAAGCTATATTTTAAAAATAAATAATACTGTGTACTTAAGTAACACACACATTTTTCTCACTTTTTAACAGCAACTTGTTGGTGCCTGATGTTTCACATCTGTACATATGGTAATTTTCCTAAGGTGTTTTACAAGATATTTTCTGTATATCGTCTGTAAGATCAAACACATGCACACTGTTAAGAAAAAATAAAGAGTGTCCTTTAATACTCTTTTCAGTATGAAACAAGTGACTAGGATACCCTGAGCAGGTTGATGTCATTATTTTAGCAAGCTATGTGTTCAGACTCTCTATCTGCTGGGTAACATCACTTTATTAGTGTTGGTACAAAACCCACTTAGATTGCTGAATGTCTTGGTTCTTCCCTTTTAGAAGTAAAACTCATACTGTCTTGAGTTCTGCAGAATTTTGACCTAATAAATGAATCACAGAATAATTTAGGAAGTAATGTTGAAAGAGGTTTCTGCAGTACATTCAAACCTTTTGCTAAAAGCAGGGATAACGTCAAAGTTAGATTAGCTTGCTCAGGGCTATGTCCAGACTAGATTTGAAGCTCTCCCAGGATGGACATTCCACATTCTGGGAAACCTGTCCTGCCTACTGGACAAACTGTTTAAGTTTTTAACCACTCACACTGTAAAACTGTTTTCCTTATATCCAGCTGAGATTTCTCTTGCTGCGGCCTGCAGGGGTTACATCTTATTGTTTCTCTGTGTGCCTTTGAGAAGAGTCTGGCTTCATTGAATCATAGAACAGTTTGGGTTGGAAGGGACCTTTAAAGGTCAACTAGTCCAACCCCCCTGCCATGAGCAGGGACATCCTTAACTAGATGATGATGTGATCTTTAGGTTGATCTCCTCTTAGCCTTCCTTTTCTCCAGGATAAGCAAACTCAACACCCTTCGCCTTTTCTCCTATGTCATGTGCCCCAACGTGCACAGTGTATTAGTACAGTTGTACGTGTGTGTAATATGTAAATAAATGTATTTGTGTTGCATGCTCAAAAAAATTTTAGTATAGTACTTTTAGATTCCATAGCAATTTTTTTATATATCAGGAAAGGGTCATTGAGAGATGGAATTGCCATTTCAGTTGTTGAAATGTAAAGCTGACATTCAGGAGGGGAAGGAGAAAAGCATTTGTCACGTGGACCATGAGTGAATTACTCTGTGAGAGTTGGTAGGTGTGTTTTTAGCTACGTGTGGCTCTGTACTCCGAACTAAAGCCCGACCACATTTGTGGCAGTATGTAAACTGTACATGGAGCTGAAGAATAGCAGATGTGTGCCAGAAAAAAATCTAGGGAAAATTTGAGATTGTGAGTCAGATGAATTAGGAAAAAGGGAAGCCATTGTGAAGGTTATGGGATAGTGCATGAAACTCCAAAGAACAGTTGTTGAATTTTGTCATTGTCACTAAGCACTGGGGACATGGAGCAGTATGTCAGAGAAAATATATCATTCATATTCTTACTTTTAGTTCTGCCTCTAAAGGATACTCAGTGCTGCCTTGTATTCAGGCCAGTATAATTGTTAGCAATTCTGGAAGACATTTTCTAAGCTGGCACTTAATTCTTCTTCATAAATAAGAGATACTTCCTTGCCTTCTAAAAATTTCCCTCTAGATTTACAGTGTATGGGGAAAACAAAATATGTTAATTAATTCCTAAGAGTTAGTCTTCTCAGGAATGAGATGTGTAAAAAAAGTAACAGAAACTTACTTTTTTTCACTGCAGTCGGCAGATATGACTGTACCCACACTGCGAGCTGGTCTGCTGAGTAAGAAGGGGCCATTTTTATGTAATAATTTTTCTGAGCACACTGAAGGAGTTTTGTTATCCAAAGTAATTGACATTAGAGAATGTTAACTAAATGTTACCACTGAGATAGTTTAAACAATATGTGCAAAACAATAAAACCAAGCTCTGCTGGTGCTACAAACCATGACAAGTGTTTTGGCTGCAGCTCTCTGGGTTTGGTAGGCTGCTATTTGACAGTTCTGCTTTCTCCTGAGATTTCCAGTTTTATGAATTATGATGGAAAAATCAAATTGTGTGTATTTATATTTGCCACAAAATATATATATACATTAACTATACACCCACATTAACTGTCAGAAAGGCTGACAATACATAATAAGTTAATGGTAATTGATCTGAACTGTCAACCTTTGACAGAACAGAAAGTATTCTGAAGATCCTTACGGTTCATCTCTCACATGAGGAAAACAAATGTTGGAGTCATGACCATACCCCTCATGTTTAGTTTCATAATCTGCAGTGCAGGTTTTATTTTGGAAATTTTAGTTTGTATCTTTGAAAAAAAAATATTTCTTTATTTACTTGTGGTGTTAAAAGGAAATTTTAGGGAATTATTAGACTCAAGCCAAGTTATACAACACCATTATATTACTTGTCATGCTGTTTAAACCAAAGTTTGAGAAGAATATCAGAGTATCTGAATTACACATGGCAAGAAAAGTATTTGTTTTGTGCTCTGTGGTGATTCTTTGAATTTATTACTCTATTAAAGTATATTTGTAAATTTTATACAGTCCAGAAGGGTAGTTAGGCAAGCCTTGTCTATCTCCAGAGTAATAGACACGGAAAATTCATCCAGAAAGTTTTGTTTCAGGAGCCCTCAGTCTGAGGACTTTGTTTTCTGTTGCAGTTGTCACTGTCTCGTTTATCTCTCAACGAAGGCTGTGAGGGCTAAAGCAGATTTTTCTCCTTTTGTTGCAGTTCTTTGTGCTCAAGGCTTACAGGCTAAGGACAAAACTGGCTCAAGTGACCCATATGTTACTGTGCAAGTTGGCAAAACCAAGCGGCGAACTAAGACAATTTTTGGAAACTTGAATCCAGTATGGGATGAAAAATTTTATTTGTAAGTATAGAAGATACTGTTGTTTCTTGTTTTTTTTTAATCTATATTTAGGTAATATAATGCTACCAAGTGAAATAATTACTTAATTTTTAAATATTTGTTTTCTATACTATGCATATTCATAGCGTTAATGAATTAGCAGGTTCTGAATGGAGAGAGCATAGAGATTTATTGGGACTTTATCTTATAGTAGTCATACAGCTTATAATGATGTCTTTTGGGGGATCTATTGGTGGTGTCTATTTGTTCTAATTTTTCAGGGAACTTAAGTAACAGTTTTCAGACTTTGACCTTACATATCAAATGTTGGCATTATAAAAGGCTTCCTGTGTTTCAGATACAGACCATGCAAGTTAAACGTGTTTTGATTTAGCATTATGATTCTCCTAGGTGAAACTGGGGGATTTGATAATAACTGGTATGCTTCAGGCCCTGGACTGTGCTGTTTGTAATGTCTGTCCTTTCCAAGACTGAGTGTTGTCCAGAAGTCTGATGGGGAGACTATTGTATGATCATCCTGTCTCCTTTCTTTGCCCTGTAGTAGTTTGGTGTAGTTTGTTGTCAGCGTATCATGAAAGTTCAACCCTGACTGCAAGCTAGATGTTTCAGTCTGTAATGCATTGACTAAGGTTTGAATATGATTTCACGCCAGTTGTAGTTCTGGCAGTGTTCCTAGAACTTCTTTCAGACAGGCATGTTACAGTACAGGAAATTCCAATTTACAGGTACTGTACTTTTCCTTTCCTGAAAATATTGCCTTAGGATGCAACACATTCCTGACTGAGAATGTGACCAATCTGATAATATCCATTTTCTCAGTGTTATTGCTCTACATGTAGCAAAAGTATTTCAGCATTTCTTCTTTTCTCAACTTGATTATTATGTGCTGCAGTATGTGATGCTCATTTAACTACTATTGTTAAAGTGAACCAAGAATTCTGAAAGGCTAATATAAACCTTGGGTTTTCTCTGGATAAAATTAAGTGAAAGAGAACTGTTTATTTAGGCAGATATTTTTAGCTGTTCAGAAAAGTTCCAGTCTACCCTGAAAATACCTAGTATTATCATATGAAGTTAGCAGGTACTTTATGAAAGCTGTGTGAAAACGCTGGTAAACTATGAAAAGAAGAAATTATAATAATTAAAAAGGATATACAGTTTCAGTGTTTGTTAAATACAACATTTTTATCTGCATTTTTTACTGAGAATGCATGCAAACTGTTGACACATGATAATAGTCTAACTTTTTGGTACTATGTTATAAAAGTCTAATATGTTTGTGCCTAATAGTGCTATTCAAAACTGGACGTTAATTTGATACAACTTGATGAAATCCTGTATCAGTGATGATAACAATGATGTGTCATTTTTATAAGTGACCCTGAATTTACAGAGCAGCAGCAGAACAGCCCAGGATCCTGCAGACTGCCCAGTCAAGATTCAGAATCTCTAGTTAGTCACTTTGTGCAACAGACAATTTCGAAATAACCACTCACCACAATGAAATTTGAAATAAAGCTCTGTTTTCTTCAAGAAGGTGCAGTGTCATAACATGAGAACTTAGCTTCTTATCACATAGCACAACAGCTATTTTCTCTTCCCTATTTTTTGACTAAAATCTGGTCCCTTGTTGTTGAGGAGTTTGTCATTTCACTACTGAGTTTGAAGGAATTATGGCCCAAGATGCTGCTTCTGTTTGTCTGGAAAAAATTACTAGGTAATCCAACTGTGTTAAACAAGGTGTGTCCGTTCCATTCACAGATTCAAAGGCCAGTACTACAAATGAATAGTTAATTCAGAGAAAGCACACATTCAAAAATATTTTACAAACTTCCCCTATACAGATCATGTTTTCTTTTCAAGTTATTTTCATTAGTCCAGTAACAGTTGAAGTGTCATATCTCATTGAATGAGTAACCAAATGTAGGAGATTAATTATTTTCTTGCATTTAATTGTCTGAGTTGCATAGTGTCAAAAGTTGGACGAGCAATTCAGCAAATGTGGTACAATGTTTTAAATGTATTTACTCAAAGATATGAGCAGGGTTACCATAAAATCCCTGGAAACTTGAAAATATTATTTTTGTTTTTTTACCCAGCACTAAGTGATGATAGCAATATCATCTGCTGCTCTAGCAATAACATTAATAAAAACCCCCAAACTCTACTATAGCATAAATCTCCTGAGTAACTGCTTTGAACTGAATACAATTTCAATTATTTTTATAGCACTTGTACTTTCTAAAATAGTCATCTCCCTGACTTATTTAATGCATTGGATTTCTGTTGAACATATATGAGAATTTCTAAAGTGTATTAAATAAATTATAAATGTTTAACCACAAGATTAAATCTAAAGTAGATCAATATCACTATTTCATTGAGTCAAGAAGTTTAATTTAAATTAGGCTGTACTAGTGATATTTGATAGTCCTATTTAAAATCAAATACTAATCACAATTATAACTCCTAAATGATAAATTGCATTCATAAAATATATCTCAAAATCTTACAATCATATATTTACTTGTAATACCAAAACATTCATTTCAATCTCCCCACCTGTTCCAAAACAAGGACTTGGAAGGTTGGCTCCCGACCATGCACCTGCTTTGTCACAGCAGACAGAGCTGGGACAGAGTTGTACTTTGCAGAATCACACATAACCCCCATATGGTTGTATGGTAGGCAGAGAGTGAAAGTTTCTAACAAAATGTAATGTAACCCTCTGCTAAATGACCACAGGATACTGGCATAGATTTTAACATGGAAACCCATAAACCATAACTAAAGTAGAGTTTACGTATAGCTGCTTGCATCTCAGTTAGAAACCGAGACTTTCAGAGGAAGAATGCATCTTTCCTTGAAATGTATAATTTTTGTATACAAGATAGAGAATAAGTGAGCAGATGCTACTTTAATGAATGTAATATAGGTGGTAAAGGGTTTTGATCCTTTCTATTGGCATTATTAGAAAGGAGATAACAGAGCGGTTTTTATTTTTTCAGTAAAATACCAGTCATAGGAGAGTTTTTTCAATGCCAGAGGAAAGAAAGAGTCTTGCAGCTATCTGTCACCTTCCCTCTTCTGGCTGAGTGTGGCATCTGATATGGGAAAAGGGACTGCCTTTTTAATTTTTAGTTACAAGGAAGAGATATTTTGGCTGCATAGTTTCCGGTTTCGTACAAAATTTTAGATCTATACACTATAATAAAACTCTTCTCCACAATTTTTTTTCTTGACTTTTCAGCAGTTGATTGCTGAAATATGGAAATCTGCTTTTTTTTCTGGCAGTGTTGTCTAGCAAGCACACATGTCCAAATTGCCTTGCAGAGTTTGCAGGTATCATGTTTTCTCGAAGTCTTCCATACAACTGGGTTATTGTTTTACATTACTTACTCTTTCTATTTTGGGTGTCACTAGGCCACCATATGGCTCTGATAAATAACTTCATTGGATATCTATTACTCCTTTCGGTGCATGAAAACAATTGTTCTAACTGTTTTAAATTAGACCAAATAGAAGGGGTTTTTTAAGACTACAGTTACCACCTGGCCAATATTATGGTCACCCCTAAACTGTTCGAATTTGTCTGATTTCTGACATTCTTGATGATTTCCTGGTGATATATGGAAAATACCAATGCAGACATAAAATCCAACAGAAGGGGGATTTACAGTTGTTTCCAGAAAAAAACCTGTTTGTTCAAACAGACTAGAATGTTGCTGAGAACTCTTACTGCTGTGTGTTTTGTCAGATAACACTGGGAAAAAGTATCCTCTATCAACAACATTTATGTAAATTGGAGACCATGATAGTTAAAGACTCTGTATTGGTCAGAGAAGCTGTTCGACTGCTCTATATTTTGGATACTTAAGTCTGAAGTTTCTGATGAAGTGAGAATTTCTGGCAGCTATTTCAGGCATCCAGCTGTGGATGTTCTTTCCTTAGAATTACCTTAAAGAGTAGCACAGTTTATTTCTACTGTAAAAAAAAAAAAAAGTGATTTGTGGATTCATTTAAAGAAATACTTACTATAAGAAGCTATGTATAGAAAATAAATATGACGAGGACCTTACCAAAGTCCTTTCCTGCTGTCATTTTATACATTCTTGATGAAGTGAACTGACTTCTAAAAAGTATAATCTGCACTGTACCTGAAGACAACAGGATTGGTTAACTGTCTAAATGGTGTTCCACTTCCCAGTGATATCTAAACACAGTCGTGTGAGAATTGTTGAAACAGCTTAAGGATTGTTTAAGCAAGAGTATATAGCAGAGAATTATGTTACAAAAAAAAAACACTTGGGTAATAGAAATCTGCACATTAATTTTCTGGATTTATCCATTCTAGAAATTCTTTAATAATCAGCCAAGTCTCTAAAACACATCCTACTAATTAAAGTAGCTGTATCTCACAGCCTCACCCCAAAACAAGAGAGTGGAATACCTCTAAGAACCAATACAAATAATAAATTGTTTGTTCAGCAATAATGTTTTTCAATTTCATGATACAGCATATTTGGTCCGAGTTTTTTTTTTCAAACTGCTGTCAATCCAGGTGAATTTTATAGAACTCTCTTTTTGTTATGACAGAGCAAACTAATGCAAGAAAACGCATAATTAGTCTTGTTCTACTTTAGCAGAAAGCATGGCCCATGACCACGCTGTTAAAGAATTGGGACTGTCCAGACTAGAGAAGAGGCAAGCAGTGGAGTTAAGGATGTCTTTAGACACATCCTTTCTCCTGCAAAGAGGAAAGGAACAATCTGTTTTCCTGTTATAGTAGAAAAAGAACAAGAACAATCTATTGTTATAGTAGAACGAGAAGTAATAGGCACAATTCCGTTCAGAGACACTTAAATGAGACTGCAGAAAAGGTTTGCCAACAGTGGGGCTAGTGAAGTAATAGAATAGATAGATTTCCTGAGAGACTATGGAGCTATTGGTATGTATCATGTTTTCTTTACATGCCTTAATGTAATGTCTGGTGTTTTTGTAACAGGCTAAATAGAAATAGAAGCTATCAGAGAAAGAAACTGAAAACAAAGTACATCAAAAAACAAAAGTTATGTACTTCAATTGCAGTAGGACCCAGTGATTCTTCAGCAAGTGCTCTTACATAGTCAGACTGGCAGTCTTCAGCTGAAGTAGCCTATTGACAGTAAATGAAAAGATCTTCAGGTTTGACCATCAGCAACTAGAGTGACTTCTCTGGAGGTTTGCCAAGCCATGTTGACTCTGTTTTTTGTGTTTCTGGAAAATTATGCATGTTAATAGTGTTTGGATCTTAGAAATCCTCATTGGAGAGTAGAGAGAACGCTTGTAGAAGAAACTTATGCTTCGCTATTTTTTTATAACAACTGTTTGGAATAAAAATGAATGCTAAAGCTTCAGGAGAAAAAAAACGCTGAATATATTCTGAAAAGGAGGAATGGGCACTGTGAGAGAGCAGTTTCTTTACTGCTTACTGATACTTACAGAGTGATTTAATCTGTGAATCATTATCCCAATTGTAAAATTGCAGAAAAAATAATATAATGCTTCCCTTTTTTACGTTTCTTTGTTCTGTCACTTTTGAGGATATTGTTTTAGAAAGAACCTGGCCATTATCTGTGGAATTGAAAAGTTTCCTATTAGAGTAGAAGTTATTCAAAGCTTCGCTACCACTAGCTGTCTACTCTTGAACTAGTTAGCTGAGTGCTCAAGGAATACAAGAGCAGTTCTAAATGGATTTGTCTATCTTATTATGTCATAAGATATTTTTCTCCACTTCTTTGGACCTCTGATTAACAGTAGTTTATGTTTGATTTTTAGACTATTCATTTGTGAAATGATTGGTTAAAAGTTGATTTAGAAAAAAAATATGGTCAAGCTACAAAATGGAAGTGAGCAGGCAAAGGTGTTGCAAAGGCTTGTCAATCAAGTTCTACATCTCAGACATAGCCTGATTTATCTGCTGATTGCTTACAGAATTTCACCAAGATAGTGTATTTTACTGTGCTTACGTCTTTACTAAAATAGCACGATGTCAATTAGTTGTTATTTTAACAGTGGGTGCAGATCTCTTGGATGAGGTGTACAATCAGGTCATGCTAGCGCATCTACTATTAAGTTGACATGGGGCTGCTATAGTAAGATAGTTTATTATTGCATTTTTTATTACTCTAGCCATTAGAATAGGGAGGAGTGCTGTGAGGATTAGTTCCTGTCTGTGCAGCATTCTGTAAATGCAGAAGTAATGTAGCTTCACCAGATTGTTGATAAATTATTAAAACTATCTCTTATGTCTAGCATCTCTGAATATACTGCAGCTTTTCCAGCTTTCAGAAGCATCAGTGTCTTCATCCTCTGTGTGCTAAAGAACAATTCACTTGTCACCTTTCTGTATCACACTTTAGTGAACAGTTTTACTGAGCATATAAAGGGGAGTAGCTAGAAGAGGAACACTGAAAACAGCATATGTTGTCTTTGCCTTGAGTTCCCTGGGCTTATTTTCCTGGACAGAGGAGGCAGAAGTAGAAATCCCACCCAATGCTTTTTGCTAAGCCACAGAGCTTCTGAACAGATGTGACCAGTGACTGATGCAGAATGTGCATCTCATTATATAGTGCTTTTTCTGAGGGGCAGGGCAGGTAAGTAGAATCATGCAGAGGCAGCTCTGTAACTTTAATAGTAAATCTTCCTGCTGTCTCAATGGGCAGGCCAGTAGAAATACGTGTTCACGCACCCTTCCATTCTTGCATCACAAATCTGTGCTAGTTTTGGGGTTTTGCACAGGAAAATTGAAAAAATGTAGGAGAGCTAAAGGTTTAGACACAAAGATGAACACGTGAGTAGACCCATTGGTTGTGATAGGTCTCACCATGTTTTGCTGACCCAAGATTAAAGGAGAAAAATATGTGGGAGAGAAAAATGAGGATATCAGGGGCAAGTGCAGTCATTATGACCATCTGAATAAATATTCATTAATCAGCTAAGTGTACATCAGAGGGAAATTGGTGTTGTCTTGGGAAAATAAAAATATGGTGTTTGTACTGAAGTACTGTTTAATTACTTTTTATATGCAGCACCTCCCTGAGAAGAAAAGCAGGAACAAGATTTCTATTAATAGCGCTGATACGGTGATGAGGGTCACATAAATGCCTCACCAGTGAGGGATCTCCCTATACCACTGTAGAAATCCCATGTTTAATATTTCTGTTGGGTGCACAGCTAAATGCAGTTCAGGACTCTAGCCATGTTAAGCAATAATTCAGGGCTATATTTTAGGAAAATTAAATGGTTTCTGGGTTTAGCCTAGTTTCTTACAGCAAAGGTGTTTATTTGATCTGCCTGTGTCTTCCTATATTTTATGTCCTTGCCAACAACTTTCGGATTTTGTAATCAGTCCGAGAAATTTCACAGATTGCCTGATACTATGTCGATTGTGTTCTATGAAAATAGGTGGTCAGACAGAAATGAGATCCTAACAGCATCCTCAGTATGAGCTCACCCCGTTATAGATGCCAGGGAGTCTATATGAAGTGGTAATTTATGAAAATCCCAATTATGGGAGAAGATTCAATAGCTGATAGCAGTTTGTTAGATGTCAGGGAAGCCAGTCATAAGACAAAAGGAAACTAATCTTCATTAGCTTTGGTAATCACAGAACAATGTGGGTTTTAATTACCAGAGATATCTGCAATGTTAAAATTTGGAATACAGGCAGACACCAGCATTTCTGTGATAGTGAATGATGTCACAGTGAGGCAGAGTAAAAGCTGTGCATGCCATTTTTAGTGACTGATTGGCCTTGACAGTAATAATACCATTTAAAGCACTTTATACTTCCAAAGCCCATTACCACCACTAATTAATTCTTAGAACACCCCAGAGGGGTGCCAGTTGGGAGATAAGTTATAGTATTACTGTTTTAATGCTGGAAACAGAGATCGCTGTGCAGTGATAGTGCTTGGAACAGAATTCAAGTAAGAACTCTTAATCTAGTGTCAAGCTAAGACCTTGCTGAAGATGAAAATTTGCTGCTGCACTTTAAAGCTATATTTAAAGATAACCAAAGATTCATAATGGTAGAAGTATTTCTGTAGCCTTACTGAATAGATATAATAAAAACAACCCAGTTACTATGGATGCATGAGTACGATAGGGTTTATAACAGATGCCAGGTCTGTTCTAGCTGTTAAATGCCATCGGAAAGTTTTTCGCTGCCACAGATTTCTGTAGTCAATATTAGGATATTCCAGTGAAGTCATCAAAGGTCAACACAGTAAACAGTCCTCATTGTGGCTTATAGGAACAAGCAGCAGTGGAGTTTGTTTTCCATTTCTGTGCAAATATATGCAGGATGGAGCTGGGAATAAAAAATTGTACCCACTGGGAACTCTGCAGGCTGCAAGTGAAGCCACCTCACTCTCTCATACACCCAGTAGTCTCTCAAATCCACACAGCTCATGAGGGGTTAGTAAGCCACTTTAATTTGCAAGGAATTTTTTTAGTATGTGGCAGTCTGTCCCTACTCCTGCTCCTTGATGGGGAATGGAGGTCTTGGAGAAAAGTAATATATCTTTTAAAGAAAGCAGCTACTTACTTCTGAAAGTTTTTCTGATTGCCTGTCTTGTCTTGCTGTGATGTTTTCTCATACTTGTTGTTTTTTGGAGTTTTTTGATTTTTGTTTGGTTTTGTGTGATTTTTTTCCCCAAAAACTTACTGCCATGTACTGGAAATATTCTTTAAAATTTTCTCACTTTTCATGTTATAACATTCTAGGCTGCTACTTTTGTGGTCTAGTGTACATACTACATAGCATTTCTAAATTACTAAACGTGATGTAATTGTATTTTTCCGAAGATATTTGTTAAATAATAGCATTGAAAAGTACACATTGTAAATTAGTTAATAATTTTAATGAGGAGTTAATGACATTCCTAAGTACAATCTATGTGTATATGTAATTCAGTCAAGTTAATCTCTTTACTTTCTCTTATATACAGTAGTTGCGGTTTTGTCCCTGGCGATGTGGTATGGCCTTTTATTTCACTGAATCTTGCAGGCTGTTTGTATTCTGCTGCTTCATGCAGTTAAGCAAGTGTATGGAAATCAAGGACAATAAATTAGACAGCAGTGCAAATGTATGTGGCTTATGTATCACTCACATTTTATATTTTATTATTATTTTTACAGTGAATGCCATAACTCTACAGATAGAATAAAGGTGAGAGTATGGGATGAAGATGATGACATCAAATCTAGAGTAAAACAACATTTCAAAAAGGAATCAGATGACTTCCTTGGGCAAACAATCATTGAAGTAAGAACACTGAGTGGAGAAATGGATGTATGGTATAACTTAGGTATGATTCTTACTGATTTTTTTAGAAACTAATTTAAGTAGAATCTCAGCATCTATAGATTTGTGAAAATCTATAGCTTTTGTACCAATATACAAGTTTTAAAATCTTAAATATTACATGTTGATTTGAAAATGAAAGATACTTTCTCAGTTTTGATCCAGATTATGGCAATTACAGAGAGCAGACTAATCACAACAATATCAAAGAAAAAAGATTATATTTTAATGCAAAATTAAAAATATGTAAGAAAACATTTCAGACTAGACCATTCACAGTAGCATTCTGTGGGAAATACATCTACAAAGAGGCATAGAAAAATCTAGCAAATATTTTGCTTGTCGTCCACATTCATTTTATCACATATTTTAAAAATTATTTATATACCATTCTGGGCCTAACCATTTTTGGTTTTCTCTATGTTTACACCTGTGTTTCCTCATGAAGCTTGCTTCCTTGAGTTTTCTGTTCGGTACACGTCAAATGTGTTTACGTGCGGAGTCATAAGCTGAAGATAGTCTGCTGAAACTCAAAATGCTCTCTGTTGCCCTTAATGACTGCACTTTCTTGTCTAGACAGGTCTTAAGAAGTATCATTCTTTAAACCAGGAATAAATCAACAAAAGTGTGTCTCGGAATATATTTCTTTTATCTAAATCTAAGCATACAACTGTTCTTTAATTCTAAAAATATCTTTGGGTGCACTAAATGTTCTGGAGTAGCCCTTTAAAAGTTAATCTCCTATCTTTGATAATAAAAATGTGATAGTAGCCTTTTTATCTAGGTTGCCTGCTCTGTGAAAACTTTGGGTGAATTATGTGACATAATTTTGTGAAATTGTAGAGCATTTGTTTCCTAATCAACTGTCCTTGTTTCCCTGTCTAGTGTTTTATTTCCCAGTGACACTCATAGATGTGTCAGGGAACTATTTGATTTCTTATTGACAAAGAAAAAAAAAGCTTTGCTTTATTTCTTGTTCATTATAAGATTTTTAAAAGTAAGATAATTGGGTCTTTTTGAATCCTGAATGTTATTCCTTCCAAAATTTCAGTGACTTATAACAATTTATATCAGTATTTATATCAGTTTGAAATGGACTTTTAAAACAAATTTTGATGAACTGATTTGACTGGAAGCAGTTTAATAATAACATTGAAAGTCTGTGGTCTGCAAAAGGAAGCATCTAGAATGAAAACCTTACAGTCAGAATCTAAAAAGAAATACTGGTAAAGGGCTCATGATAATTCTAATATTCTAAAAAGAATGGCATATTTTATTCTGATAGATACACACATTGACACAAATGCAGTATCTCACATCATACAGAGGAAAGAGGGAAATAATGAACAAAACAATTAGATTTGTCGAATACCAATTTTATTAATTGTAGCACTCATCACCATTCTCATCACAGCACTTTGTGAAAGAATCATAAACATTTTAATTCACTCAGTTACACTGCTAGAGTGGTTTGGAAAAAGTGAAAACTGGAGTCAAAGATCAGTAACCTCTGCAATGAGTGGCAGCAACTAAACAGACTAGCACAGACAGTGAAAACAAAGTTCTTTATAAAATTTCTTCTGTAAGTATCAGCTTAGCTCTGTACTTGAGTTTTGCTAAGAACATTTTTAGTTTCTCTCAGACATAGTAGCCAGGTTGTTGCTGAAGTCTTCATAACTAAAGAAAAACATCAATAATTAAAATAATAATAATTAATACAGGTAGCAGAGAGAAAATGGATATAATTTCTATTGAAAAAGTAAAATTGCTAAATAAAGCACTGTAGGGCCTAGTTTGAATTTGGCAGATAAAATAAGAAAGGTTCTTTGCTAGTTTGATATTCTGCTTTATGGCCTGAACTGTATATGAGGTATTAAAAAAAATTGTCTTGTTCTCAACACTAGGGCTTTCTGGCTTTAAAAACCATTCTTATTAAGCTAGAAGGATTTATGAAAGCTTTTCAGATGACATATATGAATTCTTGGTAGTTACTAATATATTATTTTTCTGTTCTTCAGAAAAGCGAACAGATAAATCAGCTGTCTCTGGTGCCATCAGATTGAAAATCAATGTTGAAATAAAAGGAGAGGAGAAAGTTGCTCCCTACCATGTGCAGTACACCTGTCTACATGAGGTATGTTGGAGAAGTTAAAGAAAGCATCCTACACAGAAATTACTATTCAGTTGTTGCATACATAAGGAAAAAAGGCTACAGAACATTAGAACACTGAAACAAATAACTCCTGTTACACCGCCAGACAAGTTTATTTTAGATTTCCCACTTTGTATTGCTGATGGCATACCACGTTCAGAGTGAAAGGCAGAACAACGTAACACCAACAGATCATTCCTGCCAGTAGGAGTTAGAAAAAAAAAGAGAGGTGGATTCAGCTAAGTTCTCCCCATACTGTATTTTGTTGTAGCATTTTAATGCTTCACACATGCTTGCTAACATCAAGAAGGTACAACCATTTCTGCATATTACAGAAATATAGCTGTTAATTGTAAAGGACTTCCTTCCTGCTACATTAATTCATAGTTTGGGGAGAGCAAGAAAAAGCTAGGAGAAGCTTAGACAACATAAAGTTTTGTTCTATTGTCTAGATTGCTTTTGTCAACATTAAAAAAGAACCATCACTGATAAACCAGTGTGTCTTTCAAAATATTTTATTTGTACTTGATTCCTCTTCCCTCAGTGATCCACATTAAAGTTCTCTTCAGAAAATACAAGTGTTTTCTGAAAGCTTAGAGATAATACATGGCTGAAAGTTCAGCACTAGTATGTATCCACAGAATCCCATGGTTCCCCATTTGCAAAACTGAATGTTCAGGGTATTTGTTGGCATAGATATTTGACCTGATATTGAAAATGTTTTGACCTGTGAAGTCAATGGCAAAATTCTGTGGCTTTAAGATGATCCACAAGACAGTGATGGACTAATTAGTAAAACTAATTAAAATTCATTGAAGTTATTTCAAAGCTTTGAGGTCACTGAAAATAGGAAATCAAATCTGCTGCTGAGTTTGTGGATATATATGGAGCTAGGTATTTTGAGAAGCATTCTATGACATTAACTGCTAGCTTTAGTCCTAAAATTGCCAAACCTAAAGTTTATTGCATGTCTTTCACTACTTGAGAGGCTTCTGCAGTATTTCTGATAGGTTTCCTGTAGCTGACAGTTCCTAAACAATGGATTTGAAATTTATTGGTCACAGATCCAATTAAAGTTGAAGAATTATGTAGTGAGCATTATAACATCATGATTTCATTCGCTAGCAAGGGTATATGATAGAGTAGAGGAAGTTTCTGAATGATTTTTTGTTGCAGTCTCTCTGTGACAGTTAACTTATGTCAAGGAGCTGAATCACAAGCCAGCAGTACCAGAGTTCCATTACAAAAATGCGTTTAGAGTCTTGGGGTTTTGTATTTACCAAATAATAACTAGTTAGTGCCAGTCTTCAGAAAGAGTAAAAAAAAGACCCAAACCTAACAATGAACATATTGATTACTATTGTTTAGGATATTTTTTAGGATATACTTTCAGAATGCCACTGAAAAGCCAAAAATTCTTATTTGAAACATTTCTTGCATTTAGAATCTATTCCATTACTTGACGGAAGTTAAATCTAATGGTGTTGTAAAAATCCCTGAAGTGAAAGGTGACGAAGCCTGGAAGGTGTACTTTGATGATGCTGCACAAGAAATTGTAGATGAATTTGCAATGCGCTATGGAATTGAATATATTTATCAAGCTATGACGTAAGTATTGTATCTGGTTTTCTACTCTACGGTCAAGAACATGTGTGAGGGAAGTGATGAGTTCCAAGACTTCATGCTTTCATTCTCCATTTCACTCCCACTCCTGATTTAAAATTCTTTTTATAATTTTTGTCCATCTGATTCTCATTGAAGTGCTTCTCATTTGCAATGGAATTAAGATATAAGCATTTTATAAACCGTTACTGGTATTGCCGCTAATGCATTTCTTAATCCATATGTTACTGGTATGTGGCAAGGATCAGAAAGACTTCCGCTGTTCCACATGCGATTGGGCTGGTAGAACAGGGTTTCATAAGCTCTGTACTCCTTTCTAGGAGTACAGAAATCATCATAGAACACCAGCAATGGCTATAGTAAACTTCCATAGTATATGTAAATAATTAATGCAAACAGTATTAGAACCTGTTACAACATTGTCCCTATTAAAGTAGCTGTCTGATTGCTTTATGTACATCTAATAGAGATGTAAAGAAGGTATTTGTAATATATATGTTTTTAATGGTCTTCCCCTAAGGACCTTAAACAACATTGCACAAAAGAATTAATTAGGCTGGACAGCTCCCCTGTGGTATTGTATATCTATACATGACGGAACTCATGCATTGAGTTTCATTAATACTTGGGTTTTCATTTTTAACTTCTCTTTAGTAATGTACGTCTTTACATCTTGACCAAGTTACGTTACTTATTAACTAGCGTATTGGTATGCCATTTTTACCAAAATGTTAATCTCTGAAATGATAGAGTTGTTCCTGCTACGTGTATCAAAGTGAATTCAAGGTTTTTTATGAATTGTCAAGGGCTATTAATGGGAAGGGAGGGCTGTTACTATTGTTCTGCTTAGGAGATAAAGCAGGACTGATTTACCACTAGCATTTCCTCTTAACTATAGCCCCAGTAGTTGATTATCTCAATACAAAGTTGCTATATTTTTGATGGACAACCTCAACTGAAAAATTATTTTGAAGATTCTTTTATCTTTTGATGAATGCCAGTACTCCAAACTTTTCCAGAGAAAGTTTGAAACTGATTTTAGAAATTGAAATTTAGCAAAATTCATAATTGCAAAAATAGCAATATAATTGACGTGAGTATTTAAGAAAGCTTCTTCATTTGGCAGTGTTAGAAATGGACAGGTTATATTTTCATATAAAGAAGATGCTTTATTTTTATATCAGTAAATAACATAATATACAGATATTCATGAAAAGGAAGTAAATTTAGGCTGAATATCTAACACAGAGCTGGGCAAGTACTGCAACATATTTTTTCAGTAATCATTACTCAAAAATTGTAACCAAGCCATTTTAAGTTAAATGACCTACTTTGGCCTGTCCTCTTTTTGCTCTTGGTTTCTTCTGTAGCTTTTCAACCAAATTTCCTTGCTGTTGATGACTGCAAACCAGGCATTTGAAGGCAGATGTAATAAGAAAGTGAATTTGATATTGGTAGTTACGGGTAATTTACAGAGGGAATAAAATCTAAGATTTCATTATCCCCATACCCACGTTCATTTACATTTTAGAAAGTTGCATGCACAATCCCTATTTGAGAGGTAGGCCAAATACAGTTTCGGTTAAGAATAAAATCAATAGTGAATGTAATCTCAGATAATACTTGGAGAAGGATATATATTCATATACATTATTTTGCTGATTCATCTAGAGACATGTCTCTCAGTAAGAGCATTCAGACTTTGGAGAGAAGAGTAGTGAAAACACTAGGTCTGTCATGGGGAATTTTCTTTTGGACTATTTTATGTTGGTTTTATTTTTGTTTATAAGATCACTTTTTTTCTCCTGGAACAATTTTAATGGCTGGGAGAAAAGGTACAGCTTCTTGATTTGGAAAATAGAATTATCAGATCCCATTTGGTAACTATATGGCTACTAAAAGAAAAGCAATTTTCTACCATACAACAGAGAGAGAATTTGAATGTAATCACTTGGCCCAAAGGAATATTGTGTAAGCATTTTGTGCTCAAGGATCTAGTTGCAGAATGTCTCTACCACATGTCTCATGATAATATTGTAAATTAAAATGTTTGAATTTGTAAACGCAAAAACTGACTTTGCTTTCATAGCCTGTGATCCAGACCCCAGAGAGTATCCACGTGCTTCTTATGCACTGTGTCAGACCCAATTGAGTTTTAGGGTGTTGTTAATGAGGTGGTTTTGCCTGAATGTCATTTTTAAAATTCATATTTATTTGAAGTTTTGAAATTGCCTATTACATAAAGTTTCAGTGCCACTTAATAATAGGCAGTCTTGACCCTTTTAGGTATAGGCACACAGCATACACTGGAGTAGGAACATATGCCATTCTGCATTTCTGAACACAACATAAATCTAATTAAATGTCCCTAAAGTACTACTTCCTAGAACAATTTGGAATCTTGTTCTGCTACAGTAGTAAACAACCCCACTCGGTCTATCATTTCAGGTTCATGCTGGTGGCTTTGTCATCTGTGATCCTCTTAGTAGACCCGGATGATTTATTTCTGGCTCTCAAATTAATATTTATTTATATTTATTCCTTTAAAGTACAGAAATAATATTTCAAAAGGATAGCCTTGATTTTCCAAAGACACTGAGTATACTCATCAGCCACAATTCTGGCAGCTCAGCAAAGATAAACAAGAATTTACATCAGTTTATTGTTTCAGTGCCTGACTGCTTCACAGCAAATCAGTCCAATAGTTGACTAACAGTCCTGAAAACATAAAGCTCAAGTTCTTTTTCTCTCTCAACCAGCAGCAGCAAAGAAATTCTGCATTTTCTGATTTAAAACATGCCATGTGTGAGTCAGTGTTTGATTCTGGACCAGGAGATTACCTGTGCAGCACTGAAGACTTATTAGAATGTGGATATCAACCCAAAGGATATCACAGACGGTTACATTTTGCCTTAGTCATTGTCCCCAGTGAGACTTTTTTCATTAAACTTATAAAGAGAATGAATTCAAGCGTGATTGCACTTGTTGGAGACAGAGACATCCACATTTTTATGATGTAGATATTCTTCCCTAAAGGATGCCCACTTACAAGGGGTGTCTTACTGTCAAGATAAGGTTTCCAAGTGCCCAGTTACTAAGCAAATAAATATGCTTTTTAGTTACCAGATATGGAATTCATGTGAATAGAAAATTAACCACTGACCCAAAACCAAAATACAACAAAAAAAACCTGCTTGTGTTGCAGTAACTGCAGCTCTTTGAAGTCTTGCCTGTATCGGTTCCATAATCCACTCTTTCTTACACTTATTCTTCCACTCCTCATGGAGTCTGTATTGGGAAAAGAAATGAAAGACAATTACAGCCATTTTTATATGGGTCAGAAGAGATTTAATTTTTTTTTGTGATGAATGGCAGGCAAATAGACAGTGTTAGCTACACAAATGATATGTGCATACTCTGAGAAGTCAAAGCACATGTGTGAGAGAATAGGAAAGAAAATAGATATGACAGAAAATAGATTAACAAAACCAGAAGTACAGCTCAGTGATCCAGCTGGCCCTTATCTTGAAGACTGCAGTGATGAATGGTGATTTATGCTGTAAATTCTGTGTCTTGAAGGAATCGTACTGGAAGTTTATTTACGTGCATATATTAAGCCACTTCTCCACTATCAAGAAAAAATAATTTTATTCTTTTCATTCATCTTTCAACATAATTTATTTCTCTTTAGAAAGCAAAAAGCAGAGCACGTATTGAAACAGTGTTCGACTAGACACTGAAATTATATATAACATCAGCATCCTGGATTTACTGTGTAGTAGAGTCAAGTGCAGTAAAAGTGCTATTAAGATCTTTGCTTCTTACTGTCAAGTGTCACCACAGGTAGAACCTAATGCTTCTAAATCAGCGACATAGTTCTCATTCCAGCAGGTTAATGGGCATTAACTATGCCATCTTCTCCTGCTAGTCTTCAATTAATGTGGCTGCACTGCAAAATGCACACAAATCACCCATTAAAGTAATTTTCACTGAGAGCGTTTGTTTACTGAGTACAGCACATGAATTAGCCTTTCTTTGCTGATTCACACTAGTGGAAAGATTGGAAGAGTCACAGGCACTGCATGTTGGTCAGGCAATTGTGTAGGAAGAAAGTTGAAGCAAGCAAGCCTGGTTTTAGACAAATGACTCTAGCTTATGCTCGAGAGCTTTTGCTCTAAAATACGTGAGACTAAGCAATGGTTGCTGTGACATCTTGTGCCCATTAGAAACTGTTAATAAGTCATGTTATTGGCTGCTGTTTTCAGAGACCTACAAAAACAAGGAAGGAAGTTTCCTCTTCAATTTTATTGTTTTAGCAAGCAGAAGGAAGCCAGGTGGCTTGCAGATTTTTTACCTGGGTTATCAGCACTTGCAGAGTCATGACCCATATTGCATGTGATAATAGGGTCTGTGAAATTTACAGATTTTAGTTAAATGAAAGAGAAAAGCAAAATGTCACATAACCTGTCAGCTGACACAGATGCTTTATCATTGATTTCACTAGCCAAATTACAGGTGGAATAGTGCAGTAATATAATAAAGACATTTAAAAATTACATCGATAGGTTTAAATTTTCCTCGCAACAAATTGGTACAATTTCAGTCTCTTTTCAAGGTAAGAGCTCAGTCCAGGCCTTGGGTAGCTCAATGTGAAATCATTAGAAGAACCTGCAGAAGACACCTTCTCTGAACTTAAAATGTTGTCCCAAACTGTTTTTCCAGTCTGTCATGTTCCCTGTAGGCAACTGATACAATCTCAGTGGCTTTTTGCATAGTGACTGCTGCAGACTTTTATCTGCTTCCTCCCCTCACTAGAGCAGAAGTTACAGGTATGAGTCTAAGGCTAGTGGGGTTATTAGTGCCTTCATATCTCCAACCTGGAGTTCCTTATGCACTAAGGATCTCTAGGTCCACTAGAAGATTTTTGGAAATTAAAGGTAAGAGTAAATGTTAATTATTTTTTGTCAATATTTTAAAAAAGAGTTCTGATCATCACTACATGTATTTCTCAAAATGCATGCGATGAATAGATCAGGTGAGATTGCTATTAACCTTAGAAGTTACCTGAAACTGGTGAGAATCACCTCACATCACTGTTGTATTTTATACAAAGGAAATTATTGTTCTGCTAGTTGACAGGAAACCTGTGACATACACTGAAAGATCTTCCTAAGGAGTAGGTAGTTGTGCTGTGCTTCTGTCAGATTCACGTTGCAGTATTTAAAAGCACTTCTGAAAAATATTGGCAATGAATGAAAGGCTTGCTAGTATTATCCCTATGAGCCACATAACTGGGAATGCTGAGTTCTAGTCCTGGCCCGTGTGATTGATTTGCTGTGTAGATTTGAGCAGTTTCTCTCAATTTTGTAAAATGTAGATAATAGCACTTAATGATCTACCTTACAGGAATGCTGAAAAAATATCTGCAAAGCACTTTGGACATTGACTACCACCATACAAATTTTAAGTATCAATATATATCATCCCATCAGTTCAAGACTGTGTGATGTATAAACCCTGCATGAAAATACTTTAAAGAGTCTCATGATAGAGAAAGCCCACAAAGTCAATCTCCTGGGTTGGCGTGGAAAGGCTGTAAATATAGGACTCCACATACGAAGACTGTAGCCCTAGATTCTCTTTAATATGATCCTGCCTTTCTTGCCTCCCATCAGCAGTTGGATCCCTTCTTTTCCAGTCTCTTTGCCTGGCCAGGTAAACTAGAAAATCCAGCAGTTATTCAGCTCCTCAGCTCAGCTGAGGGGGATAAAGGGCTTGATTCATACCAGTATCCATTCCTATTGAAATCTTGTGTCCTTAACACTTCAGGGACTTTGGATGATACTTTAAAGCAGCAAAAGATGAATTTGTGCTGGGATTTTCTTTAGGTATTTGTACCTGCAAAGATTAATTTGTGTTGGGATTTTCTTTAGGTATTTGTACATGCATAATTCATGACTTTTTTCTTGGGAATTCTGACTTAATTATAAGAGGATTTATCTTGAGTGAGATGGAAAAGAGTTAGAAAATCACAATTTTAGAAGTTTTCCAGCCAACTGCTTTTCAGTTATAGGGTCAATTGGCATACATCTCTTATGCTTTATTTTTTTTAGAAAAAAATAGAAAAATACTGTAATTTATAGATCGCATACACATTTTGAAGACTCACTGGTAATTAAAACACAGTTTACACAGAATCACAGAATGTTAGAGATTGGAAGGGACCTCGAAAGATCATCTAGTCCAATCCCCCTGCCAGAGCAGACTTTACATCTAGGATGAGTCCAAAACTTTTGTCCTACGTTGGCCATAGTGATGATCATGGAACCATAGTGATATGTGGTGTGTTCAGCATCACATTTACCTTACTGCAAGTAGCAGATTGTATTTCAGGTATCTTACCAGGTTCTGTAGCCTGTTCCATTGAGTAAGTCTGTTGGGGAGAGCAGTTTGGCCAATAATTTTACGATGTCCATTTCTGATATCTAGGTACTGAATGGATATCAGGTACTTTAATGAAGCCTGATTCCTGGGTCTGGACACTTGAGGACTTTTGGAATTTTCTTCTTTTTTTAACATATTTGTGACCTGACACAGATTTCTGAAGTAAACATCACAATTTAGATGTCTCATTTGCAAAGTAAATGGAAGTGTTGGAGAGGGCTTGGTTTGGTGTGATGTGAGGTAGTGACAGCCCAGAGCTTTTTTTTTTTTAGGCCCATTTCTGAATCTGCAGATGAGTATCTGTAGCAAGAGTGCACCGAGAGGGGAGTACTGGAAGAGCAGAAGCAAGAGAGACTTCATGTGCTGCCTTCTGCTACTCCATTCCCCCAATTTCCCTTTTAAAAAATACAGGCTAACAGAAGAAGAGTTGTGTGGCAGATGTGAAATTGCAGATAACGTCAGAGGGTTATGGCAAAGACATCTACAAGTATACCAAGTCAGGGGTGTGGGAGAGCCTAGAAAAAGGTAACTGTTGTCTCTTTAACAGAAGCAAGTTTCTGTAGCCCTGGAACATCAGAAAGCAGGAATATGGTGAGCAGCGTCAGTCACAAGAGCATGAGGCAGGCCTCATAGTGAAGGAATTTAGAGGACCACTGAGCCAGTAAGAGGGTATCAGAAAGCATAACGCAGGTAGAGTGAGTTTGCGTGCAGGCTTGCAAGAAAGTATAAAGAGCTAGTTTTTGTATCTCTAGGAACAGGAATCCAAATACAAGATGCAAAAAATCTTGATTGATGTGGTTGGAAGATTTTTTGGGCAGTGACGGCAGTTAAAGGCACTTGGTTTAAGGTCAGCAGGACCTTCAGTTGTACCTTGTGTTAATTTTTTTTTCTTGGGTGGGCAGAAGAGCCCAGGTGGTTCAGGGCCAGCACGCTGTTCTGCCTTATGCTCCTAGGAGAAACAGTAGCGAGGAGCCAGAGACTCCAGCTAAGAGGAACCTGCTGCCAAATCAGGACCTTCAGACATACAGATAGCTCCAGAGTGATTGGTGTTTCTTCATCCTCCTCTGATTGTATACTCATTGTCACCATCATCTTCTTTGGCTAATCTCCTTCACTCTCTTTCCTATCTCAACACATTTACTTTTTATCCTTTTATCTTCCTCCCAATCCTGCCTAACTATAAATCTTGAAATTAAGATTTTATCGTTTGCAAAGATGTTGTTCACTCTCCTTGGGTTAGATCTTTGATCCATCTTGTGTATCATGTTTTCTTATAAGGTCTCTGTAAGTTATAAGCAGGCATTTCCTGTTTTGAACAAGTAAACAGTGCTGCTAAATGGCAACTTTGGGTTTGGCTGGTGCAGTACAGCAAGTTGTTTAGGCTTTTAATTTCTATAGGCTCAGTTTTCATTTCAATTTAAAAATTTGAATCCAACTAGAGTTAGAAGTCTAAATGCTTTGCTGATTCTGAGCTTTAAGAAGTAGCAATAAAATAAAACATGACCTACTCCAAGTCATATATTCTTTGCAATTTTTTAGTATTCTAAAAAAAACAAGAATACATAAAATATTTCTGACTTTATTTTTTTTAATTTAGTGAAAATTACCTGTACATGACTTCGAACTTGGAATATCGTACATTGACAACAGGTTTACCTTTTATTTAGTGACCTGATATTATGTTCTTACTGATTCAGCAGTGTTAAAATTTTCACCTAACAAATCCTAGCTGCCCATGAAGCAGACTGCTTAAAAATCAGAGACAATTTAATACACTTAGACCTGAATGGAAGTCAGTATTCAGGTTTTCTTACAATTTGCTTGCCTGAGGTACTGTGAGCAGTAATGGTCTTTGGTTTCGTTAAGGAAAGTGGAACAGAAAGGTTACTAGCATGTCAGGGAGTCAAAAGTATTCAAACCCAAATAGAAAACCACTTTACACTGTTATTTTGCCTGTGATGAGCACTCAGCCCAAATTCTTACTTTCATGATTCTGCTGAATAGAAGCTGAAACTCCATCCAAAAAAATGCTTCCAGTTAGAAACTCTAAAGGTTGGAATGGCTAAAAGCTGGCATCCTGAGGGAGATAATGTTCAGTCTGGGGACTAGTTGTACTCACATTCTGCAATGCAACCTTGTGTGGCAGTTTCTTCCTTTCCCTACCGTAGAATTCAATATTATGCAAGCATAAGCCCTCATATTGGTACTCTGGACCTGTGCAGCTCTACGTACTGCAGAAGGAAACTGCTCAGTGCTAGATCTTCTCACAAGTGCCTTAAAACAGCTCTAAGTGAACTGCTCCTAGCGGGAGTTTGAGGCTCACCCAACCTTTTGTCCTTCATCTCCTAGTGCCAGCTTCAGCCTTCAACATCCAACTGAGTTCATCACTTAGAGCTTCCCCCCACACCAGTAGCGTACCTCACTGTGTAAATTCCCACGTTTCTATGCTGTGCGCATGCAGCACAAAGATACACTGTGGCTTTAATCTCCCTTGTTAGTCCAAGCACTGTGCCATAGGACTGGCAGCGCTGTAGCTTCTCTCTGGAATCAAAACAGTCTGGATCAGGGAGCTGGACGGTAGTTACAGGCTTGTGAGGGAATGTAAGTCTCCTCAGACTCTGCAGGAAATGGCAGATAAAGCCTTTTCTCTCCTGAAGCTCCAAAAAGGCTCAGTGACAGACTTTCTCTTTTCTTAAACATTATTTCCCAATATGAAGCTGTTTTGGGCTTAACAGACCTAAACTTTATGGGCCAGAATCAAAGCGGAACAGCAAACCCAGAAGTTGCTTGATTCCTCACCTTTCATTATTAAATGTAGCCTAAAATACAAGCCACAGTAAAATGCTGGTTTCAGTCTTTTTGTTGGCATCAATTAAATTCTTCTCCACTAGAGTATAGATTTCCTGTGTCCTTTTATAAGTTTGTGTTTGATTTGAGGTTTGTGTTTAATACTGTTTTGCTTAATAGCAATTAAGAGAGTTAAATCATGGTTTTGTATTTAGGATTAAGAGAGTGAGAAGCAAATGTGAATCTGATGTGGTCAGTTTGAAAATATCAATGTGCAACAAGTGGCAATTATATCAAATGTGTCTGGATTTTCCTCATGTGTATCTGCCCAATCGTCCATGAGGTATCTGGAAAGTTACACCGCTGGAGCTGAAAAGAAATTGTTGTGAGAAAAAGAGCAGAATCTTTGCCGTCTTTACTAACTGTCAGTTTGTTTGAATTGCAGGCACTTTTCCTGTCTGTCTTCTAAATATATGTGCCCTGGTGTTCCAGCAGTTATGAGCACATTGTTAGCCAATATAAATGCTTTCTATGCTCATACTACAGCAGCAACTAATGTATCTGCCTCAGATCGGTTTGCAGCTACTAACTTTGGGGTAAGTAGACTTCCTTTTTTAATAGAATACTAATTCTCATCTTTTGTTTTCTAATATATGATACCATATTAACTTCTAAATTCAAACATTTTTTAAATGGTCATTTTAAAGAATAAGAGTTGCTGCTAGTTTTTGGAAATTTTACCCTGGGTCTTTACAATCAATCCCTATAAAAGCTAGAGAATATACTATTCAGTTCTTTATATAGTGATATGAAAGGCCTCTAGGGAAGAAAGCACTGGCACACATGCATAGTACTAAAATGTTCAGCAATCAGTTTTATGGGTTTATTGCAGTGGGGACTGCAAACTACCTACTGCACTAGACTTAAGTATTGGTTGCAATTGCTTTCTTGGGCTACATGTCATCAAGAACTCATATTAACCTATTGGAGCTAGCCATAAATACTATTCTTCCTCTCAAAAGAGCCTATAATGATGGACTCTTATTTTTGCTGAAATAATGGTGCATTGTCCAAGTCCTGGATTTAGGTATCACAAATTTTAGGAGGAATACCAGCATCTCGGGCTGCGGTAGTACTTTTCTTGTTGCTAACTTTATGTAGGTATCTTACAGTGTAGACTTCTTAGTCTTTGAACATGATTTAAAAAAAAAATATGGTCACCTTGTATTCTAATTTGTTCACCTACTCTCACTGGGGAGATGAGAGCAGGAAGGAAGAGCCATAATTCAAAGAGGCTGCTTTCTTATCTCTATTACACATGATATAGTCAGAGATAAACACAACTTGATGATGAAAAATGAATTCATTCCTTCCTTTTTTTTTTGTATGGCTGTTATTTGTATGGCTGATATTGAAGTTATTTTTCATTTAACAGTTGCTATGAGAACATGGTAATGTTTTCTAAAATACCATTTATTGACGTGAAATAAAATATTAAACATAATTAAAATGTATTAAATACAAATTATAGTTAGTTTGAAGTAGTGTTAGAGGTATTAATGCTCTTCTCCATTTTTAAGAATAATAGAAACATTATGAATTTCAGGATTTTCAAGAAAACATTATACATTTGGAGTGGTAAATCAGGAAAGACTTAACTCTGGTTTTGCGCTTGTCTTCCCATCAGAAGTCAGAAACACAATTACCAGACTATGCTCAGTAAAGTAATTTAATCCATGCCTGGAAAAAAGTGTAAATGTTTAGTTTAGCAAAGAAAATTTGCTCTGGATGCTGAAACAAACTTTGATCTGTAGCGAACAGTGTAGTAAGTACAATCCTGCATATTTTTTTTGTATGGGGCCTCAAATGGTTGAAACTAAATATTAGTTTGCATTTTATGCACAAGTACCTTTGAGATAGAACTTATAACACTCATTTTGTGTAGTAATAATACCAAAGACTGATATTTTTTTTTATTGCTGAATCCTGAATGATCTGATGTTGCTGCTTACAGCCGTAAGTAGTCAACAATTAGTTCTGAATACTCCAAAAGTAGTACTAACATTAATATATTTTCAAATTTAAGGCATGTTGTAAGTCTGTTGGAAAAAAAAATCCACTAAGCCGCTATTTTCAGGTGCATTCAGTAATATTTATTTACTTTAAATATTTTTTTTTTTTTAATGTTAAGTCTGGTGGAAGTACTCACATGTAAATGTACCCAGGGCTGGGTCTTTAGTTTGGAGACAGCATGTTCTTGAACTGGAACTTTATCTCCTGCTGTTAGAGGTTTGCTTTGAAAGAGGAATATTACATTTCTCCATTACAATAAAGTAAAAAGTTTTATACATAAAAAAAATATCAAGATATTAATTATTTAATTATTGTATTCCCATGATAAAAAACAATATTGCTCTGTTCTTATTCAGGTTTTCTTTTATAAGATCATCAATGGTTTATAATGGAATGACTCCACTTCTTTATTGAAACAAGGCTACTCTTGTAATGTTTAAGCTCTATTAGACTTTTGAGTTTCATCCAGCTTTTGAAATTTGGAATGTTTTTGCTGGATTTTCCTTTTTTTCCCCATTTTTCTAATGATCAGAGTTACTTTTATCCTCAGATTGGACAGAGATTAAGTCCTCTTTCTCGTGTTAATGCCTGTTTAACTTTGACGCAAATTCCAATCCAATTCATAGTTCAACAGATGGATGGAAAGTCAGTAGTAAGCATCACTAGTAGAGATTTGGAGTTCTTTTATCAAACAAGTGACTTACAGGCAAAATATTAGATTATATTTCTCTCTTGGGTCAAAAAGCATTTGTTAGTGGATAGCTCCACATCATTCATCAAAAAGAACAACTCAAATTCAAGTCCTCAGGCTGCAGCTGGGATGGATTTGGCTGACTGAATATTTCAGCACAGATTTATAACATGACAAAGTTCCCTTTTGATTGATCACTTAAGGGAACTGTGCCAAATTAGTGGCTTTTGGTGTAGGTTAGTGCTCCACTGATGAGAGACAGTGCACAAAGAACTCTATTTTCTTATTAGTGCCAGTGATGTTTCAGGCATGGTGTGGATGCAATCATGCATTCTGAGAGCTATCAGATTTTGCTGCTTCCACAATCCGGCTGTTTTCACATAGGCTGGCAAGGATTTCTGCACAATTGTGTGCAGCGGACTATGGAATATGTTCTAACATGAAGACTGGTAATTAGAAGCTCTCATTAGTATTACTTCACAATGGCACAACTCAGCTGGGGATCTCACAGCAAAATGTTTTCACTGCACCTTCATCTATCAAGATAAGAAGTTAATGTCCACATTTGAAAGGGAAAACTATAACTGCGTAGTATTACTTAGCTTTTTCTTACAAAAGCCACTGTTTCTGAAATATAATTTTCAATCATACTTTTACACCAAATTCTGCTGTAAATGAGCATTGTATCATTTACGAGGCAAATATAACAATTTAGCAGGCTTATCTGTTTTAATAAGTCATGCTAACACAACTAAAAACTTCGGACTTTATACTGAATACTGATGCTATTATTGCATTTTTGGTCAGCAACATTAGGCAATGCTTTTCAATTTCTAGATATTTTGAGTTATTTAACAATACATCAGTCATTAAGAAAGGAAAATGTTGCAAAAGTATGTCACTCAGTAATGTATTGCACAGCTGCACGGTATTGAATGCATACCAGGTAAATCACAATATAGGATTGAAAGGGAAGATAAAGTGATAAAAGAGGCATTGCCTGGACTTGAAGCACAGATATCTCAGATCAGCACTTTTATATGGAACAATGGAAAACAATCTATTTTTCAAATAATTTAAGAATGGAAACTGGCTTTCTAAAAACCTGCCAATTACAGGAACCTGCAAATTCTTATGTAACATATTCCTGTTTTCTTTTTACAGAGGGAAAAGTTCATAAAACTGCTGGATCAGCTGCACAATTCTCTGAGGATTGATTTATCTAAATACAGGGTATGTGCAACATATTCCGTCTAGAGGAAAATCCAAATGTGTTTTCATGTAAATATCCCTGTGCGCTTTATATGCTTAAAGAAGTTTGAGAGTTTAATCCCTCTTGTGCCATAGAGGCTGAAAATATTGAGTGTTGACATGAGACCCCAAATCCTTTGGAATAAAAATTTATAGAATTTAAGCAGTTCAACAACAATATTTTTCCAATTTGAAAAAAGTTATTATTTTCTTTCCAAAAGCTAAGAAAGGGTCAAGGGATGAACAGACATTCAAGAAAAAGAGTAGGATTCAACAACTTCAGTTAAATTAATCCATAACTTGATTAAGTTAATTCGTTTGAGAATTACCTTCACTGATGCATGTAATGCAAATTGCTGTTACTGATCTATTTATTCTGGGAAGCTGACTTCTTTGCTACGACTTCTGTGCTAAGATCCTAGGAATGTTGAAAAAGACTTGAATTCCTCATTTTTCTGCAGGATAGGGATTCCTGTTTCATTTCTGCCTCATAGAAGCTCTTTCCACTGAGGTATGCTCCAAACCCAGCCTTTCAGGAAAGACACATGCATGGAATACCTGCCAGTTATCACACCATTCTGAACTCCCTCTCCTCTCTGTTCCACTGTTTCGTGAAACTTTTGAATACATAAGCAATTAGGGCTCCATTAGCTATGGCTCTACTTTTTGGCTTCTAGGAATGGCAGCCTCCACCACAGGAATCTCCCTGTTCATCTGACCTGCTTTCCAAAACTGAAGGAGAAAGCAAATATTTAAAAAACCCCGAGGCACCAGAGGTAGCAGAAGTTGCACATACTCAGTTTTTAAGACCCTGTCCTTCATGCAGCAGTATTTACCCTAGGATCTTTTAATTTTGAAGAATGTTATCCAGATAATATTGGAGCATGAGGATATTTGACTGATGTTCCATTAGTATGAAGCCACTTAAATAACACTACTTCCCATCAGTCTTCCTGTTAACCTAGAGATTATAACAAAAATTTCATATAGTATTTCTTCATTAAACTTACCAGTGCATTTATGCTTACAAGTTATTTATCTACCATGGAGAACCCATAAATGATTTTAATTAGTAACATTTTCCAGTCTTTTTGTACTATTTTTTGCTCCATTAATGTTTTGTAAATGTTACAATATTTTAAGTAATTCATACTACAAAAACAAGAGCATTATCAGAAGTGTTCCTATTCATGTCAAAGGGGATACACATCACTGACTTCGTCACAGGCAGAACTCGGGTAACATTTGTAATCCTTCCAAGAAGCATCTTTGTTTTTCTAGAGGGTTTTTTTTCCTAGCTGTTCAAGATTCTTACCTCTAACCCCAGTTTCACATGACTCTTCTCCTCCTGATTCACCAGGATAATTTTCCTGCCAGCAATTCTGAGAGACTCCAGGATCTGAGATCAACTGTGGACCTGCTTACCAGCATTACATTTTTTCGAATGAAGGTATTGTCTTTTATTTGCACAATCACTCTAAAAAAAAAATTACTATTGCCTTTTAATGCAAACTCAGTTGAACTCCTTAGGAACGTGTGTCATATAGAATAATGTTTTTCTAATAGTATCATATCACATGTCAAACAGCAAAATTGGTCTGACAACTCTACTTGCTTTAGTCACTCCAGATGTTGATATCTAGGTGATCAAGTTCTGAAATATTTTTAGAATGGAAATGGTACACATCGATATTACTGGATGAAAATACAGAAACACAAAACAACGTGATTTCACTGTGTTAGACACTATATAAAGACAACTTAATGTATGCTAAAGTGGAATAAAAAGCTGAACCCTTTACTTTAAAAAATGAAGAGCTATTTGGCTGATATTATTCAGACGAAAGCACATAATGGTATGTTTTAATTATTCCCTAAATAATGGAAAACTGTAAACCCTTGGGCACGTACGTCTCTCTCATATGACTAATTTAATACAAATAAAACTTAGTGATACAATCTACTTGCTTAAGTATGTGTTTTAATGCAGCTTTAACACCTTAAATCAATACAATTTTAAATATTTTTATCACTGTTATATTTCAATGCTTTTCATCCTGTATTACAGAACTACATTCATTGCAACATCTGGATTTTTTGTGTTCAATCCAGTTCTGACATTCTACCATTTATTAAATATTTTGTTAGGTCCTTGAATTGCAGAGCCCACCTCGAGCCAGCACTGTGGTGAAAGACTGTGTAAGAGCCTGCCTGGACTCAACTTACAGATACATTTTTGACAATTGCTATGATCTCTACTCCCAGCTAGTGGATCAGGTAAGGCCAATATGAACTTGTTTCATGCTATTGCTCATTCATTATTGTTACTTTACCGTAAGTAAATACAAAACATTCCTCCATATCAAAGCACTTGGGTTATTTTCATTTTATTTCTGTAAGAAGGAGCATATTATAAATAAACCCATAGATCGCTATGAACTCTGAAATGTTTAACAAGATGAATTTCACAATGAACCTGTTAACTCGTAACTTTGTCATCACATTGGACGTGCCTGTAAAAATGTCCAGTGGCTTAAGGGAAGATGACATTAGATTGATTACATTTATGATCTGTAACTGGAAAAGAATTTTTAAAAAGCTAATATTTCACTTCAATAGCTTTAGAAAATAATAATTTGCTGAAAATTATATATTGTCTTTCCAGCCTTATATTTTAATGCGTATGATACATACTTGGATCCAAGCTTTAGTAACTGCTTCAACAAAGCAGAGAATAGTTCTATAACATCTCTTAATATTAGTCCATCAGGCTGAACTGTTAATGCAGAATAATTATAACATTTGTTGTATTCCAAATGCCATGCAAAAGTCTTGAGACTGCTCTTTTTCTATAGTATGGCCAGAGTTTATTCTATAAGTGAGGTTAAAATTAAGAAATTGGTATCTGCAAAATTATACAACTGTCTGAAAGGAGCATCACTACCTCTTGTTCCTTACTTTTGCCTTCTGGGTGGTACAGTAGAGAAATGGAATTTCAGTGACTATTCCTGCCCTGAAAATGATAAATGAAGTTGTTTCGCAAATACACATTTGCTGTGTAGTATATAATAGAAAAGAACAGTCATAGTACATGATATAAGACATCAAATTTTACCTGAAAGCACATTTCACTTGAATCCAAAATATTGAATTCCTGTGTTTCAGGAGAGGCAGCACATGCTATATATTCAACTTTTCTGAAATGAGAATTTATTTCCTAATGTTGGATTCCTGTTCTGTGAGAAAACTTACTTCTAGCTCCCAAGCTTTGAACGTAAGAATTTCTCACCAGCACTCACAGGCACCCCGTACTCTGAGTGCTCGGGTGTGTGTTTGTTCTCCAACAGATTATATTGCAAGCTGAGTAGCGGTATAAATTAGTACAAGGAGCATCTTCAGACATCACATCTATTTGCATTATAAACTGTTCTGTTTTCTTGCTAACACTTACTCGGCAGCAATTTGATCTTGTCTGTTAAATATAATATGAGCTGTTGCTAGACTGGGTGTTGCATAAGTCTGCAGAGTTTATCAGCAGATGGTAGCCATTTTAGTAAACAGTTAGAAGTGATGTAATCTTACTTCTGCAAAGCACTGTGATACCTGCAAAAGCTCATCTGTATTTAAAAACTTTCACTACTTTTTTCTGTGAATTCATAAAATAGTTTACCCTGTCTGTTTTAGTAGATGGTTTAAAAATGCGGGATATTATAGCCTTTCTGTTTGGTAGAGAATGTGAAACAAGTTTAAAGCGACACATCTCTCCAAATTTTTCTTTTTGAGCAGAAGGATGTAGGTCATACGTAGGTCACCACCCACTTTCACTCAGGGGAAAGACCGGCAGCTGTTGTCTTGCCAAGGCCCACTGCAGGCTCAGGGGTTTATCAGGGTTCATTTCTTGCCTGAATCATACTGCAGATGATGTTATGAAAAAGTGGAACCTAGGCAGTCTACTTAAACAGTAGTATTTCCATCTGGCCAGAAGTGGTGGTAGGTTCCTGCGTGTTGCATGTACTATCTCTGTGTGTAAATCACGTTAACCACCTTCTGCATTTGCTTTCGTCTACAACCTAAAATTTTCACAGATGCCTGCCACAGCCTTATAGAAAAAAAGTGTAATGTCTGAATGTGCGTAAGTGTCTGATTTTGGGGTGAAAATAGAACAATGAATGATGAAATTGAGTGTGCTTAAGATAGAGTTGGAGTTTGAGGAAATTTATCACTACAAGAAGAGTAACAAGTAAATTACAAAATATGCTCAGCAATCCCCATTTCCTCTTTTTATTACTCTCTACCTTCATGTCAGAGGGACAACCACTGTTATAAAGCAAATACCTTGCAGCAAAATATCACCTCTGGGGAACAGCAGTATTTCCTGGGGTGGAGTGTGGTAAATGCTAATGGTATGCAGAAATGTCAGACTACAGTTTCATACCAGAATACAAAGAACAGCTGATGACAAAAAACCCAAGTGCTACAGATAGTAAAACATAACATCTTGACAGTCTTACTGACACGTATATTACTGTCCTCATTCTTTGAGACAAAGCACTCTGATGATGAACTGCCTAATGCCTTATGCAGTAGGTGTAGTATTTTCTATTTTTAATTAACACTGATCTGAGTGACGAGCTAGCTACCTTATGTTGAAAAAAACAATGCCTTGAAGAAGTAGTTTAGGAAAACGCTTTGACTTTCTGACTCAATTTACAAATATGTCACTGTTTCTGTTTTCTTAAGAAAACCAAAAAATTATGAAAGCTTGGCTGATGCTCACAATGACTGAAGTCCCTCCACTGGGTGAAACCACTATAATGCAAATCGAACTCTTCCCATTCTCTGAAGAAGAGATTGATCAGTACAAATCATTTCATGACTGATAGCACCAGTATACTGGAAAAAAACAGTGCAATACTCTAAATTTGACACCTGACAGAATCATGTTGAAATTCTACCTGATTTTGGAGACCTGTTCTTTGTCTGTTACTCAGCTCTGTGTGTTGTCACAGTGAAGCGTGGTGCAGAAGACCAGGAGCTAGCAACAAATTACCGAGTTCTGGAGCCGGGAGTTACACATCTGTAACAGACAGTGCTCTTCCCATGTGATTTATCTCTGATTAGAGGTATAGCGCCTTAGGTCAGGTTGATAATGTACTAATTAATAATATCCTAGCTTTTGGGAATCAGAGTTTCTGTATTAACCAGATGCTGTAGACTAGCACGTGATGGGCCTGTGCTTTGAGAGCTGGTTCTGTTTTGCTGTGCTCGTCCATGAGACCCCTGGTCACTTTTCCAGTTGGGATTTGGGAACCTAAGCCAGTTAGTTGCTTTTGAAGGTGCACCTCTTTTTCTTCAGTAGTAATGACAATAAAAATTTGTAGTTTATTAATTTCTTATAGAAATATTATAAGAATTGAATCATGAAACATGTGATATGTGATCTCCAAACATTTGAAATTATCAAGCGGGAAATAAAGTTGTGCAGTAGTGGGAAATAAAGTTGTGCAGTCCTGCTACATAATTTTCAGGATGAGGAGAAGGGGAGAGGCCAGATTTGTACACAACATTCAAACTATGATCACCCCATGGAGGGAAGAAGTAAAATAAGTCTGTTCTTTGTTGTGTTCTCTGTTCTGATAATACTTCACGGTTGATTTGCTCTCTTTGCTGCTTTATCACTGCACTGATGTTTTCATGGAGATATCTGTTATAACTTTAGGATGTCTCTCCTGCGGCAATGGTGAGCTCAGAGTCACCGTGTAATATGCGGAAGACAAAGTGCGTGGGACAGAGTGGTCTTGACTGCTGTGTCCTTAGATTAGGAAACGGAGCTTGTGAGGCAATGTTAGGGAGAAATACCCTTCTGCCCTTTGGGTCAGAAAACTTCTGATTTACCTTGCTGGAGCTCTAAATGACTGATCTAAAACATCATCATTTCTTCTTTCCTTAGCAAGTAGATTTGAATTGTGAAATCCCTCATGTTTTGAATGCATTTTGAGTGTCTGCAAATTGTTTCTGCCTTTATCCTCTCTAAGCAAATGTTGTAAAGCCAAATTTTCACTCTTTACATACATAAAAAAATTTTAAAAGTACAAAAAATGTAAAATTACAAAAATATGTATGTATAATACAGATAAATGCCTATATGTGTGTATGTTATCTATATATAATGCCTATTGTGTATTCCCTGATGATTCTTAACCTCTTCCAAATTAAATAATATTAATTGAGCAGTTGAAAAATACAGAAATACTGTTGAAAGTAATATTTCATCATCTAAGGTTGGTCTATAGCATTGCAGTCTGTAGCCTCCCACTAATCAGAGCTACTGCCTTGGTTTCCAATTCAGCTTCCATTCTACCATTATTTATGTAGAAAATGTGACATTTTGAAACTTGCCTTGGGGCATGCATTGGACATAGTCTTCATGCAGATCAGTTTCTGAAATCATAGAATTGGGTTTATCAAAGTTGCACCCATACAGATGTGTATTGATTGCACAGAACAAAATAAAGCAAAATAAAACCAGACATTTGTCCTACAAACTGGTAAAACCAATGACAAGACAACTTGAAAGCCCTGTGCTCCTCAGACCAGCCTTTATAGATTTGTCTCAGGGTAATACAAATGTAGATTTTAATCCTGCTTCACACTGTGCCTGAGATCGCTTTCTCCACCCTCAGCCAGTTTTCCAGAGTGCAAAATATGTTTGCTTGTCCATAGTTTAGCCTCTTTTTTTTTTAACTCTGAAAAATCCCTCTACATTTTATCTTCTCCTTTAAGAAAATATCAAAACTACAGCAACTGGTTTGCTGACTCTGTGCCACATAATTCATTGTTAGTAAAAGGAAATTGAGAAAAAACATAATTTAGTGCAAGTAAAGAATTTATTTATATCATATCATATGAAAAAATCCTCTTTCTGATTTTGATGTTTTCTATGGCAAAGACAAACAGTTACAAGCCACCTAGTTTGGATCTTGCATTAAAAAAAATCCATAGAATCCACACTATTTCCTGTGTTAGTAAATCTTCAGTGCATATGAATTTCTCTTTAAAAATACTTTACTTACAAAGTGTTTGCAATTATTTAGTTTTCCAAATGAATTATGATGGTCTCAATACAATGAAATATCCTGTAATGAAATACATTACAAGATACATGAAGAAGCATCCACTAGATTATCTCTGAGCTGGATTCCTAAAATGACCGAAACTGAATTAAGACAGCTTTCCCAAGGCAAGCACCTCTAAGTTACCGTAGATCTACAAGATAAATGGAACTTATTTTCTCTGAAACTGACTGAAATTTTATCCAAAACAGCTTAGTACACTCAATACAAAATGAGGAACTAATTGTATTTCACATTAGTCCTATGATGCTCTTTGGGATTTCCTTTTCTGAGAGATGTGGGATCACCACTGAAGCCAGAGTCATTCTTGGCATTGGCTGCTGTTTGGATTTCACCCTATTTTATGAGTTCCAAATAAGTTTTCACATGTCTTAAACTAGTGTTAATATACTGTTGTGGGAATTTGCTTAGAACTATCTATTAGCAGTAAAGACAGCATTCTCCATGACAAAGAATTAATAAAAACACACACAATTTAAGAATGAATCATAGCATCTAATGCCTGTCAATCAGATTTATGATCCACTGAGTAAATTCACTGGACATAACTTGTGTATGTCAGGGGAATCAGCTGAGATCAAAACCAAAGAGATTTTATATGACAAAAGATATTTTAATTAAAGGAACATGTAGAATCTAGGATCCTTAGCAATACATTCCTGTTCTAAATCTAATTACGTGTCTATAGTTGTGACAGATTAGTTTGTAAACTTTTATAAGTAATAGGAAAACAGTAATAGTAAATTTCAGTATAGTGATCAAAAATTTCCCATTCTGGCAGTCCTGAGCTGTGTGATGATGAAAACGTACCATTTTTAACAGCTGAATCGGGCAAACAGCCATATTCATTAGTACCCAAGCAATCCCATTTACTCCTCGTGTGTGTTTCATGATTTCAAATTTTCTATCACTGAAAGTTTTTTTATATGAAAATAGCTCTGTTTCAAGTTATTTTTTTATTCCAAGATGGAACTTTTTTCTGCCAGTTTAGCAAGTTTGCAAATCAATGTCATCAAACTTCCAACCTTGTTTTTGCCTCATTATAATGCTGCTTTGAAGGCATCTGTTGCCAGAAACCATATACAACAAATAATAATGCCAGCAATAATAACAATTAATGTAAAAACAACTTGAATTATTCTAAGCATTTCTAACCCATTAGTTAGGTTTTAGGATAAAGAAAGGAAATTACAACTGTGCGTGGGCAGAGTATACACCTTCATTTCAGAGCATAAAACTACATCTGTTAATATGGGACTATTTTAAAAATACCTTCTTCGGGGATTTGGAAAATATCCTGATTTTTAATATATTTCTCTGCCAGACAATTTTTGTAGAAAGCATGTCCTTGTGCAACTAGTACTTGGTAAATGGATTACGTTTTGCTATCTATATAAAAGGAAAGAATTTCACATTCTGTGATTCACATTCACAATCATGAAAAGCTCTCTCAGCTACATGCCATTACAGGTTTTTTCTGTGAAATATAGCTCTTGGATAAAATGCTGGACTAAATGTGAACTGGCTTTGTCTTCTATAACTGCCTTTCTGTTGGTTTGGCTTAAACATACACTTGTTTCTAAGGAAAAAAAATTGTATACTAAAAATAAATCTTTGATAGAGAAACAAAATCTTTTAATAAAAGTATAACGCACACCAGGGAAAGCTCTCATGAGTGATATTAATGCTCCAATATTCATTTCTATTTTGAAAAACACTCTTGTTTGTGTGTGTGGGTATAAATTGCCAGTGATACTAGTTACGCCATCTGTTGTAACTGCTTCTGAGCCTCACCTTTATTTCAGTTGTTTAGACGCTGAAGCCATAGAATTTGCAGATCAGCCGAGTATGTAACAGCGTGATTAATGATACTTTTCTAAAATATTCCACAGTGACCACAAAAACAATTTCAATTAAGTGGTGTTGAAATTCCCTTTCTGCCATTCTAAATGCTGTTACTAGGTAAAAGTTAATTGAGGTTAAGATAATATTTAATTAATTCACTATGACAATAATATAGTGCTGTATCTGTTCAGAGAGATAGGGGGTGCATTGAAGTGGTCATATTTGGACTACAGATTAGAAGTACAGGGAATGTATGTTTAAACTGGCAAGATAATAGGCATGTTTATTTTCTCTGACTTACTGGTTGAGTGAAAAAAACCCTTTCTATCTGACAGCTGTGTAGAAGAGACGGAGTATGTGCAGACATGCCTCTGTGTGGCAGAAATTGTGTGTGTATGTATGTGTGCGTGTGTATGTATGCGGTTCTCTGCAATGAAGTTATTTATTGGACATTGATAAGGAATCTGATCCTTCTGCCAAGTGAAGAACTGAAAAATACTTTTTTTTTTTTCTTCTAGGAATCTGTAGACTAAGAATTCATAAGTCAAAACTGTAGAGCCAAAATCTAGCTGTAAATGCACATTTTAGTGAGATTAAAAAGTATAAAATTCTAAATAAAAGTTTGTAAGTGAATATTCATACATATTTATAACTATATAGAAAGGTGCAAAAGGCAGGCTTTTTGTCAAGAGGAATAAAAAACTGCTTTACTTACCAACTTTTGATTAATGACTGGAGAGTCATGTTGGTAATCCATCTGGTAATCCGTGTGTCATGTCCTTCCTCACGCTTATTACAGAAATGTAAGGGGGCACCTCAGGGTCTCTGCTTTGGATGAGAAACTGGTTGCAGTCCTTTTCATTTGCAAGGAGTGTACAAAAATCCCATTTCCCTGAAAAAAAAAAAAGGGATCAAATAACAGATTGGTTTTGCTCACAGCTTTAAATCCTTGGCAAGGCAATACCTTCACAAGCCTCTCTTTTGGATATTCCTATGTATGTTTTCCTAGTATTTTTACATGTCCAGGGATTTTTTTCTCCTTCTACTTTGTGTTGTTTTCCTCTGCCTCTCGTAAATACACACTTTGTGGTTCTGCCAGTCAGTCTATGAGTCCCTGGAAAATCTCTGTGCAGAATACTTTGGGCAATAGCATTTATTATTTTGGCTATAAAAAGATAAAGGGAAATTCAACCACTTCTTCACTTAGAGCAAACAGCATAGCATCTCTTAGGCCAGATAACTTCAGTGTATAACCCAAACCAAAACAATAAGTGTTCCTTGTCATTGATTTTTCAGTATTAGGTATAAAAGTTCTGCCTCAGCAGACAGTTTTACCTGCACTCAGTTTCAACACAACAAATAATTTTATAATGTATTTCATTCAAGTGTGGACATGCACTAAAAATCAAGTCTCTATTGATCTTCTTTGCTGACCTGGCTGTCTTTGCTCTGTGTATGTTTTTTGATATGTGTCCACAGCCAGGTACGGTCTGTCATGCAATCTATTCTAAGTCAGATAGAGAGTCTACCCAAAATTTTTGAAGATTCTTAACATCAGTCTTTCCAACCAAGTAATAATCTGTCGGTGGAAATCGCATAATATTTTCTCTAATTCCTCTAATGTAAAATATGTTCCATCTTGTTTTATCAGGGTAAGAAACAAGAAGTTCCTAAAGAAGAACAGGGACCAACAACAAAGAATTTGGATTTCTGGGCACAGCTTATTACTCTGATGGTGACCATCATAGATGAAGATAAAACAGCGTATACACCCGTCTTGAACCAGTAAGTAATTACTTTCCCCATAAAATTAACAATCATGGATTTATTAAAATAAAGACAGGAAATACACCTGAACCAGTAGTTGTATTTTAAATATAATCTAGCTAGAGGTTTTTAAAAATAAAGAATATAACACTGACTTAGTTTGATAAAGACTTAATGTTCTGATCATGGAAAGAGAACTTTTTGTCTTAGGAACAGTAAAAACACATGGTATATGAACCATCCCAAAAAGTTAAGTAGCAAAATGTTATGCAAGAGAACTAAATGGATAGACAGAAGGAAAAGTTCAGTGAAATAGTGTGATGGTATTCATGGTATGATAGTATCTTGGCACACAAGGTATTAAAATCATGCTGAGCCTTTTTAGGCATTCTGTTAAGAGTCATAGGGATGTATTTGTAAAAGAATAATGAACTTCACAGAACCTCTCCGAATTTATGATTGGCTCAAGAGAAAACCTAGCTAGACTGACTTTGAAAATTTATAAAATGGAGAGCAATATCCTGGACTTACCAGAGATAGAAGCTGACTTCTCAGAATTGAAGATGTAACAGATGAGGGAGGTCCGATCAATAACCAAGACAAGTTAAATAACTTATGGTTGGTGCACTAGTGGAGAAGAGAGAACCAATCGATAAACACAGAAAGAGGAGATAGAGAGCTGGGTTTTGAAAATGAAATATACAGAAGGAGTGCAAAGGGACATATTTCACATATAAAGGCTGGAGAAACAGATGTCATGCTAATTGAAATGTGACATGATGAGGCCCTAGGGAAAAATTTTAGCTCTTTTAGCTCTTTGGGGTTATTTTATAGAGAGATTCTAGGAAATCTGGGCATACTCTAGCCGTGATGACTTATGCAAAAGTTAAAATGCAAATTTATGTCTGTAGTATAACTAAACAATTAATAGAGGTGTTTGCAGTGGAAATGAATGGAATGGTCTGAAGGGGAGCAAGAACAAGTCTGTTTCTTTTGGCCAAAATAGGGTAGATACTGAAAGGCACTCTGCATGTGGAGATGTGCTTGTCTGTTGATAAAAGGTACCATACTTTTTATGGACCCACAGTATATTTACCAAAGAAACCTCCTGGTAATAACCAGAAGTTGGAAGATAACTTCATTGCCTTCTGATTCCTTCCTTTCCTTTAAGTAAATGAAGGATGGTTTCAGTCCTGGATAATAAATATCTCCTTGTTTAATCATTTCCTGCACTGACCTTATTAAGAAAAAAATTTCTTACTCTGCAGAGGAAAGAAAACTCTTTTCTTGTTTACTCCATTTGTACAACTTAGTGTGAAGGTCTTCTATTAATAAAAGCTCAATTTTTTTGTCTGAGTGTTTGTGTAACAAACACACTTATTATAAGACATCTACTTGGAACAAATACATACATGTGTTTCATTTAAGTCTTTTCATTGAAATTAAACAAGAGTGATTGGTGGTTAATTATCCTAAAAATTGTTCTAGCTATATTCTTATGCAAATATGAGGGAGAAAGGAACAGGATAAAGAACAGAGTTCCTCTGAGGGGATTAGAAGATTCCCTAAAGTACAGCTGAGTGATTGTGTAAAAAGAGAATCAGGAGTGGACGGAGTTGGGACAGATTAAGGGAGAGAGTGTGTTTGAGTGACTTCTCTCCCATTTTCACTGTTGTTTTGGAAGGGGAAGGGTGAACACAGGGAATAAAGTGTCTTTGAGAAATAGGAGACATTAGGAGCAAGAGATGAAGAGGCTGTGCGTGGGAAAACTTGAAAAACTGTTCAGAGTTGCTTTAGATACATGTTTTTAAAAGAAAAGCTTCTGTTAACACAAAAGCAACATGTAAAAACTGTTGAGAAAAATGTCAGATAGCCTTTTGCCCCTTACCTCAGAAAAGAAAATGGATGAAAGGAAAATATAAGCTGAATGCATAAGAACATTGCAAAACTATGACTCCTTATCAGAAATAGATGGCCATGCAGTGTCCCAGTGGAATATTCAGGCCTACATCCATTTGAATCCTGGTGTAGAAATAACGTTACTGAAGATCCCCAAGAGAGCTCCAAGCATTCTGATAGGAGTTTTCACATTGGTACGATATTACAGAATCACAGAATGTTAGAGATTGGAAGGGACCTCGAAAGATCATCTAGTCCAATCCCCCTGCCAGAGCAGGAACACCTAAATCAGATCACCCAGGAACACATCCAGGCGGGCTTTGAATGTCTCCAGAGAAGGAGACTCCACAACCTCTCTGGGCAGCCTGTTCCAGTGCTCCGTCACCCTCACTGTAAAGAAGTTTTTTCTCATATTCAAGTGGAACCTCCTAT